>OY720460.1:31963760-32563760 GCA_963082715.1 Harpalus rubripes
CCCTTGATCTACTACTACTTCTATTTGAATGTTTTTCTTCTTTTCCCAAGAATAAAGAAAATAATTGAGGTGTCTAGTACCCGTGAAACATCCTGTATTATGAATATTTTGTTTATTGTATTTGTGTGCAGCACAAGGATGTAAATAACAAAAAAAGTAAATTAAATAAACTAGGTTTATTTTTTAAAAGATGAAGCCGTAATTCTAGTATTGTGCAAGCTAGAGTTGTTTTGATCTTGTATTTTATAGAAAACTAGTAAAGTCGACGAAAAAAAATTAATATACAGCTCGACAAAATAGTTATTTTTAAATTCTTGCCCAAGTTGCCCTATTAGTAGTGTGGAGGCACGGTAAGACAAGGGTCTGAGTGACCGAAGCATTCCATAGCGTCTAAATGTCATAGCGCCCAAATCATAGCGCATACCACCAATTGTCACAGCGTCTAAATTTGTTCTCGCTTATTTCGGTCTACTACAAGTGGTGTTGATGATGCAGGAAACTTTAAATATGTCAACATTTGTTTTGAGTTATGCAATAGATGGCGAGTTTGTTGTGTATTGTGCAGTTAATACAGCGCAGTACCTGTAGGTAGGTACGTACTCTAGGCTCTAGTAGTTAACATCAGTTAAGCAAATAAATACTGTACAATATTTTACGGACACATTACGCGTATGTAATGTAAATGAAGAATGTGCACTGAAAGACAAATATATTTCAATACATAAAATTCAAAGCATTTCGCCCGAATCATTCAAAAACCGAACACGTGGGCGTGGCCAAGCGGAGGTCACTGTAGGTTAGGATTGGTTGGGTTTGGTTAGATTAGATGCGCTTCCTGTTGCACAATTCATAATAAATGTTGACATATTTGCTTACCAACACTACTTGTAGTGGTCGAAAAAGGGCAGGTCAAACTTAGCCGCTGCGACAATGGGCTACTTGCGTGCCATTTTTTTATTTAATATTTTTGAAGAGACGATAAAAACTTGCTACCCATATTTTTTCTTTTGGCAAAATTTTCATTAATTGACCAGAAAAAAAATGATGAAATTTTAATATTTAAATTACCGCCATGTATGACGTAGAATTACGCCAAACCAATGAATGGCCGTAAAGCAATAACATTGGTACGTCCAATATCAACGGTATGTGCGGGTAATTTAAACATGATAGATCATCTGTTTGACGTTTGAAACATCTTAGATCTGTTTTTGTTTTGTCAAATATTCCCATATGTTACTTGATAATGGGGGAGTACTGAAGTTGGTCGATTTTTTTCATTTCGAAATTATTTGTAAACTATCAGTAATCGAGAAAAATGTTTCAAATAGAAAAGTTAGATAATTTCATTGTCTATCCAGTGACGCATGAAACTAATTTTTCTGTCGGCAAATTTTCGAGATATAACACAAAATTACATTTTTTTAAATGGAAGTCATATTTGATCATTACTTTAAGAAAATACTTTTTTTCTATTTCTTTCGATTGGTATAAAGGTTATTGTATTTTTAATATGTTGCACCCATCAAACCTTAAATTTTTCTCAATTTTTTTTGTAATTTTATATTGTTGTTATATCTGCATACAAAGCGGATTGGCACACCCAGCAATGGGTAATATGCCGTGATGATATATTTATTTTATTTATTTAGTTAAGTAATATAAAATATAACGGAATAATTTTTTTTTTTGCAGCAAGTACTTTCTATTTTTATCTACAACTATAGGCCTACTCTTTCTGGTATCGAAAAACCCCAATACTCAGATCTGGGTACAAAAATTTATTTTTTATTTCAAAATATGCTAAAGTTTGGTATAATATAGTAGAGTTAATTAAGCGGCATTTGATGGGTGAAACATATTAAAAATACAATTACCTTTATACCAATCGAAAGAAATAAAAAATAATTATTTCCTTAAAGTAATAATCAAATATAGTTTCCATTTAAACAAATGTAATTTTCTGTTATATCTCGAAAATTTGCCGACAGAAAAATTATTTTTGTACGTCACTGGATAGACAATGTAATTATCTAACTTTTCTATTTGAAACATTTTTCTCGATTACTAATAGTTCAGAAATAATTTCGAAATAAAAAAAATCGACCAACTTCAGTACTCACCCATTATCAAGTAACCTATGGGAATATTTGACAAAACAAAAACAGATCTAAGATGTCCTCCCAAAGGCGCACCACATGTCTTATATAACTGAAGTCGTATCTCTAATAGTTCCCGAGACCTCAATGGTGGCTTTCGAAATCCGGACATCCTGTATAAATAATTGAGCGCCCCAGCTGAAATGTTTCTGATTTTGAATAATTGAATATAACAAACACTTAAAAAAATAAATCATTAAAATCGGATCTGTTTTAGTGGGTTTAGAAGTAAAAACCTTTATTGACTCGGCTATTATTTTTTATTTTTATTTATTTAGTGATAGATATCAGATTTTCAGTACCACGCAAGTAGCCTATTGGTGGTGGGGCATCATTTAGACGCTGTAAAGTTTGGGCGCCGTGAAATTTAGACGCTATGAAATTTAAGCGCCATGACATTTAGGCGCTATGACACGTACTCGAGGTGACCGCCTCTACCGTCTGTGCTCTGTGCATCCGCCACTGGATTCAGTGGTCAGCACTGACTAAATAACAGAACGGGCAGTGCAAATCCCGTTTTATTACAGTTCGTATAATGTACTGTTTATTAGTTCTGTCAGATCGTAAATAATTTGGCAAATCACCAATTTTAACTAAAACCATTATTAAATTCCAATTCGTTTCCTGCTCTCCATTTCCAATAATTTGATTATTCGAATGTTTACATTACCTTAACCAAACTTACACTCGCGTAAATTAAATTCCTTTTGAAAACACTCCTACCATTCCATCCTATCCTATCCACACCGGGTTGTTTCCCACCAAAATTTACCTTCCTCTCGATGTCCGAGTTCCTGAAGGTGAGCAAGAAGGGCTTGCAGTGCTCGCTGCGAAGCCTGTCGATGCTCCGGGCGTCGATGGCCCGCATCAGGTAGTCGTTGACTTCGTCCTCGGGGTTTTTGTCGTCGACACTCTCGCCGAAACCCAGCCTGGATGAAAAGTTTAGACACGATCTGTCGGGAGTTGGTAGGGCAAACAAAACAAAATAAATAAACAAACAAAGAACAAAAAAGGATAAACTTTGGCAACAAAAATTGAGTGTGATCCACAAATTAAAATACCAAAAGAAAAATTTACATAAAATTATTAGACGGGTTAAAATAATGATATAAAAGTTTAAAATAAGTATGAACTATTTCGATTTATATTTGGTGCTGGCTGTATGGAACGCAAAGTTTATTTTTTTCCGTTTTATTTTTATTGGAAAATTTTCAAAAAGTTATAATGATCACTTTAAAGTTGTGATTCGGACAGCTCAGATTCGATTCCAACCGACCTCAAGCTTGAAACCAGTTTCTTATATAAATAACGAAGAAAGATTTGTGAAAAATTTATGGACCTCACTAATATTTTAACTAAAAAACTTTAGTGAGCTAAATGAATTTTTCAAAAATCCTTCGTTATTTATATTTAAACCGTTCACGGTAACTTATCGTTACAGAAACTGACCCTTGAAAAACAGGCATTATTTCTAATTTTCAAATATACTAAAAATGAATAAGCAGAAGACGCACGTCATCAACCTGAAAAAAACCTTGTAAGCTGAAATATAACTTGTAGAAATTATTGGGTGTTATTTATTTTTGAAAAAAGAAGAAATAAAAATACTAGTATTAAGAAACGTACCTATATCTCGACGTATATATTAATGAAATTTACCTTTATTTCTAAGTCAATCCTTATTTCATTTAGGGAATATAAAATTATTTGAAATAGTAGATTAAGATGAATGTAAGTGCTATTTTTTATTTGATTTTAAATCAAGGAAAGAAAGAAAAGAATGCTAGCCGGCGGGATTTGAACCCACGATCTCAACATCTGTACTGTTGTGTGTTACCAACTACACCACGACTGGGCTATAAATCCGCCAGTCTATACAATCTTTTCTTATGTTAAATTCTCATAGGCTTGTGTATGAGACCCGCATCACATGTTGGGTGTGGGGTATATCTAAACTACCACTACGTTTAAACACCTGTGAATTGTTAAACATTCGCACAACCTTATCAGGAATGTATTGCAATAGTACTTAGATTGTATAGACTGGCGGATTTATAGCCCAGCCGTGGTGTAGTTGGTAACACACAACAGTACAGATGTTGAGATCATGGGTTCAAATCCCGCCGGCTAGAATTCTTTTCTTTCTTTCCTTGATTTATTTGAAATAATTGTAGTTGATTTTCGTATCATAACGGTAGCAACTCTGAGAATGTCCATGTTTACATTGAATTTAAAATCGATTAAATATCGATCCTGTCCCTGTCACTTGATTGTCAGTGATTGTCAACTCATTTCATCCAGGCACGAGTGCCTTGAATTAACATAAATAATTGTAAATATCAAAGTAGTTATGTATCATTATTTTTTTAAAAATATTTAGAACTATCAATTTGCTGTCAATAAAATATATCAATATAATATATTGTTCTACTTTATCTAACTTTATCTACCTATTGTACTTAATTACAACAGTTTGTTCTGAGTTGAGTATTTGTGAGTTGTGTCTTGTGCTACAAAATTACTGCAGTGCCCAATTACCGGATAGGCTAACTAGGCTGCAGCCTAGGGCGCACAGATTTTGGGGGCGCACAATTTTCTCATTTTATTATAGTTTTTGGGGCACTTTAATTTGGTTAGAGCTAAGACGATATAAATCAGGCTCTGAGTATTATTGGTTAGTTTTAATAAGTATTACACGATAATTCATCTGCATGTATTGTATTCAGTAAGTTATGCTACACGCATTGCATTTTTAAAAATAAATTAATACCCCGTATATACGTAATAATAAGTGACGTCATTATCTAGTTATATTTATTGATGACGTGCGTCTTCTGCTTGTTCATTTTTAGTATAGCACAAAAGTGGCCCTTGTTGTCATGGACCTGAACTAAATAGTAATATACATTGAAAGACCATCAAATTTCGGGTAACGGTTGAGCACTGTACAATGTTTTATGATATACTAAAATCGCAAATAATTTGAAAAAAATATTGGAACCTACAACACAATACATTAAACTATTTGATCGAAATAGTCTTTGGAAACATATGGCGAAGCGAAATAATGAATAAATAAATCTGTATACATTTTGCTATGGTTTTAACAGCCCTTAATTTTTTTAAGGGCGTACGTAGCCCATTACAACTTTATTTACCACTAGAGACAGAGCTCTATAATAAGACGTTTACGATTCAGTATAACGTAAATGTATTTATGGTTCAGTTTTAGGAAATAAATGTTGGTTCAGATTCAGCTTCGGTAAATCAAAAGAAAATTATAACGGTTGATCGAATTTGGATTCAGGTTCGAATTTCCGTTCAGAGCACAAACGCAAAATATGGTAATATTTATTATTTTTAAAATCATATTAATAATTTAATTTGAATTTACATATTTTAATCATATAATTAGCAGTTCTAAACCGAATCAGAATTTAGAACGGATTAAATTAGGTTCAGATTAATTGACCTTGACAAATAAAGGTTTGGTTCGGGTTCATCAAAAATTCGGGTTAATTGAGGTTTTCGGTTCGGATACAATTTCAGGTCCCTCAGGTCTCCACGACAGCTTTGTAATTCGGATTTTTTTACCAAACATGTCCATAAATTCAATTTTTCAGGAAGCAAAAAACTTTTCATTTCAAAACAGTTCATTGTACGACTGTGGCAAACCAGGTGTTTAGTTTGAAATTTTGTTTTATGGATCAATAATCTACAGTTTGAAAATAAAATAAAAAAATCTGCTGTGGCCAACACAACAGCTCCCGCCATTACAGCCCGAGTCACAAAAAAGATTAAGTAAATCCTTATGTTTGGATTTGCGAATTTTACTCTAATTTTGACAGTTTATATCGTAAAATATAGTCTAATCTAATCCAAGTTACTACCTTTTTTAAACCCCTCAACAGGATTAAATCCCAATTACAGAGTGGGTTCACATTCACACACATCCATGCCTTAGTGGGATTCGAACCCAGAGCCCCGAGGGCACTGATGACATGAGACGTTGCTCTAACCATTGAGGCACAGGAGCTATAATATACAATAATAGCAAAAATGAGGATTAGCTTAAACATTTTTTTATTCGTTAATTTTTATTAGGTAATCTAAATACATATCTACATATTTACTTATGCCGAATCGAATTCCTTTTCTAATATTATTTTGAAATGATTAGTTCTTTGATAGTGACATTTATCTGTCAGTTACATATATTTGAATCACAGATTTGAATAACTGCGTTTTGTTTGTTTAAAGCATAGGCTCCGGGATTTAAATTATAGATAATTTTATAAATTTATCCATACAATATATAGAAAAAGTAATAACATTTATCTCGATAAAATAACATTTAAAGCAATTTTTCGAAGAAAAACTATTTTGAACTTCGTGTAAAGTACCATTTCCGGTTATCCGATTTTCACCAAAATCTAATTTTCTGAATAGTATTTGAGTTAGAGTGGAGGATCCACACACACATACACACATACATACACTCAGACATCATCGTGAAAATGTTAAAATTGGATTCTAGGGACCTTAAAACGTGGTCATTTACCAAAATCTCGATAAGCGATTTTTAGCACGATCCCTATAACTCCCTTACCAAGGGTAGCGGGAGGTAGATTTTTTTTACATTTAACTGATGAAAATTATAAATATAAGGACGAAAATCATTTTTAAAAATATAGTTATGTATATTTTTAAACAATTTATTTGGATTAAAAAAATTTCACACCTCTTTGAAAAAATATTTTCAAACACACAGGGGGACTAATTTGGTTCTTGTAGAATTACAAACGTATACCCTTATACTTTTTGTGTTTGCTTGGTTTTTGACAAAATCTGTTGCTCACAAACGTGACTGGAAACTTAAATAACTGGACTTGTTCGATTATTGTGCAAAAGCAAAACCCTATAATCTTTAATTGTTAAATTCCTGAAGGATACAGATATATCGTCATTGTCGAAATCTGTTAATAAGCAGATTGCAGTTTTCTATTTATTTTTTTATCAATAATAAATATATTAATATAGAATCGATATCTTAAAATTAAATCATTCCAAATTTTTAACAAAAATGGACAGGAACAACCAAATTTAATTAAAAATATACGTCAACCGTTTATATTTAATTTTAATTTTCCATAAAGCATAAATCTGCAACATAGCGATTATAAAAATAGCTTTAAATATTATTTTAACACGTAATATATATTTCATTTAAAATTTGGAAACCCGTTAGCTCTCAGCAATAAAAACAAAGAAGGGGAAATAAAGCATGACAAAATATTTTGAAAAGGATCAATACTAAAAGAAAAATATTCCTTACTTGGAAGAATGTTTCCCGTGTTGTGATCCATGACCCATCACACGCATCTCTTTCGACACGTTCCCGTTCATGGAAAAGTTTTGTTGAGGTTTCTTCGCCTGCTGAATAACAATAAGAACACGTCTATTTTGCTCAAAATAATTACAAATAATAAGTACATAGGGCAAGGCTGAAAATTCGAAGGACGTTGAAAAATGAAAAGAAAATATTATTTGTAGTCCAAGGTTTTTGAAGAAGGCCCGCTTTAAGTGTTACACATGTTGGTAGCGTTTTCTGCTCTATATGAATCTATACAGAATAAATATTGAAAAATATTGTTAAATAAGTTATATGTTATTAAAACGAAATATGAAAGTTGACGTTTAGACCAGTCGGCATAGCGTTTAAAAGATGCTATTGTGGAAATAAATGGTGGCAAGCTGGAATAAATTTTATTCTCTTAATTTGAACCTTTAAAAAGATTTACTAATTTTGTACCCTCTAACGACCCCGGATTTTGCCACCATATTGAAAAAATCTGATGTGGACACCACACGACTTCCTTGTACGCAAGACTAATATGAAGTATAAACTCAATTATAAAATTCCACGTATTTGACGTAATTTGATATTGACATCTATTTTTATTTTTTTGTTATTTTTTGTCTTAATCCATAGCAAGCTTCATTACAAAAACCAAAAAGTATATAAGTTTTAAATTTACATATCTCGCTTATACAAAGGGCTAATTTAATAATACTTGATGTGCTAGACGCAGAATTTAATTCTCTAAAATTCTTATTTGAAGCATTTATTTCTAAAATCAAAATGAAACCATTTTATTCAAGAAAAACTGTTAACAACTTCAGGTAATATATCACTTCTGGTTAGCCTGTTTTAACCAAAATCTGCTATGTTATTCCAATTGATATGAAAGTCTTATATTCCAAATTTGAAAAGTTTTGGATTATATTTTAATATAGTTTTTCATTAAAATCTATTATAGGCTTCAAATAAAGTGCCATTTCTGGACATTATGTAATGACCAAAAAGGGAGGTGCACAACTAGATGTTCTAGATGTCCTAAATACAAACTTTCAACTTTCTATGGCTTACCGTTTTTGAGTTATGCGAGATACGTACATACGTACATACGTACGTACATACGTACGTACGTACAGACGTCACGACGAAATTAGTCAGAATGGATTTAGGGATGGTCAAAATGGATATTTCCGTTGAAATCTGGAAACCGAAATTTTTCGCGAATACAATTCTTCCTTTACTTTGTACAAGAAAGTAAAAACTACGTGAAAAAAGACATTTTTATTGATTTTCGTAAATATCTCGGTTTGGATTAACTTTTGAGCAAAATATCAAGTTATTGAAAATAGAGTAATAAAATTTTCTAAAAAAAAGATCTGTTACTTTTTTCTGTTAATTGATTGGTTACAGCGTTATAGATGTTCAAACACGCAGTATATATAGCCTGCTGAAAAATAACCATAAAGATAAAATTTATTCAAATTTCAATTGAATATTTTTCGATATTTTTGTTACGTAAAGATATAAATTTATGACAGGTTTGAATTCAGAATGAAATACTCTATCGAATGGGCCTGAAAAATACATTCCATCCCATTTAATAGTTAGTTGTATATCAAGGCCGCGAAATCACTCTTTAGCGTACCGAGAGAGAAATTGTCGCCGAGGCCGCTTGCGGCCGAGGCAAGACAATCTCGAGTTTCAATGTTAATAGAAAGTTAGCTTTCAAGGTGGCTATGGGATTAACATTTGATAAACAAAACCATGAAATTCTCAAGTGTCAAAGTGGTTGTTTACCTAATTTCGCGGCCGCCACCATGACAACGGCCGCGAAATGCAACGGTCGCGAA
The DNA here is from genome assembly GCA_963082715.1 of Harpalus rubripes. Taxonomy (NCBI): domain Eukaryota; kingdom Metazoa; phylum Arthropoda; class Insecta; order Coleoptera; family Carabidae; genus Harpalus; species Harpalus rubripes. The sequence goes on from OY720460.1 coordinate 31,973,129, forward strand.
ATTTAATTTCGCGGCCTGTATTGCGGCTGCGAAATACTTATTTCGCGTCCGGTTGCACAAAAAAAAATATAACTTCGTGTTGTAACTTGAGAACCACTGGTTTAAAAAAATATTTTCTTCTTTAATCGGATGTCCCCCTTGGTCTTCTATAAGATTATCTTATAGTATTTTATTGTATCCTTAAAAATATAGAAATTATTTGAGCTCGATTAGCTGTTGCATCGCGCTTTCAATATCTGTAACTCTGTAAACAATCAATTAAGAGAAAAAAGTATGACATTTTTTGTAGACAATTTTATCTACTTTATTTTCAGTAACTCAGTATTTTTCTCTAAAGATTATCCAAACCGAGATTTTAGAAAATCAATAAAAATGTGTTTTTTCACGTGGTTTTTTCAATATGGCGGCAAAATCCGGAATCGCTAGACGGTGCAAAATTAGAATGTCTTCTTGAACGTCCAAATTAAGAGAATAAAATTTATTCCAGCTTGCCACCATTTATAAGTATATTCCATAACTATTGGGTCGATTCTGATCACATCTGTAAGTCTTACAGATGTGTAAATTTGTAAAAACCTGACAAAAATCTATCTATTTATGTTGATTAATATATAATTATACATAAGAGTGGCAGCTTTCGTTGCGATTTTGTTCATTATTTACAAATTTACAGATCTGTAAGGTTTACAGAACAGAATCGACCCATTAATCGCGGTGACCAAGGTTCTGGTTATGCGTTCCGTAATATAATTTCAGGGTCGCGGTTCAATTTCGGAATGTGGTTCCTGCAAGTTTTGGTTACTTTTTCGTAAATACGACGACCGCAAATTTTTTGTGGTTGTTGTAGTCATATTCTTATTTCTTATAATATAATAAATAATATTGTATAAACATATAAATACTATACACTATATACTGACATGTATAATATTTACGTTAGTATAAGGATACCTAAGCAACACAACATCGACGTGTCGATGGATGACGTTTAGGCGACGTGTTTTTAACGTAAAATTTTCGACGTTTCTGGTCGATACGACGTCGTTACTTGACGTCATTATTTTGACGTTGAAGAAACGTTCGACACACGTTTAATATTGACTTGTCAATGTTCACGTTATAGAAACGTTCAGCGATCATCTCAGTCATTTGTAAAATATATGTATAGCTGTTTTAACCAAAAAAATATTATTTTAGTATATTTGATAATTACTTTTATGTTTCTTGAACCTGAAAGCAATGATAAAAGTTTTAAAAAAAATTGTATAATGTACTAAATCATCCTTGAATATTGTGTCACGTATGTAATCTTCGTCTATATAACGTCTATAAACGACGTCAAATTTTCGTCGTTAAACCACGTCGATTCGACCCTTGCATAATCGTCAACAAATTGCGTCATATATCCGTCGATATCGCGTCATTTGGTTGCTTGGGTAGACAAAAGTTATGTCACTTATTTCTAATGACGCGGAGGTTCCCTGCTTTACCGACACAAATTAACCAAGATGTTCCGAATCACAACCACTTTTCAGTGACCATAACCTGACCACTTGAACCATAACCACCAACCAGGCATGGTTAAGTTACGGAATATACTATTATTTTCTCAATAAACCTCATGCCGACTGGCCTAGTTTAAAATTATACGTAGTCTTGCCATAACTACTATTCCTAATACAAGGGCGGCTTATTCTACATAAACAAAAGAAATCTAATAAAAAACGAATGTTATTTAATTGTTACATACTAATAACCTTTAAACAAATTATTCAAAATGACCGCCTTCTTCATTGACATACTTCTGCAAACTTTTCGGCCACTCATCTATTGCATCACGCACCACTTCCAGGGGGGCAATTCTTGAAAAGTGAGATGTCGGTGAGATTTGACAGAAGTGAGAATAAACGTCACGTGACTTACATGTCACTTAGTGAGATTTTTTCTTTAATTCTTGAAATAATTTTGTTGTCTCACTACTACACATTTCATCACACTACGTGAAACTTATCTCCCCACCTTTTTGGTTGTGAGAATCAATGTCACTCGCTAATGTTAAATAGAAATTTGCTTAATACTAAATTATATTAACTAATATTATAAATAAAATTATTACAAATATCATGGTTGACGAAAGAGAAGTAGCTACTGCTTTAAAGCATTTGGAAAATAAAGAAATTACTTTTCGAACCAAATTTTTGAAATATTAACTACTTTACGTTTTTTGATTTGAGGGTATTCAGCTTGGTGTGGGAAATGACATAAATTTAGCTATTATAACTACAGCCCGATTTGTTGTTCGATTACGGCAATAATAATAAATGTTAATACAGAAAATTTAGCTATACTTTAGTCACTCGTAAGCATAGGGGCGGAGAAAATTTGGCCCGCGGGCTGCCTAACACAGACCACTACACTACGGACACGGGCTACGGAGACCCACAGATTCAAAATTCAATAAATCTAGAAAAAGTAGTTGCGTATGGCAACATTATTAATAAATATGTAAAGGTAATCAAAGAAGAGTGCAAAGTAGTACTGTCAGTGTCAAAAATCACACTTTTATTTATGTCAAATTTTTCACTTGCTAAATCATGGCCATTTAGATAGGTGAAATATATCTCACTTTGTTTCGGGAATTAAAAAAGTGAGAAAATATGAAATGAGATGAGTGAGATGAAATTTTATGTCACCTTGTGAGAAAATTCTCATATTTCAAGAATCGGTATCCAGGGAAGTGGAAGCTGCCGTCTTCACCACTGTAGAAGAAAATTTTAACCGCCAAAATTATGAGTTTATGCTCAAAACTCTCGAAAAGCTGCAGTGGTAGTCGCAACGCTGGTTACAGCTGAATTTACCGGAATTCAGTTCCGCTGAAAATTGGCCCTCTGGAAGTCCGGAAGTCCTTTGGATTACCGATTGTGGATTGTTTTATAGGAAAATGCCTGCTCCAAACCTTATTGCAATATTGAGGCATTAAAGGATGATTTGGTGAAGACAGCAGCTTCCATACTCCTGGAAGCGATGCGTAATGTAATAGATAAATGGCCGGAACGTTTGCAGAAGTGTGTGAAAGGAGAAAGCGGTCATTTTGATTTTTTTTTAGATTAGTATGTTTTTCAGATTTCTTTAGTTTAAAAGTCTCATTTCCACCGATTGTCTTAATACTTAATGCATAATGATTTTTGCATAAGGCTTAATGCATTATAACAATTTACTAGGATACCATTTCCAGCTACTTTGTTTAGCGAATAATTCGACACAAATGTCACATATTTTATCCTTTTTATTTTTAAATGTAGAAGACTGTCATTGTAGCAGTAATTCTTCTTTTTTAATACGACATATACATACTTTTCTGTATCTTTATCCATATCTAAAAATTTAAAAAACTTAATAATTATAAAATAGACTGACAGTTGGCAGTTCAGTAGTAGAAGTACACCATGTAGAATTCTATTGTAGAATAGACGCGAAAGCGATTCTACAAATAGAAACCGACGTAGCATGTGAAATAGAATTCTACAGTAGCGTTTATCTTCGTTTATCTTCGTGTATCTTCGTTGATGTATTAACCAATATGCAAATATAATGCATTTTTTAAAAATAAAAATATTTACTTGACAAATGACAGTTAGTATTGTCGCTTTGATAGTATGATAAGTTTTGTATAAAATTAGTAGTTTCTTCTTTTAGAAATTAAATTAGATACATGTTTTATTTCAGTGAAAATAATAACGCATTATGTTGCCTGTTCAGCTATATGTTGCACATCATTTGTTGGAAGAGGAAAGGCAAAATGTAATCTTTCGACAAAACGTACAAAGAAGAGTTTTAAGAGATGCCAGTAATCCATTTAGTAGAACTGAAACCTTATTCACAGATACGTACAGGCTGACAAAAGATATGGTGAATTTTTTGTATAATTGGTTAAGTCTATACATGGCAAATTCATTGCATCCAAATGTAGTTTCTCCATTATTAAGGATAAATGTAACCATAATTTTTTAAAATCATTTTTGCCGTCTGTAATTTGATATTTATTATTAAAAATTAAGAAGAAAGAGATAGGATATGCTTGCTTACATTTATATGACAGAGAGAAACAATGAATGCGACAGCTTCTTTTTCACGTAATGAAGCGATATTACAAGTGGTGCTCGGGGAGGAGGGAATCATTGCGTATTGACGGCGTGCTGCCAAATTTGCGATAATGTGACGTCACTAATAGAATTATATACGACATACTTCCACCACAGTTTATAAAATAAAGAAAGACAGATGACAGATATGTATGTCCATCTCACAATTACGCTTAGGCATTACGCCTTAAACCTTGGAGTTTGCAAGCTTTTGTTCTTACGCAATGCTCTTAGTTCTTAAACATTAAGCCTTATGCATAGCTGGAAATAGTAGTAAACGTTGTCATATGATAAACATTTTTACGGATTGCGCTTAGTTATTAATTATAGCTCTTAATTATTAAGATAATCGGTGGAAATGAGTCTTAAGCCTCCCTTGTATTAGGGACAATATTTATGGTACGACTACGTATATAAAAGCAGATTTCTACCATCAGTACCTATCAAATTTGTCTTCGTCTCATTTGCCCATAAAATATTTCTCCATTTGTTTTAGGTATACCGTTGTCCCAATTAATATGATCATTGGAAAATTTTAATCTGTTTCTTATATTCTTTAAAGATAAAAGGTGAACTTAAAGTGATCTACCATGCAATTTAGTTCCGTTTTTACATCTTTAGAAGATTTGAACGATCCAATTTCAAAGTTAGAACAATTCGTCTATGAATTTTGGCTGAAGTTTTACGTTTTCTACTTTCTCGTTTATCTTTGAATTTGAAGGAATTCTCAACCATTGTTCTTGACCATTCTACAATTTTACGTTGAGACTTTCCCTATTTTATTAATATTAATATCGCCGCTCTTTGTAAAAATTAATGCCCTTTGTAAATTAATGTAGGTAACTCGTACACGTAGATGGCTTTATGGATATAAGCCCTAAAAGTAGGTCCAACGTTTTAAATATTAATAATTTTGTAAAATTTTCTCTCAACAAAGATTTTGTAGTGACGCATAAACACAAACACGTAATTAATTTAAAATTCTGCTTGCTTTGCGTTTGAAATAGAAGCTTGAAAAGTTTTATACACAAACAAGAAACTAAAACATTGTCGAACAGGACATAGATTTACATGTTATAACATTGTTGGTGGAATTTGAAACTGTGGACAAAAATTATTCGCTGATAAAATATATACAAAACCAGGGGCGTTGTTAAGAATTGAAAAAGAATTATTACAAGTAAAAGTTTATTAATTATAATAATAATTATATTAATATGAAATATAAATGGACTTAACGAAGGTAGGTAATAATTAGGGATGTATAATTACTAGACTTGCAATGAATAGTATATTCGGCCCTATGCCGAATAGTGTTCGGCTATTTTGGTACCAATCGTACGGATAATTGATTAATTTGATTTAATTTTTTTTATTGAAGTTGTAACTACCACAGAAAACTTCTCTTGGGTAATATAAATATACTTTGTGTTTGTTAGTAATTGAATATTACTTACGGCTAATATAATTGATAATAAAATGAAAAATAACGCTTAATCTTGAAATTAAATGAAAATAAAAACTAAATTAAATACGTATTTCTCTGGCATGGTTTACACATTGAGTAATTTTTGCCACTCTCTGAAAAAGGGCTGGCAAGACCTTTGGCATGGTAAATATGTTGAGTAGGTAATCTTAATTTCTCTGTACCTTCATAATACGGTTTCGCGTAATATTTACTACTGAAGACGAGATATTAGGTCTGTTCGTTTCGTTACTCTGCGTCTACGGTTTACTGCCGTTCCCATTTACTTTGTATAGACGTGGCAGTAAACCGTAGACGCAAAGTAACGAAACAAACGGACCTATTGTTCTCCAAATATGTACATACGTATTTAGTTTTTATTTTCATTTAATTTTAAGGGGTACTTTTTAATTTTATTACCAATTCAGTCAAAAATTAACAATTAAATGCTTCAAATATCTTCTATTCTTAACACTCTAAATCTAAACTATTCGATATTCGGTCGAATAATGCTTTACTATTCGGTATTCGGCCAAATAGTGAAAATAATGCCGAATAAACCAAATATTTTGCAAGCCTACTAATTACCGTTTTTTGTTGGTAAATTACCGTCATTTATTTATATTACCGTAAATAGCAAAAATTACCGAGAAATTACTAAACAAATTACCGTGTCTGCAAAAATTTATAAATAAGTATTTTTTTTATATATAATTACACAATTAAACTCATATAATGCAATGTATAAATATTAAAATATACAAATGTAATGTCAAACATTTTCACGAAAACAAAAACAAGGGGGACGCGCGCTATCCCCAAAATTACTTAGGCCTGTTCTACAATAGGTACGTTCAATGACCAAAAGTGCTATCTAGCTGCTAGTGCTTGTATTACAGCGAAAAGGTTTAATTACTGAACGACATTAAAGTTGACATTAGAGATTAAAATCAAAATGCAGGCGATTGTGTTAACAGAATTTTGCGACAAAACAGATTTTGTTAACGAAATTGTTGTAGCAGTCACTATGTGCAGCCAGACAAATATGCAGTTAGAGCACTGTGCATATGCAACACAAAACAAAGATGTATAACACCAAAATACAACAAAAAATATAATTATAACAAACTTACTTTGAATATTACAGACCAATTTCTGGTTCTTTTGATTAATTGTACAATTTCCGTCTTTATAAGTTAGAAAAACGATTTCGCGCTGTTCGTTCATTTTGAATTATGTACCTAGCACTAACCTAGCAATGAAATCATATGCTAGCCAGTGCTCGAGCAAAACGTTGTCAGCTGATACTTGGCAGGCCGTTCAGTTATCTAGCGCTAACAGTTGCTAGCTAGCGCTAGAGCTATTGAACGTACCTAATAAGTCGGTGTCGGATGTCGTACGCGTGCGCGTTACATTAGAGAATAGTAGAGGGGGCTGCCGTTAGTCGGATGTCGCTGTCGGAACGGAAGATGGTCATTTCCCATCTTTTACGACAACGACAATGAACGATACGACGACAGCAAAGTAAAATGGACGAAATGACTTGATGAAATTATTATTATTGTTGTACAGACATTCTCGTAAATTTGTAAAATTCTTCGTGATCATTTGACTTGAAATATGAAAGTAATTTTCTGTGGGCACCAAAATTTTGCCTAACATCAACGGTAATAAGAGGTTTTACCCACCATATTTGAAACCATATTGCAATTAAATTAAAATAAATTGGAAGAGATATAATATCCATAACCTTACAAAAGTAACAGTTCGCTACGACACCTTACGACTCTTGCGCGTATTGTAGAGGCATGTCGTGTACCGCTAACGTCAAACGACTTAACGACAATCGATAACCGACAAATACTCAATTGTGGAACAGGCCTTAACGACGCCACTGCTCAAAACATTAATGTTCGTTAGCGAGAATATGATTTCATTATTACTTTTTTTTCTATTAAACAAAGGTATGTTGAACTTACCTCCCTGTATGTGCTACTAGGAACTATTAGGTACGTGTCGATGTTGTGGTCCTTTAAGTACGAGTTTCGATCTCCTCCAAATCCGGGTTCAACTTCGTAGTCGCCGTCAAGACATACCAGAGTTTCCTTTGTGATGTGGACACGCCTGAAAGAATAAAGCTTTGTTTACAGAGAACGGTTTGCCTGATCGAGCAACCGTTCATTTCTCTCCATAATTATGGAAAATCGCTTTTCAATGTGATAATACCAACGTCTGGATCGCGTGTGATTTTTTTGTACCTTTCTCCTAAAAGCTTTCGACTTCATGAACATATTTTTTTTTTGGACTTCCAAGAGGTTTGGATGCGAATCTAACGCCGGCCAGGCAAATAGTGGTAGACCGGCCTGAATTAAAATTAAATTCTTTTGGAACCTTTGAAAGAACATACGAGGGTCAAGCTACAAGTATTGAAAATTAGATACTCAGATAGGCATAGGAAATAAAACTGCACTAACATTTTAAAGATTTATTTATTTGTCATTCCAGTTAAGAATGGACTTGGTAGCGTTTCGGAGTGGGGTGGGATCCCAAGACTGCGCTACGATAGCGTAGCGACAAATAACACGTCGTTTCCCTAACAACCGTGGAAGTTTATTTGGGAAAGGAAGGTGAAACGTAAGGAGTATCTTTCGCTATGCCGGATTACCGAATAGGCTGGACATAGGCTACAGCCAAGGGCGAAAAGGTTTGAGGTGGCGCCTAGGGGGCACGGAAACCTTAATCAGGCCCTGCTTCGGATCCAGCCTGTTTTACACACATAAAACTTATGAATTATACTCTATTCCATTTAAGCCATTCAGCAGATGTCACTCGCGTCAACACGAATTTTAAGTAGCCGCTATTACACTGAGTAAACTTGTCTCTTGTCTCCAATTTCAGCCAATTAGAGAGGTTAAAACTATTCCCTACTCTCTGCAATAGTTAATGGCTTGAATGGAACAAGGTATAGTTTTATGTTTCGCGCATGACATACTTCACAGCTCGAAATGTCAAAATTTGATCATTTTTAATTCTTTAATAATTTTCGATTACACCAACATAACTTAAATACTAAACTTGACTTAAATTGACAATATTGCGTCGAAATGATATGTCGAATAAATTATATTGCTGTCAAAATTTTGATTGATTTATGACCTAGCTTAAAATTTAAGCGTTGTTGGTGCAACTGGGCTTTAAATGAGTATAATAACATAGTATATAATATGCATTGACCACAACTCTAGCCCAACAGCTGATTGAAACGTTTTGTTATACGTACATTTTTCGCTATTGTAAACTTCGTTCGTGTGTAGACCAATCAAAAAGCTGGAATTGTAAGTACTATGGTACTATCCTACTTACAGTGCGCACTTTCTTGCATCGAGTGCAGTTTTTGTTTTCTGTTGACAAATAAAGTGCGCACTTTTAAGGCCTTATCATGCACACTAGAAGTAATATCTTTGACTTGTCGAGCATTATCTATAACTTGGGTTCATATTGCTGATTTATTCCAGTGTGATAGCTAGAAGGAAGTCATGGATCCTGTTGTCTTCTCTACTGCGCATGCGCAACTGTCTCTGAAGTACAGGAATGTAACTTTACGGAGTAAAATATAACTGCAGAAACGTCAGAAGTTGACATTTTTTTGTTTGATGCGCATAAAATTATTATGCTTGCCCACAATTGCATTATTTTTCCATCGTTTTCATTCATTTCACTCGAAATAATTTGATATGTCAAACAAATATATATGTACACCTCTGTGTAATTGGGAATTAATCCTGATGAGAGGTTTTTTTAAAAAAGAAAAAATAAAAAAATATGAAATATGTTGTCATTAAAAAAACCATATCATAAAAAACTTAAAGTATGAAAATCCACTAAAAGTCAGAGAAAACAGTTGTTCAAAATTGCAGTGTGAGATAGTCAAGTTGGTCATACAATATAAGTCAGCGAAAAAGAGTCAGATATATGATTGTAGTGTGATAAGGCCTTTACAGTACATGTTTTCCATTGTAAACATATGTTGAACTCAGTGCGAGCTCAGGTCAGGGCGCACTTTCTTGCACTGCCAAGTACAGCAAGTGCAATATTTTCAGTGCAACATGGCGATGGATAAGCTGAATAGTTTGTTTTCGGTTAACCCTTGGACGGTGGAATAAAAATGCACTGGAGTGAACACTCATATAGTGCACGACGTCACATTGTTGAACTGAGTGCGATTTTACTTTTATCAGAAGTAATATCACAAAACCTCCTGATATTATCGATAAATTTTAATTTTGCACGAATTTTTTTGCTTACTAACAAACAGGAAAGCAAACTGCTTGTTAAATCCCGACTCCGAAGGAGGAGAGGTTTTAACTAATGTCAGTTGGCTTAAAAGCAAAAAGAATGAATGCTCAAAAATAAAAGTTTATCTGAGAAAATCTGGGAGGCCGTGTGGTATTTGGTGAGATAAATTCCAAAGACAACGCAAAATGAAACAATTTAATTATTATTTTATTTTTAAACTTGAAATATTAATTAACGGTCACACTAACAGTTATAAACAATAACAACTGTTTATTTACTTGATAGTGGAAAATTATCGGGGTAACGGAGTTTAATCAGTATAATATTGTTCCCATTGGTTGAATTTTCAAGTGTCTTGCATCATTATTGGTTAAAAACTAGTCGTGGTAATTTATCAATGAAAAACGCCAAAGTCCATTCTTAACTCGTATAGAGTACAGTCATCAGAAATTAATTTGACAGCTTTGGCAGTTTTTAAGTCTTCCAGAAATTTTATCGAAAGCATTTCAAAAGACGATTGATTGGGAGCTTTTAAGAAGTGGAAGGAAAGGATGGTGAAGAGTATTATTGTTGAAGCATATTTATAATAAATTTTTTAAAATATTAACCATATGTCTTATTTTCAATAATTTTAGCGTAACCTTAACAGAACAATACATTTGAAATAAAAGACAAAAGTAATTATAATGTATAAAAGAGAGCATGTCAGAATGGAATGAAATCAAAGACTAAAAATATCTTTGTTACATAAACCCAAAAGAAACAAAAAGAAAAGATAACATTTACCTTTATAAGGTTATACCCGTAATTAAATAGAATCGTATGCAGGGATAGAAATATTTTTAGAATATGTACTTTGTATAAAACGAGAATGCCCTAAAGTTACTCGCCTCGTTTTATACTTTTGTCTTTCTTTTTCTTGTGAGAGAAACTCAAGATTGAAAGAAGGTTGTTGGGACGCATTTAGATTCAAAAGAGAAACTGTGAAAGAAATAGTTATGAAACCATTCAATATGCATGTGATATGTGAGGTACACAAGTATAATTATATTCATAATTGTTTTCCCTTACATTTTTGTAATTGATTTCTACAATAAAAATTAATTTCAAACATATCGTTGAATTCGTAATGTTACGTAGATTCCAAATATATATAAAAAATATATAGCGTGTCTTATTCGAAATATGAAAGTTAATGTCACTGCAGATTAATTCGGAAGCGCTACCATCATGCCAAATACCATGATTTGTGAGCCCCTGCCCTAAGCCTAGTGGCCTAGTTTACAAATACATAAAGAGAATTAAAAAATAATTATAAATAAAATAGTTATTTATGTATTAAGGGCATAATCAAAAGATTGTAGCACGGGGGAATGCTTAAAGCTCGACGCGTAACGGAGATCTTTAATTTTCCTGAGTGCTATAATCTTGATTATGCCTGTGGTACATACAACGTTTTATTTTATTTTGGTTTTCGAAATTCTTCGATTCAGTGGGTATATATTCGGTATCGTTGTACTGACGTTGTGAATTTTAAGTATGCTGTGGTTTCTAGCTATATTGTTTGTTTATAACAAATTTTAATTTAGCGTCAAATGAAAATGGAAGATATCGATTATTCAAAACAAATATCTGATGAATTTGACGCTGCCCAGGACAAGTTGGTTCTACAGAAGTGAAAAAACGTATGCGAAAAAGAATACGAATAGTTTTCCGAGCAGCGGTGCTCAAAAAATGTGATTTATCGAATTTATTGTGTTGTCTGACATTTATCTATCAACCACGATTTTGACGTTTAATAGCTGTTGTTTGGCAACTTTATAAGCTCTTGGGCGATAAAAGCCAAATTAGGCCCGTTTTTGAGGGCTTATAAACAAGTTTATGAATCCAAAATAAAATAAAAGATATTTTGAGTGGCTCATTTTTCAGTGTGACCAGGTAGAACGATACTTTGATTAATTCTGGGTCGATAATCCGAATGCAAAAAAATTGTATGGTCGTTCGTAGTCATCAAACTTATAAATGTGCAACTAGAATTAAGCAATTTAAAAAAAATCTTTTATGGAATATCATTCCTGTTTATATTCAAGAAGAATTGTTTAAAATTTGATGTACGTAGCTAAACGTTTAATAGTATCAATACGTATTTTATAGCTATTAACATACCTAGGAATGTTATGTATATCAACACTGCCGAAGATGTCGGTTTGAAATCCAAGCTCGTAGAGCGAGGATTTTAAGACATCTAAGGCTTGTTATGATTAATAACATCCGTGGTTTGTTAAATAGTTTATCGGTTTCAGAAAATTAAGACATTATTGATAAATACCATTTTTTGAAATTCTCTCATTAATGCTACTTTCAGATTGCTATGGTTAACAGAACAATTATTTTGAAATATGTCAATATGACAAATATTCAAATTATGTATGTGCTTTGTTCCACATGTTTACTACTTTAGAATAAAGTAGACCGTATTTAGACCGATAGGCTAACGTTATCTGTATGTATTAATGAAGAGCATTATATTTTCATTTTATTTTATTTTCATTTTGTAGACCGTTGTTGACAAGTCAGTATGGTAATATGGTAATAATATTACCATACAAATACAGTTATTACTTAGTTACCAGCCTACTTTTGTACATGTAAACAATGGAATAATATCTTGAAACCCTAAAATATTTAACGCTTTTAAAGCAGAAATTTTTATTTTTTTATTTGAAATTTTTAAATTTGGATTATCGTCTTAGAATTAATTAAAGAATCGTTGTACCTAAAGCTTATCTCCCATTTTCAGAACATCCTGTATAGAACAGCAGTATATCGAAAGACCTGTACATATTCGAATCTTGGCTAGAGTATGGATGTTGTTATTTATCTCGGATACGTCTATAGATAAGACCTCAATGTGTTGCACTTTTTGTAGAGAAATTGGGAATAGAAATCGAAGTACTCGTATCTTTCTGACGCCGTTAAATATATGGCTTTAATTTCTTTAAAAATGGATTCCCGAAAGTCGATTTCATATAGATATCTTACAATTTTTGTATGTAATTTCTTGAAAAGAATAGAAGTTCATGTTGAAATATTTTGCTCCCCATTATGTCGCGTCATCCCTTCGAGCAAAAAGGCAACTGTTTCCGGTATATAAATCAAGTTGTGGAGCGACATCTGTAAGTCCCTTTTGGGATTCCAAGAGATTCGGACTACAGACATGATTTACATATTAAGTAATCCGGATTTCTAAACTCGTACACCCGCAGTGATCTAGAATCTAGATGCTCCATTTTGTGAAACTGCATTCGTGGGGGGAAATGTGAAGTGCTCTAATTGTTCTTGATTGACTTTATTTATTTATTATTGGTTTAATGATTTGGTAGGCGCTCCAGTTTACAGTGAATAATTTTATGTAAATTATTCTTTATAAAGTGAAGCATAAACTACAACAAAAGGGAGTGAATTAGGGAAAGTTCTAGAGTAGAAATCTGGATCACATACCGGATTACTGGGCTACAGGGCCGACAATAGTTTTATTAACCGTTGTTAAGCGGGGTGAAATATTGGAGAAAACTAGTTCTATTGGATGCAATACCGATTTTGTCTTTATTTTTGCATTTCCTCGCTCTGGGAACGATACTAATCGAATCGATTCAAGATAGACTCAAAAAGTATAGTGAATTCATATAATTTTCACATTTACGTGTTCTATGTATGAATGAGCGTTGACTCAACTCCTTGTACGGTGCATTTTTCATTGAATTTATGAATCAAAGCTATAAAGATACAAATACTTTTTATTGCGAGACTCTCGCGAGATTTCTCGCTTCTTGCATTTGTTATATCGATCTCGCCTCGAATTTTAAACTGCAATCTCGTTCTCGTCTCGCATAATGCAACGAGACGAGACGAGATGCGAGAGTACTCTCGCCTCGTCGTGCATCACTATAATTGGGCAACTATTGTCCAATTTAACCGACATTCTTGCTCTTATAGTTCTCGAGATGCTATTAAAAAGGTTTTTAAAAAATATGTGGCCCGTGTTTTTTGTACATATTATTTCGTGTAAAGAAAATCACCAGCACTATATATCTCTTTCATCTACTAAACTGTATTATACTTGAAACAAATTTTTGATCTCCCAATTAAAGCTGGCGTGTATGGTTTTGGTTTAATAGCTTGCCACTTTCCCAGAAACAATAATTAACTTCGTATGCTGATGTCTAGCTTTAGCCGCTGTCCTACAACCTACACCTACACCATCATGTTGGGAGTAAAGTACAAAGCTAGTGGGCTATGATGCTAATCTCGGTGCTGCATTGTGATTAGAACATGTTAACCGCACGCTCGACGCCCATTTGCACCGCCAATGGCCAACGTCACATCACTCCAACATGTTGTTAATTTACTCCAAAATGAGACTGAAGTGTTTTACAAGTTTTCTTATCGCACGTTTCTTAAGGCGGGTGCTTTTAGAAGGGTAGGTAAATGATGGATTTGGGTTAGACATAAATGAGGGAAACAAAATCAAATTGTTTCTTTTCTTTATAGAAGTAAAGCTGGATTTAAAGTGGCACAGCGCACAGAAATAATTTAGCATAGCATAGCATAACACAGCATAGTACAACATTTATTTGGGGGATTTATAAATCGCATAGAAACAGAGTAATGAAGTTGTTGATTATATACATTTGTTGACATTTTTTGTTTGTAAAATTGTTAATAGACGAAGAAAGTCTACTAAGGGCCAATCTTACAATCACTTGTTAAAATATGAATTTCCAATTAAATAAACAACACTGAAAAGAAATAAACTGTCAAATAACAAATTTATACCATCAATAATTTGATATATTGTTCATTTACCTGTAAGTTGAAATTTTAACTAGGGATTATAAAATTAACCCTAATTTCACTTAATAAGTAATATATTAATTAATTAATGCTCAATGTTCAACGCTCTCGTGGCGCTTATATCAAATACTAAGCTGAACTCTCACGAAATACCACGAAAATACCCGACCTACACACAACGCACAGGAAAATGAACATTGCCAATGGGAGAGTTTAAAAATTTTAATTTTTTTATATGTTAAAATATTTTTAAATCTAAAGCGTATTTACTTTTATATTTTGTAAATTTTTCAAAAACAATGTTAAACTTTTGCAATATTTACTTCCCGCCATTACGGCGTACGTAACATCAACTATGTGCGAATTAGGTCTCGACATACGTGCCTAAAAGAAAGAGACAGAAGCAAAACAGGGGCACCTGTTTATGTTTACATTTGATGATTCATGACAATTTAATTTCTGTGTTTATCGTATTTTATAAGTTTTACATTTGTTTTTTGCGATTTCACATTGAATTTGACGTTCCAATATCAAAAATAGAAGACATACGTTCATGTTTTATTCTAAACTAGCGCTCATAGCGGACAACTACGGCGAACGAAAGATGCTGCATACGTCATTATATAGCGGGCGATTTAACTAACGATAAATTTAATATCGTTTGTACAAAAAATACGCTATATTTTATTACTTTTAATGCATTAATAGTAATATTGCATGTATAGTATTGCAGTAATGTGGAAAAATCATTACATTTTAACATGACTAAACTCCCCCATTTGGCGACTAAAACTACCAATGGCGACGCTAGTGTTGTAGCATACATGTGGTCTGAAAATGGTATTGTGCTATAAGATCGCATACAGAAGCATTGTAAACTAACATTCGTTTTGAAGTATACTAACAAATTCATTAAACTCTTTATAAATAGTGTTAGTAATAATTTTGTGTACGTACTTAAATTATAATGACATTCGAAGAAAGTTATCTTAGACTTATTTCTAAGGAAATGTTTACTTATTTGGAGGCAACAAATTCTTCTCGAAGTATTATAGAAGGGGGAGAATTGTTGAATCGTGGGTTATTTTTATGTGGTGATAATGAACATAGTGCTAGCTGGCCATAGTGGCCAGTGCAAACACATTACAACTGTCTTAATATTTTGTACAAGATAGTAAAATAGTACCATATATTATTTATAGATGTTAAATAAATATGTATTTACTTTACTTAGTTAAGAAAATTAAAATGGAATTAATGTCAAAAATCTTTCAAATTGTTTTAATTATACGTGTAAGAAATATATTCCCTGTTACACATAAAGTGAAAAGTGTATTATTTTACTCACGAATTGGTCACGAAATAATACAATACTTTTCATTTTTGTTATTCTCTCTCTATGTGAAAATAAACAAAACGTAAAAATGTAAAACAATTAAATTAATGTCAAAAAGTATAAATTTGTTTGTTACTTAATTTAACTTATTTTGTAAAC
Organism: Harpalus rubripes; assembly: GCA_963082715.1. Classification (NCBI taxonomy): domain Eukaryota; kingdom Metazoa; phylum Arthropoda; class Insecta; order Coleoptera; family Carabidae; genus Harpalus; species Harpalus rubripes. Next base: position 31,989,381 of record OY720460.1, read on the forward strand.
AAAAAAAAAACAGCCACCTATAATATTTGTTTAAAAATTATTTCTAAATTATCTCATTTTTCTCGAAATTTTTCAAATACATTAATAAAAAATAATACATCGATGAAAAGAGAAAAAAAATGGCTGTTTCTATTTTATTAAAATAATTATAGGTTGCCATTTGAAAAATAAAAGTTGATAGTCGTATCTTGTAAACCTGACTTTATAGAAAATATCTACATATGCCATCAAATAGTACATGTAAAATAATAAAACTTTTATATGAGCCATATTTTTTTATAACTTATAATAAAAAAGTTAAAGTCACCCTGTATAAATTTCCTCTATATCGCCCCCCCCCCCCTAGACCAAAATTCTGGGAACGCCACTGCAAGTGACAGTTCCCACACTGGTCATCGCGTAAACGTCCGCGAAACTGCAGCGATTTATTCAGTTTCGATGCGTGCATGGTTTTTGTTGTCGCTGGTTACTTGCTAGTGATTTCATTATGACATTTACATTCAAATAAATGGAAATGGTAGTACAATAATACAGTGTGTTCAATAAAATTCCTAACTCGGAGTAGGCCATGAACGGAGAAACGTAAGTCTGATCATTATTCAATTCAAAAGTCAAGATGTCAAAATTGATCTTGAAATCTAATTTTAAGGGGAAAAAACAATAAAGAAGGATACAGTATCTTAACATTCGCTGTTTTCTAATTTGTTTCCATTTCTAAAATAAGATTCAAGAAGAAAAACTTTGATTTCATTAGATAACATTTTTGACAATATCTCATGTTATATTGACATTTAATTAAATATTTTTAAATTGACATACGTTTCTTTGTTCATAGCTTACTGTGAGTTAGGATTTTTTTTGAACACACTGTATATTTCTGTCCATTTTTGTAATATAAATATAGAACCGTTGTTTATCTTGCCGAAATTGTGGCTGCAAATCTTTCGCGTTGGTACCTACTTACGTACATATTTTCAAATAATAATAATAATATTAATAATTAAGGAGTATCATCATTTGCAACAATAAAGAGAACAAAACAAAAATTAAAAAAAAATCTCATTATGAAAAAGTTTAATTATAAGGTAGAAAATTATACTAAATTTTTTCCCTTTATGTAACATGTGAATTAAATGTTCTACTGTACATAGTTATGTTAATTTGACATTTTTAAAAAAGGTTTTTCATAAAAGAAGCAAGTATAATACGCAACTACGCAGTTTTTATATTACGAGTAGGTAATAATATACACTAAGTTTTATATTACACTATGACTTTATAATATAGAGGAAATAAAGACAAAAATTTTAATATAACAATTTTCTATTCAACTACGGTATAATTAAAAATAACTTTAAAATGGAAAATTGGTTGAATTTATATGTGGAAAATATTCAAGCTTTCAGCTTCATTCAGTTACCTTACATTACATGCATCTGTAGGGTTTTTTACGTTTTAAATTGATATATTTTTTACTTTAACTGAAAGCCAGGCCTTTCGGTAAAACAATAATGTTCTGCTCAGAATTTTTTGCTGAGTGGTTGTTAAAAGTTGTCGGATAAAACCCTCTTCCTTTTTTAACAAATAAGTTTATTCTGATTGTGTTTGTTATTTGTAATTAAAAATATTGCCAATTAACGAAAACGTGACCGCTCAAATTTTCAAAACATCAATAATAAATTATAATTATTATTCCTAGAAGAAATTGTTTTTCTATACTTAGTGAGTGAGTGATCGTGATCAATTATAAACCAAAGGCTTATAATAGTGTTAAAATGATTAACCTCTGTTTTACTCCAATATTTTTCTTAAATAAATAAAGGAAAACTGTCTTAATAAAATGCTGAAACAAGCTTAAAATACTAAAATTCATACAGCCGTATGCATAAATTTGTTAGTGGTCACTAAGATCATTTTAAAAACATTTTAAAATGTCACTAAGCAAAACCTTATGTATAGTGACATTTAATAGGATTTAAATTGTTAGTTGGCAACTAAGTGTTAATAACCAACTGACGCATGTTTAAGACACTTTTAAGGTAAACCTCTAAAAGAACGGTTTTAGTAGTTATAAAAAAGTAGTTGTAGCGGTGTTCATGTATGCCGAAGAGATGCATCAATTAAAAATAAATTATGAGAAACAATACCAAGAAGCAAGAATTGCAGCTTTAAAGGAAAAACGGGAAGAGTTGTAAATAGTGTCAATATTTAAATTTATTTAGTATTTATCAATAAATTTGCAAGTTGGCTATTTAGTAGTGACCAGTAAATGTACAACTATGCATACCATCCCGCTAATAGCATTTTATATGATGTTACTGGCCACTACGTAAAATGCTGCTAAAACCATTTTAAGCTTGCACTTATGCATACGGCTGATAGTATTTATAACATTAAAATAGTTTTTAAACTATATAAATATTAAATTTTAATTTCAAATTTAATAGTGGTCAGACATATATTATCTAAATGTCATTATCATATTTGAAGAGCCAGGGAAAAAATCTGATGTCCCATTCCACATAACTATGGTTCTATTTACTATTTTCTTTTTAAAACGTTACTAATATAAATTTAAAATGATTAGTTCTTTGACAATGACATTTATTTGTCAGTGACATACATATGAGATATGAACTGTGTAATCAAGGAGTTGAGTTTGCTGTTTGTTTAAAGCGTAGGCTCCGGGATTTAAATTACAGATAACTTTATAAATTTATCCATAAAATATATAGAAAAAATATTAATGCAAACCTGTAGAAAATTTAATAATCTTTAGTTTTTATAACATAAATCTCGAAAAATAACATTGAAAGATATTTTTCGAAGAAAAACTATTTTCAGCATCAAGTAAAGTGCCATTTCCGGTTATCTGATTTACACCAAAATCTAATGGCTTCTTTCCAGATTAGGATAAGATAGAAATACAAGGTTTCAAAATTTTCTGAATGATAGTATTTCAGTTAGAGCGTAATCAAGAACCACGCACACACGCACACACACACAGACACACACACACACACACACAGATAGATACACACAGACACACACACAGACACACACACAGACACACACACACACACGCACGCACGCACGCACGCACACACGCACGCACGCACGCACACACGCACGCACACACGCACGCACGCATGAACGCACGCACGAACGCACGCACACACAAATCATCGTGAAAATACTAAAATTGGATTCTAGGTACCTTAAAACGTGGTCATTTACCAAAATATCGATATGCGATTTTTAGAACGATCCCTATACCTCCCTTACCAAGGGTAGCGGGAGGTAAAAAACAATTTGTGCATCCATATTTTTTCCTCTGGCTCTTTATTTCATATTGTTGTACTGTAGTTTGTTTTAATAAACAATAATTTTACTTGGTCAATTCTCGCAACGAAAATAAAATTATGATGGGACAAATTTCATAAAAACAAATAATATTGTACGAGCTACATTTTATACTTGAATTTTTAGAAAAAAAAAAAAAACAAAGTACAACACTCAGTTTTCTTTTTAAGAACTCTTGTTTTAGAATAATTATTACTTGTCTCCTAGATGTACAGAAAAATATACTTTTTTTTCTCACAAATTGTTCTCTGTGTAACTATTCAATAAACTTTAACTCTGAAACTCACCCCGGAATGCCTCCACTCTCCATGTAGTTCGCTAGAGTGACATCGTTTGACCAGACATCGAACTGCCATTTGCGTAGTCCTAGGACTCCGCAGTGGACACGACCAGTGTGGATTCCAACCCGCATGTTCACATTTACAGCCATCACTTCTCGCACCAAGCTGTTGACAGACAACATAGAATGTGACAGTACTGGTGAAAAGTTGGATAGTTGAGATGTTGAGAAGTTGTTCAACTGAAGGAAGCTTAAAGTTTTAACTAAGGGAGGTAAATGTGTTGTTAGGAGTTGTTTATGTGTAGGATAAATATTGACAGGATTTGATGTGTGGTTTATTGTTACAGGATATTATTAGAAAGTTAAAGATAATATTAGGCCTTGGGACCTCCACTTCAATAAATCCCACCTTGATTATAGGTTATAGCACTCAAAACCGAAATACAATCATATTGCCCAAAATATTAAAAAAAAAAAATCGAAATTCAATATACATATTTAGATATATCTCACATCTTAAATCGCTGATTCTAAATTTTCAAACCATGGGTCAATCTCTTTTCGTTCTCGAGATATTTAAAACTTTACCCATTTCTGGGTTATTAGGTAAATACCCAAAAATGGGTGGATATACGAGCCTGGTGACTTCGCTCTTCAATTTTACGGGCAAAATTACATAAGTTTTCACCAATTTTTTGGGTTCTTGCTCAATTATTGGGGTCAAAACTTGAACATAAATATTCCAGGAACTAAAAAATATTAATTTGTTAATTATAAAAAGTAGATTTTTAAAATTTACTTAGTTTACTTGTTTTTCTTTGTTGTTTTTTCATTATTTTCCGCAATAAAAATGTATCATCACGGCAAATTACCCATTGCTCGGTACTGGGTATGCCAATCTACTTTATACACAGATATCGGTAATGATGACAAATTCGTACCGAGCGGACGTTTACCAGGCGCCATCACACGAGCACTGAGTGCTGGAGTGAAGAACGCACCACAGGGGTAACTTCTGTGCCATTTATAATTCGTAATAATTTTGGCGTCAGTCAGTAACGAACCCCGGGTCCCCAGATTCGCGACCAGACACTCAGGCACGCGGCCACTAGTCCTCAATAATTAATAACAATAGTAATGAGTACAAATATATATTTTTAAAATATGCTAACTTAAAAAATCTGATGTGGCCAGTACATTACCTTCCCTCAGTTCTATGTGTTTTGCACAAATTCCATATAGAAAGTTTTTTAGAATTGATTCTATATTTGCAAAAAAAGCAATGTGATTGTTTAATTTTTTTTAAATTTAGTATTATTTTTTTACGTTTTTTCTTTAAAAAGTATTATTGTTTTCATTTTAAGAGATGTAGTTCTATTTTCTTTACGTGCAGTCATGTAAACTTCTTACTATTTTTTCGAAATTAATATTACATTTTGCTAAAATTGGTTTATTTTAAACAAACTTATATGGAAGTCAGTGCAATAGAGAAACATATTTGAGATAAGTAGTACAATAAATAAACATAATTATGTACAACACGCAGATAACTTAACGTTTAAAATAGAACAAATTATATTGTTGAAGAAAAAAAAAATTATGCAAGGATAACTAAGATTTACAAATTTTTCCAAAATTCAAATACACTGTCTTTAATCCTGTATAAAAGTTCAACAAATTTTGGAAAATGTTTTGTTTATCTTTGTTTAAAACGTAATTATCTCGAAACTAACTTTTTTAAGTTGTCTGTTGTCTTAGTATTGTTCTAACACAGCGATATATAATTTTGAAATTTTGTATACAAAATTAAATTAAAAAGCAATGTCTATTCAACTAATTACGGTGATAATATTTGTCTTCTATGTGGTTATTTATATAAATGTTAAATATTAATTGAACGTTTAGATTTTTAATTATTACTGAGTTTACATGCAGTTTTGAAACCGTTTTGAAAACTTTTTTAGTTTTGAAAACGCAATGTATACAGTGTCAAAACGATTTTGAATTATCTCAAACCAAAACTAAAATTCATGGGTTGGACTTGAAAACTAGTTTCAAAACTACTCATGTAAACACTTAAAATTCAGTTTCGATACTGCGCATGCGTACAGAGCATAACGTTTTGTCGCTTTGTGTTACTAACCTTCAAATATACAGACAGATGTGTAGTTTTAGTGCATAGTGGTACGAAGTATAAAAAATAATTGGAATAATAGCAAAACGAAGTATTTGGAGTGAAGAGGATCTGTCACTTACATCAGTTAAATGCGCATGCGCCGAAACTAATTAAATCAATTTTTAAACTTGTTTTGAAAACTGCATGTAAACAGTTTTGCACAATTTTGGCTGAAAACTGAAACCATTTTCAAAACTGCATGTAAACGTAGTATATGTGATGTATCAAGCAAATATGTTTTAAAAATTAGACATGCAATCAACGAGAACCACATATAAAGTGATCAATTTTAATCTTTCATGCGTAAAAGTAGCTAATATAAGTTTAAACTTTTGTTGTTCAACAGTTGAAAGTGTTGCGTAGGTACATATTTGAGACGACGCCTGAAAATAGAAAAATAGTACACATGATTTTCTTTGATATGTAGGTATCTTGCCACGATTACGTTTCATATTCTTTTTAGTATCATATTCAATTCATAGTAAATATAATTCTGAATTCCTTCTCAGTTGCTTGGCTTGTTATGCGAATATCAAAGCTACACTTTGATATATGAACCGCGTAAAATTACGACAACAATTTAATTTAATATATAAGAAGATTGTATGCAGCTACTGCATCGCGGTATGGTAGGTAGTATACGTAATTAGTAATGTCAATTTAACTTTGTACATCATCAAGTAATGTTTCTAATAGTTGTGAAAACTAGGAAAATACTAAACATCTATAAGTTTTCCAGTGAGGAATAAAGGAACTTAATACTTAGTCCGTGTGCTTAAGTTAGCAAACAGTAACAGCAAGTAGTAGACTTAAAATTACGATGATATTTAGGAAATTAATATTTTATTAATATATAAAATTTTGAAGGCATCAAACGTTTGACTTAATTAATGATGAGGTTGATTGCATTTCTAAGTTTTCTTATTTCAAGAATATGAAAAGTTACAAAATGTTTATAAGAGGATTCAAAGTTTAATTTTCTGCGATTTTAAACATGTACTGCTGTACAAATATAAAATTACATTTTCAGATGTAATAATAATTTCCCTATGAATATGTATGTTATTCATATCTATTTTATTTTTCATCAAGTTTATTTAAATTCAATGTTACTGACGTAGCCATCACCAGAAAATGTATTCATTTCAAGTAATACGTCAAGCATATTTGGTGACGGCTGATATGACCTGGGTTGCTGTGTCAACGCTGCCACCGTGGTCGCAAATGTGTACATATTGTACACCAGGTACCCTCTCCTCGGTCACAAATGAATACAGTATGACCTCTTTAATCAGAACATGCTCTAATCCTAACCTCCAGTAATCCGAACAGCGACAACGGAGCTATAATCCGAACAACGGCTCGTTAATCCGAACAGCAAAGTGATACCTGCTACCTAAATGAGGAAATCACTTGGTTTGGTTTCAAGTTCTCTGTTACCTAAATGAGGGAATCCTGTGGATTCATGTATTCTGCTACCTAAATGTGGAAATCTCTTGATTTCATATTCTCTAAGAACTGCTTTGTTTACTGTTTATTGTTCATTAGACCTTTTGTCTGTTATTGAGTTAAGAAAACTATTTTCATGGACTGGTTTTACACAGATTTTGTTCCAGCAGTACGAAAAAAAATGCAACAGCTGAATTTAGAAGCCAAGGCACTTTTGATTTTAGACAATGCCCCAGGACACCCTGAAGATTTATGTTCTGAAGATAAAAAAATTATTGTAAAAAAGTTAATAAAATTCCTGGACTAAACTTTTTACAACACTTCTTGATGATGGTTGGACTGAAGACGATAATCTTCCAATATTACAGTAGAGGGACAGAATGGAGTTGGAGGGTATAGAAAGACAAATAAACGAGGTTACTGCGCTAATAAACCAAATTTCTGAAGATGTCACACGACAAGAAGCTCTTAAATGGTTAATCGGACATGAAGAATAATGAGAATCCACAAATGATTTAGATATTTTAGAACATATTCAGAATGAATCAAGCTCCGACGAAGAGGTAGAAGTGGTACCAGGACATGTAAAGCACAAAGAAGCAGTCAGAACACCAGATTCTAATTCTATCGGAAATGAAAAAACGAGCCAAAAAGGCAGAAGAAGCGAACATTTAACAGAGCAAAATCACCGAATTTTTCACAGTTTCTTAGATTTACTATTGACTTTAATATAGATTTATGTAATATGCCTATATGTACTTTATTTTGTTATTCGTATGCAGTAAGTGCATTTGTTTTTTAATTGTATATTTGAAAATAAAGCATTTTTAATTGCGAAAATGTGGAAATTCTTAGGGAATTAAAAAAATGGATATTTTCTGTAATTTGTTCGATAATCCGAACATTTCGATATTCCGGATCAACCTGTGCAATTATTAGTTCGGATTAAAGAAGTCCAACTGTAATTCTAAAACTGTAGGATCTTTTCGGATAAATAAAAGTAAAATTTAACTCTCATTATCCTACCGACTGCGCCAATGTAACACGGGGTTTATCGAAGACGCTGATGATGATGCGCTAACTGGAGGACACATTGGATGATTGGTGTCCACGACACTAACGTTCTATTTACATGATTACTACAATTTATTAACGATTAAACTACACATAACTAAACATAACTAATTAACTAAAAACTAAAGATGCCGATGTATCCTTACGCCAAATACTCGCGTTCGCGGAACGCGAGCCAAAACTGAAACTCTACATGTTTACATAAGAGTAGACATCTTCTCGACGTAAAATAAATAAATAAATAAATATATCATCACCCATTGCTGGGTATGCCAATCTGCTTTGTACGCAGATTTCGGTAATGATGATGCCATATTTGCACCGTGCGGGCGTTTACCAGGCGTCACCTTACGGGCACTCATTGCTGGCGTGGAGAGTTCACGACAGGAGTCAATTTTGTGCCATTTAAAATTCGAAATATTTCGCGTCGGTTGGGATCGAACCCGGTTCTCCAGATTCGGCACCTTACACTCAGGCACGCGGCCACGAGACCCCTTTCTGTGTCTTCTCGACGTGACAAACTAATACAGACTATCTTTAAAACAAAGCGCTATCTTGATGAACAGATATCTCAAGGGGTTGCAGAGTACAGGGCAAGGCATCCATAAACTATCAACCCTGCACGTAAGCTTGTATTATATCCAGACCAAACAAAAACCCGCGATAGGAAAAATGATAATTATTTCTAATCAGAATTTTGACTAAAAGATAATACGTTGAAATATTATTCCTAAACTATAGTTTAAAAAAGTTATTTATTTGTAAATGTACTTACCCTCGTCTTATCAGATAACTTTCTTAGGAGAAGAGACTAAATTGGTTTTTCTAGTTTTAAAGTCTTAAAAGAAGGGTACAATTGAGTGTTAAAATAAACTGAATTTAGAAAATAATATGACAGGTCTGGTTTTCTTCCTGTATGTTTAGAATCGTATTGTAGATTGTAGAAAATGTGAACAAATTAGAAAATGATAATATTTATTTGTGATCAAATGCAAATGTTCAAATCGTATAAATAGGACTTAATGATCTTTCTTTGTTAAATAAAATTTCGTTGATCATTATGCATATTTCTACGGTTCATAAAATTGGAAAATGTATGATATTTAAAATAATAAAAGTTATTGAGAAAATCAATGTTATAATTTTCTGAAAGTCCAATCTGCATAAATAAAATGTATATTAAATACCACAGTCATTTGAATTTCATTTTATCTTATTTAACCTTTCTTTCGTTACTTTCAATTTCTTTTTTAAAATTTTCTGAATTCTGCGTCCTCATTAACCAGAAACTTAATTAAAAAATTTAAACTGACTTTTTTAGTACTCATTTAAAGAAGATATGTCAGCTTTTTATTTCATTTCTGCATTTTTTTAATTCTTTTTTTAAATCCACAAAGAATTATAAAGTGAAAGAATATTAACACTTGTTTTTTATTAATTTAATTCTGTGCAGTTGAGGAAGAAAATGTTATGAATATAAAGAAAAATTTAATATAAAGTTTTATTCACAAAGTACACTTGTCTCAGTACCGTTGTTGAGACTGTAAATTTTCTATTTTTGTTATAAACAAAACTTTATATTTCATTTCATTTTGCTAATAAAAAGTATTTACTTGTCGAAATAGTACATAAATTATATTAAATATTGTACGCATATGCAAGGCAGCTCAAGTAAAAGTGCAAAATTTTAACTTTAAAATAAAATATAGCCTGCTTTTAAATAACAGAAGTTGAAAGAATGTTTCGCTTAAAAAAGTAAATTTTTCTGATGAGCACAACACAAATTACAGTAGGAATTGAAAAATGAAATCATTCAGGGTAAGATTTGAAGCAATATTTTTTCATCCTTTTGTCATTTTTTTTTTTTTTTTTTTTTTTATTAAATTTTGAGTACGTCGACAGCTGGGTCATTAGTACCCGGTACAGTCTAGATATATATTGTTTACATATTGGTTTTGTATTATATGTGTTTGTAGTAGTTTGTGTCCTTCAGGAATTGTAGTACTTGTTCTAGTTTTGTAGTGTTGTTTCCCAGGATTTCTTGTAGTGTGTTTGAGATGTGGTTTTTGGTTCGTTGTTGGTTATATAGGGGGCAGTGCAGTAGTAGGTGTTCGGTGGTCATTTGTACTTGGCACATGGTGCATAGGGGTGGGTTTTCTTTTTGTAGTATATGTTGGTGTGTGAGCTGTGAGTGTCCTATGCGTAATCTCGTTATTATTATTTGGTCTCGTCTGTTTATTGGTGTTGGCCATTTTGAGATGTCTGCTTTTATTTGCCTTAGTTTGTTATTTGTGGTATTTTTCCATGTTTGGTCCCATTTTCTTGTCAGTTGTTGTTTTAATTCCTCAATGACGTCTTCTGTGGGTGTTGGGATGTGTGTGATTTGTTCTTCATTGGTTTCTTTGGAGGCCTTGTCAGCTCTTTCGTTCCCGGTGATGCCTATATGTGAGGGGATCCATATGAAGGAAACATCTATATTGTTCTCCAGTAGTTCGTGGATAGCGTCTTGTATTTTTTGTGCCATTGTGTTTCGTGTGTATAGTATTTCTGTTTCTTTTAGGACACCAAGAGAGTCAGAGCATATTAGAAATTTTTGGCCTCGGTTTTCTTCTTTGTTTATATATGTCAATGCTTGCAGGATGCTGTACTGTTCTGCGCCGTGCGCGGATACTGTGTTTGGTAGGTGGAATTTAATTTCTCTTTCGTGTGTGATGATGGCTCCTCCCGTTGTATTCTGTGTTCTAGATCCGTCGGTATATATTTCCCTGTATTGGTTTTCGTTACGTATTCTGTTGAATTCTTGTATATATGTGTCAGCTGGTGTTTCACTTTTTTTGTATTTAGCCAGGTCATATATGTAGTTAGGTAGTTTCTTGGACCATGGAGGAGTTTTGTATGTGTAGGAATGTTCGATGGATGGTAGTTCTATGTTCAGGTCTGTTAGGATGGTGTTTATTTTTTCTTGTAGTGGAGTATGTGGTGGGACCCTTATGTTTATGGGTGAGTTTTGAAATATGTGTTTGTATGTAGGGTTTTCTGGGTTTTTTGCGAGTTTGGTGATGTATGATAGTGTTAATTGTGATCTGCGGTTATCTAAAGGGGTAATTCCAGACTCACACAATATGCTTGTGATTGGGCTGGTTCTATAGGCTCCGGTGGCTAGTCTTATAGCTGTATTCTGGATAGGATCTAATGTTTTTAAGTTAGAGATTTTCGCAGTATTATATATTATAGATCCGTAGTCTATTTTAGATCTGATCATTGTTACATATATCTTTAAAAGGACATCTCTATGGGATCCCCATTTACTATGGCAGAGACATTTTATGATGTTCAGGCTTTTCCAGCATTCTTTTTTGAGTTGGTCGATGTGTGGTTTCCATGTTAGATGGGGGTCGAGTACCATACCCAGAAATTTTATGTTTTTGACGTAATCTATTTTCTTGTCGTTTATTTTTATGGTAGGTTTGGCTGTTGTTTGTAGTTTTGTAAAATACATCATTTTTGTTTTTTGTTCAGAGAACTGGAATCCTGTTGTCTTAGTCCATTCTATTAATTTATTTGTTGCTTCTTGTAGTTCTTTTTTCAGTGTTTTTACGTTTTTGTTTTTGAAATATATTGCCAGATCGTCTGCAAATAAGGAGTGTTTTATATAGTTTGGTATTTTTTCTGTGATTTTGTTTATGGCGATGAGGAATAGTGTCACACTAATTATTTCTCCTTGTGGAACTCCATTTTGTTGGTGTTTTTCTGTGGATATGTGACCGTTGAATTTTACCCTAAATTTGCGGTCGCTTAAGAAGTTTCGTATGTAATTTAGTATGTTTCCGCCCAGTTTGTGTTCTTTCAGTGATTTTATGATGTAATGTTTCCAAACTGTGTCGTAAGCCTTTGTGATATCGAAAAAAATGACTGCGATGTTTTGTTTATTTTTGAATGCGTTGTGTATTTCTGATTGCAGAGCTACAAGTTGATCTATTGTGGATCTTCCGTGTCTGAAACCGCTTTGGTTGTTATTTAGTATTTTGTTCGTTTCTAAGTACCACAACAAACGTTTGTTTATTATTTTTTGTAGTATTTTACTCAGGCAGTTTGACAAAGAGATCGGTCTGTAGTTTTGTGCATCCGTCTTGTTTTTATTCGGTTTAAGTATCGGTACAGTCAGTACTTCTTTCCATTGTTTGGGAAATTTGTTGTTGGTCCAGATGTTGTTGTATATTTGTAACAAAAAATCTATTGTTTCTTCTGGCAAGTGTTTAATGAGCTCGTATGTAATTCCGTCAGGTCCAGGGCTTGTTGATTTTTTTAGTTCTTTTATTGTTGTTAGTATTTCGTTTTTTGTGATTGGTTTGTTTATGTCGCTTTTGTCATTTACATTGGTGGTTATTATTTCGCTTTCTGAAGTTTTTTTGTATGTGATGAATTCTTTTGTGTAATGATCATCACTTGAGTTTTGGGAGAATTTTTCTGCCAGTGTGTCTGCAATGTTTTGAGAGGAAGTAATTAGTGTGTCGTTTTCTATTATTAGATTTGTTTGCACGTTCGACTTCCTTCCGTTAATTTTCTTTATTTTTTCCCATATTTCTTTATCCGGTGTATTTGTAGATATTTTTGAGACATATTCTTGCCAGGAGGATCTTTTACTTTGTATAATTGTGCGTCTACTGAGTGCTTTCGCTTGTTTAAGTTTTATAAAGTTTTCTGTGGTTTTGTTTCTTTTATATTCTTTCAGGGCTATTTTGTTTTTCCTGATTGCTTCTTTACATTTCTCGTTCCACCAAGGTACTCGTTTTATTTTATTATTCGATTTCACTTTTTGTAGTGCTGTGTTTGCCCCTTCTGTTATTAAGGTTGTTATTTTTTCTACTTGTTCTTCTATGTTGTCGGTGGTTGGTGTTTTGTCAAATTTTGTTAGTTGGTGGAACAATTTCCAGTCGGCGTTTTTTGTAGACCACTTTGTTATTTTATTTTCTTCTGTGGCTTCTTGTGTGTCTATGGGGTGATCTATTTTTATTGGAAAATGGTTTCCTACGTGGGATAGGGGTAGTACCGTCCATGTTAGATCCGGTGTTAGTGTTGAATGGCATATTGTTAAGTCAATTGCTGAGAAATTTCCCGTTCTTGAGCAGAAATGTGTTTTTGTACCATCATTTAATAGTGTTAGTTTGTCATTGTTGTTTATGATGTGTTCTATATCTTTTCCGCGTCTGTTTGTGTCTTCACATCCCCAAATTGTGTTATGCGCGTTGAAATCTCCTGTTATTATAAATGGTACGGGTAGTTGGTCTATTAGTTGGTTTATTTCCGTCATGTTGATACTTTGGTTCGGTGGTAAGTACAGTGTGCATATACTAATTTTATTTGCTATGTATGTGCTAATTGCTACTGCTTCTAATGTCGTATTTAGGTGTATTTCTTGTGCTTCGTTTGAGTTTTCTATAAAAATGGCGACTCCACCACTTGCGTTGTTGTTATTTATTCGGTCTTTTCTAAATGTTGTGTAATTTTTAAGATGTGCCTTGTGTTGTGGGTGTAGATGAGTTTCTTGCATGCAGATAATTTTTGGATTCGTGTCTGATATAATTTTTTGTATTTCAGCAAGGTGAGAGTGGAATCCGTTAGCATTCCACTGTATAATACTCATTTTAAGTTTTATGTGTTTTGTGTTTCTAATTCGTCTTCTAGTTGTTCTTTGATGCGTCTATGGAGCCTTGTGAATCTGTTTTTGATAATTTTTCTTTTTAGTAAGGGGTATATATCGTTTAGCATATTTAGTAGTTTTTCTGTTTCATTTGTGTATTCTCGTGAAATACTTAGTGGGTTGAGGGATCCATGTGAATTTTCTATGAAGTCTTTAAATCGGTCATAGTTTAATATGTATTTATTTGCATTTGTAGTTATTTCTATTTCAGTGTCCTGTAAAAGTTCTTCTGTTGATAGGTTATGAGATGGGCTTATTGATCGAGCTTTTTTCGGTCTTCTTGTGTCTGTGGAGTTTAGGCTTTCTTGGGATGCATGTAGGCTGTCGTTTTCTGTGTCATTTGTGTTATCGTCATCGTTTTGTCTTTTTAGTTTGGTTTGTTCTCTTTGTGTTTTTGTTTGTGTTTGGTTTCTAGTATTTAGTGCTTTATTTTGTGAGTTTGTAGTTTCTGGTGTTTGTGTAGAGGTTTCTGGTGTTTGGGGTATTTTCTTTTCAGGTTCTTTTGGTTTTTGGAATATTTTTTCTGGTTGGGTAATGGGCATTTCTAGGTTTTGAGTAAGTATGTTAAGTTGTGGGTTTTGTGTTTGTGGTGTATTATTTTTTGTTGTGGTATCTATTGTTTGTTGGTTGCATTGTGCTGTTGTGTGCCCCTGTTTTTTACATATGAAGCATGCAGGTGAGTCACCTGAGAGGTAAATTCTATATTCTGTGTTTTCATGAATAATTAGTAGTGATTCTGGAATTGGTTCATTTTGTTTATCTGTTATATATACTTGTCTTCTAAAGCTAAGTATATGTGCGTATTCGTTCTCTTGTAGTCCGGCTCTTAAAAATGATATAGGAGATACTAATTTCATGTTTTTTTGTTTTAATGCTTCTTCAATTATATAGTGGGGTATTGACGGACATACATTTGATATGATGATTCTCTTTGTAGGGGTAATAAGGCGTCTAATGTCTAATATTTTATGGTCTATTTGTACATGTTTGTGTGTGTTGATTAGCTCGTTTACGATATCTTTTGATGATAGGTATATGCATATGCGATTGTGTGATATTCTGGAAGCAAAAGTAATATTTTTTGGTCCGATAATATTTCCTATTGCAACAATGTTAGCTTTCAAGGGGATTTCATTTATTGCATTTATTATTATTGCTTGTTCTTTAGACGGGAAGCCATAGCTGTTGGTTTGTTTCAGCTTGTCGGCAAAGCTGGTTCCTGGCTGATTTGTTTGTGAGTTTGAGTTCGTTTGTGAGTTTGGATTTGTCTTGTCCGGTGTAGATGTCATGTTTATTTTTTCTTTGTATTTGGCTGAATTATCAACATACTATATTTTATCTAGTAGATGTTAGATGTCGCTAGTATGTCTGTTTTTTACTTATATTTTACTCAGCTTATTACTGAGTCTGGAATGTATGGGATTAGGTTGGGATTTGAAAGTAAGTAGGATGTTGGGTTTTTTTGGTGGAATTTGTGATTTAGAGAAGGATGTAATAGAATTTTTGTGTTAGGTTTAGTTTGTTTGGCTAAATACCTGTTTATTTGTTCGTCAGCTTGACACTGTTCAAATGAGATTTGCACTGTATCAGATGACCTTGAGAACTGACCTTTTGTCATTTTAAAAGGACGAAGAATTGTATATTAAAACATAATGTTAACATTAGTCTAGCAAAAGTTAGAAATTCGGATGAGAGACGCATTTCGAATGGGCGAACGAAAGAGTGCTTGAATAGCCTTCCGTAACGAGCAAAGTAACGAGTATACATTCACCCCTATTTTGTAAGGAAGTTATTAAGTCTTAGCAACGTTGCTATAAATTTTAACCAATAGAAACACATGTAAAGCCTGTCAGTTTCATGTTTTATTCAGTGTTCGCAATTATTATTGGTTATTTGCTGTAACAACGTTGTTAAGAAATAACAACTTTTTTACAAAATAGGGCTGATTTTATATCTTTATAAAAACATTTGACAATTTCCATTACGGAAAATTTTTAGTAGAACAGTTAGTTTGGTGACAGTGATTAGTATTTTTTATTCTGTCTGTTGTCTATACTTGTATTGTTTTTATTTTTAGATTTATATAATTGAAGTACTGTAAATAGAATAGAGACGAGGAATATAAGAATAGTAAGAATGAAATAATAATACAAATTGTTTTGTGATCGGGTACGTTCTCTCGATGAACGAGGTATAAATATTTTGTGTATTTAGCGCAGTCATACCAATTCTAAATAACAAAATATAACCAAAAATAGTTAAACATGAAGCTCATTCTATGTAATATCAATAAGCGTTGAAGAATATGATATTCTAAGTCTGAAATAGACAAAATATAGTGTGTATGTCACAAAAGTAAAATGTTTTCGTCGCTTAAAACTTTCTTTCGGCAGAGCATTATTTTCCGCTATAGATTAAGAAATAAAATATTCTATGAAATTCCCGAAATACAAATTAACATTTCTTCTCCGGTAAAGTATTCTTGAAATTAGTAGCAACCTAGTTTAAACACGCAATATTATATCCGAAATTATTTGTCTGCTTAACGTGCATGGCAAATCGCTATTCGCGAATAAAATCACCGGTGGCGGCGCTGTTATCAGCTAAGATGTCGGATGATTGTCGTACTATCATTTTCAAACGTGCTTGTTTACATGTTACAAATGCAGTTTTCAAGAGCGTTTTATTCTATTATTAAAATATTTGGGCAGGTTTTATTTTACTGACTGATAAGTTTAAAGATTGTTTCAATGTTATTATTTCAATTTTGTGCATGGTCGTTTCAAAATTTGTTTATTTGCAGATAAATATGACAATGTTCTTCGGAAATAATCTTCGCCTCTTATAAAGAGAATTATTTAAATTTTTAAATTCCAATAATTCTTCAAGGAATTTTAAGTAGAAAATTGAGTAAATGATGAAAAAATCAGGAAACTAACAGTCTTTAAATAGGAAAATGTAAAACAGGTTAAGGATGAAACAGATTTAAACTGGAAAGTAGTCTTTAAAAAAGTCTGATTTTAGTCAATACCTATGTATTGAAGTAGTGAATGAGCACGTAAAATAGAAATAATAAAACAAAAGCTTACTGTTCACAAACTACAACCAAATAAAATAACACTAGCCCAAATAGCGTTTTCAGTGAAGTACGACAACAAATAGTTCTTATTTTGCCACTAGATGGCTACGGCTTAATTTTATTCGCGAATGTGGAAAATGTTATTCTAATATCAAGATTAATTTTTGATTTTGTGAGAGTTCATTTTAAGTGCCATATTCCAGGGTATTTACGTATTTCTGATTCGTCTCGCCAAGGTTCTTAGAGTAAGCCGTAAGAGGATTATATAGAGTATTATAAAAGATAAACTCCTAGACCGAAATTCGTAAGATCGTCACATTCTATGCTCTAGTAGAATTCAAATATTAATAAGAAGTGAGTTCAACTGTATATATTCCATCTTATTTTCTTATACCATTTCAGTGGGTATGTTTATTGCACTTACTTGACTGCATATGCAATCATGAAGTCATATTTTATTCATCGTAATTTAAATGACACTGGAAATATGTCGACATGTCATGAAAATTGCATAAGTAGAAAATATAAGAATTCTTTTCAAGTTCAATATTGAAAGGTAATTTATTTGTGTAGGAATACAAAATTTAACATTGGAGGTAGAAATAAATTGAAATATTGTTTGTCATTTACCAATATTAAATAATGTTTCCTTTGAAATATTTTCTGTAAAATGTAATATGATTTTTCTTTGTAATATTAAAGAAACAGTATGAATTCTGAATGTAGGTATTATACTTATGTTACACAACAACAAATACTCGTATAAAAGGTATTATATATAAATGCAGATCAAAGCTCTTTACAGACCGTTTCTAATAACATGTGACCGTCTACATATCTACAAAGTAGATGCTTTGCAGACCACAGACCACTGTATTGTGTGTTGTATTTCTAGTACAATGTTTCTCAACTTTTTTTGTAGCTGCGATGCGATACACTTTTCAAATGTTTTAAATTTTGCGACACAATAAAAGTGACATAAGTAAGAATACTGCTGTATCGTTTAAAATTATTTTGGATACGGCTCAAAATAATACACTTTTATATGTGTTAAGCAACTTTAATAATCGATTTACCTAACAAAATTGCATATAGCGACAAAGCATAGAACTAATGGTTGCTATAGTTACGACTTCCAAACAATGAACTGACACCTCTATACTCCAGCCATCGCTTTAGTTGTATATCGAATGATCTTCAATTTTATTAAACAAAAAAGTTGCCCTAGACACGTCTCCTCGCTTTAAATTCATATTTAAGAAATATAACGAATAAAACAAATTATAATAGAGAATTAGGTTATATCACGAATGACAGATGCAAACAGATAGACTGGTACAGTGCTATGGAGAGGGACGTAAGACAACGAGGGGGGAGAGGTTGTTTGGAAGCAAGATCTTCTATCTCTCTCTTGCGTGTGACGTCAATTATGTAAGTATCTATTGTAACAAAAATCTTATTGCTTTTTCAGAAATGTTCGAAAGTTATTTTTATTTTGATTCAAAATTGTCTAACAATATCGACCTGAATTTCCAGCGACTAATTGTTTTGATTGATTTCGGCCATCTCTTCTTTCTCTTGCAGGTTTAGTTGCAAATTGCGAATATGGAAATTTTTGTTGCAATACTTTTTTTTATATTTACAACCCAACACTAACCAACAAATGGTGCTCGAATCGAAGTGAAAAACGGCTGAATTTAAATATTTTAGATAGATATATTTTTTTAGAAAAATTAGAATTTATTTAAAAAAATAGAGATTTTCCGGCTATACACATGAAGTGTGATGAATGTGACAAATACGTTGAGAAAAACTCATTGGAGCATACATTTAAAATTTGAGTGTCACGTCGCGAATCTGGGAAACCGGGTTCGATCTCGACCGACACCAAATATTTCGAATTTTAAATGCACAAAATTGACTCCTGTGGTGCACTCTCAATGCTAGTAATGAGGGCCCGTGAGGTGACGCCTAGTAAGTGCCCGCACGGTGCAAATATTTCATCATTACCGATATCTGTGTAATAAGCAAATTGGCACACCTAGCAGAGGGTAATAAACCGTGATGATATATTCATTTATTTATAGATATTACATTAATTACATTTAAAAATCAAATAATCTTTTTGATCTCCGGTCAAAAGTATCAGACATTACTCGATCTAAAGTTATTTTCAACCCTTATTATTCAAATAGGTAACTATATTTTTTTTTTAAATTTAAAATAAAGTTGTTTCTACATTATAATGTAATTTTAAATTGAATTTTTAGTTTGGTTAAACATTAGTAATGTAACCATATAACAATAATAATAATAAATTTGTTAATTTCATATTATTTATCAGCAATGGCTAACATCCCATTTTATTCTTTGTCTCATTTTTCTTTTAGTTTTTTTTTCTATTGTTAAAATTATGTATTATTTCGTTTTTTATGAAAACAATAAATATTTTAGAAAACACATTTTTTGATAATTAGAACTAGAAAACCAAAAAAACTATAATATTTAAAAAAAATGTTGATAATTTAAGTTAGTTTTATTTTTATTACATATTAAATAAATAAAATGAATTTAAGAGGGTTGGCCAACTTTTGTTAGATGGGACTCGAATTGTTGTAATTTATATTGAAATAACCATTTAAATTATAAGTTGTTGCCAAGTTTACTCTCATACTTAATATCATAAATTAATAAATTTTCCTGGGAACTGATAAGTGTGTAATAGAAGGGAAGAGGAACACAATATTTAAGAAGGTATATGCGCTACTCACGCTATCGCATCAATCATGTCAAGTCCCATCTCCACGCAGCACTGCGCGTGGTCTGGCCTAGGTTCAGGCAATCCTGAAACGCAGTAGTAGCAGTCACCTAGGAGTTTGATGCGCAGACAGTGGTGTTCAGATGCCAGACGATCAAACCTGAAAATAAAAAAGATTGACACATGAAAAGTTACATACGAGTAGATTATTTTTTAATTACGTACAACATATAATACAGGTTGGGGCAAATAAAGCTCCCTGATTTACCGCCGCTATTGCTCAGGCGCTGGTTGTACAGCCTCTCTTGCCATTTCAGTCGTCATAATGGCGTGGAGTAGTGAGCATTGTGCATCCGTTATTAAGACATTTCAAAAATGTCGACTCACTACCCAGAGTGGGGAGATAAAACTCCCCATTCGTACGTAGCGAGCTCTACCAGGCGGTTTTCTTTTTAAAGTCGAATCTGATACTTTGAAATGTGCAACCCATGATGATAGCCTTTCTATCGGGAATCTTTGCATGTCGACTTAGACCGACTTAGGGAATAACCGTAGTGTAGTGATACCAGAGTCAGCAATTTTGAAATACATCGCAATAACGGAAGCACGATACTCACTACTCCACGTCATAATGACGACTGAAATGGCAAGGGAGCCTGTATATAAAGGCACAACTAGGCCCCCGCCACTATCACCAGCGCCTGAGCAGTAGCGGTGGCAAATCAGGGAGATTTATCTGACCCATTCTGTATAGCAACGTTTTTATTTATTTGGGGGAAGTGTGAATACTAGATAATTATTATTAATTAAAATAAATATTTATTAAACTATAACTAAATATTAAAAAGGTATTAAATTATGACGATTACTAATAATAAACAATTATTAAAACACTAATTAAGACTAAAACTATAATTAACTAGTTAACATTAACACTATTTATTTATTTAACCAATTAACACTACTATTTATTTCCTCGATATTATTAATTATTTATTTCACTACGCGTTCCTATCTTTGACTGCTGGTCTGTTGCAGACTCTTGTAGACTGTTTACGCGATATTTATATTACTATATTAAATCATAATACACTTATATCACGTTTAACTGTCCGCCTACCGACCTCCACAGCGTCTATATACTCAACTGACTCAATAGCGTCTGTATAATCAACTGCTCGGACAGAAATCACACCTTTCATATCACTGTATGTCTAGTTATGTAACTAACTTTAACTTTCCACAGACTCAGCATCACCAACTATCCGTATACCACAATTCTTCAACACCAATGCAGAGTATCAACTCCAACTCGCTGTTACTGTCCTTGTATACCTAGCTTCACAATACTCGTCAACCATACCGAGTACTCACTTCCACAGCTATCCCAATATACCAGTAACTTCCAGAGTACCTATTCCACTCCACACTTTACTGCATACGCTCACTACGATACTGCTATACTTCTCACACTCACTACTCTCTACCACTCCATGTGAACGTCTCTATGACTCTGTATGTAACTAACTCACTAACTAACTCCCGAGCATAGCTGCGTGCTGCGCCCCTTTTATACAGCTGCCATTAATTTTGGAGAGCTCTAGAATGTTCGACTGCATAATAACAATGAACACAAAAGGTTCAGGCGACCGGAAGTAATTAAACACGTCGCGGCACGTCTGTTTACGTAGCCCGGCTGCTAGCGCGATTGCGTCATCGCTATAAAAAGACACTCGCTCATTGCTGCGGCCGCTACGGCGGTGACGACAGCAGCGGCGACGGCGGGCGTTCCACGTTACAATATAATACAATCTGGCTAGTTAAGCGTCCCGGAAAATTGCCAAGAATTTTTTCACAACAAATTTCAAAAACAACAGAGCAATTAATTATCATAAGAACTTTTTTGCTACCAGCCATTGTGTTTATTACGAATGAAAAACATATTTATGACTTTCAAAAAGCGATAAATGTGTAACCTTAGAACATGTTGTCATGTTGTTCTCTCCGTTATAAATCCATTTGTATCTCGGTTACTCCATTCTACTCCACAATTTCCAAGCAATAATAAACTTGAGCTCGTTTCAGAGCGACCTGTGACATGGACGCATTAGTTCGGGGCCCATGCTGTGTATAATCATCATTTACGATTTCGTTCGCATGTTCTAGAGGCGATAACCCTATACATTATCCCTGCTTCCAGAACAGTAAATGTCCACCTATGTCGGCTGGAGTTATGAGAGATGCGGTGATTTGATAAAGGAAATGGACAGGAATAACAATTTGTTCTCCGGAATTGGTTTAAAGCGTGAACAAGATGAGCACAATGTACTATAAAATGAAACGTTTAATTCTGATATATCTCAAGAAATATCGACACTGAAAGATGAAAGTGTCAACACATATCGAAACCTTATACAGGATGAACACGAGAATTTGTGACCAGGGTCGGATTGGCCAGTCGGGATAATCGGGAATTTCCCGAGAGGCCGCGACTTTTTGAGGCCGCCGCTCGATGATTACAAACTAAAATTTGAGTACGTAGCATCATCTAATTAACTTCACCGGGTAATCGTTCTTATTTAGATCGTTTTTAATATTTTCTAGTTCTTGACAAAATTTCTTTCGGTGTAGCAGTTCGAGGTCGAATATATGAGGTTTTGATAATTTCCTCCTTTGTAGATTGTTAATGATTGGAATTATAGTTAAGGTATTGTCTGGTGTTGGTGCGTTGGTTTGCGGTAGGGTAGACGGATGGTACTAGTCCATGGTTCGTTTTCTCTGTTAAAACATCCAAGAACGGAAGGACTTATGAGATTTTTTCTCAAATTGTGAACCTAATATAAAGTATCATCGACATATCTAAGCCAAAGTTTAGGCCTTATATTGGCTGTATCTAGTGTTAATTCTTCAAAAAATTCCATATATAAATTGGCTATAACTGAGAACAGCCCATCAGCAAAGCATCTTCTTGAACAAAATATCTATCTTTTTCTTGGAAATATGACAAGAAGATTTTGTGGTTGTATTTGTATTTAGCTTAAAAGTTCTACAAAATGTTTTGAATTTTTCACATATGATGTTCTTTTTCCTTGAAGTGGCTGAATGATTGGTAATAGAAATTGTGATAGTTTCTGAGATGCTTAAATCTTTCTTATGGATTTTTGGAAGCCCCCCGTACAGGTGTGGAAGCTTGCTAAAATATGGAGTGAGATCTGTACTTGATCTAAACGGAATATAATTCTTTATATTTCTTAAGAGTACGGTACACTTTGTTTTCTATAGACGTAGTAGAATGTTTTCCAAGTTTCTTAAAATTTCCTTGATTCAAAAGCTCTTCTATCTTCGGATCATATAAATTGTTATGCAATATTACTGTAACACTTCCAATATCTGCGGGTAGTATCTTAGTTGTGTTGTCTTTCAATGCAAACACCAAAACTAATTTAATACTTTGTGGCAATATAATGATAAATTAAAAAAAAAAATCCGGCCATGTTTGTGACATAGGCGTTTAAGATGGGAAAACATTTTTTTAACGCCAATATCACGTGACAGCCCGAACGCGCATGTGTATTAATAAGGTTCACGTTAAATGTAACTTAGTTTGTGTCGCTTTTAGCGTTAACATTAACGTGAATACACTAATTAAATGCCATAAAAAATAAAATTGAAAGTCCCTTATTCTAAAAATACGGCGACTTTTTTAAATTCTTTCATCTTTATTAGTGTTGCCACAAGACGAGATGAGACGAGACTTGAGGTCAGTCTTGTCTCGGTCTCGACTTAGTCTCGAAGGCATTGGTTTTGCCCTTACCTTGGTCTTGTCGAGACGAGACTTGAAATCAGTCTCGTCTCGTCTCGAGTCTCGACAATACGAGTACTCTCAACTCTGCGTCCATCAACAAATTGTTTATAATGTGCATGTTTAGTGGCACTGTCAGATACGAAATTTATAATAAAAATAATTACGAATTAATTTATTGTTATACGACATCAGTTATATTATAAATGACGATTAAATGTTAGCGCTGAAAATAAGAATATTAAAAGAAATTTATCACCAAAAAAATAAAAAATCTAGATGATCGTCGCCTGGCCGAACCCGATCACGCGAAATTCTCCTACACGCCGTGATTATTTCTGCAAAAGAATTAACACATGAGAAATACTCAGTGAGAAAGCAATCATTCACAAAATACATGCGCATCCACCACAAAGGAATGTATTGAGAAATCACACGAGAAATAACACACGTATGCAACAAAGTCCAATAGAACAGGGAAAATGGAATAAGTCACCTTATGCGAAACGCATACCTGCTACTCAATAGCAGTGTGGTCCCGGACTTACGCGTACATATACTCAACTATACCTGCCATTACCACCCCTGAGCGGTGTGGTTTATACCGGCACCGAGATATGGTTGCACAACCAACTCTGTCATTACCACCCCTGGGAATAGGGAGCTACCCTAACCCGAATTCCGCTCAGGTGTTGATCAACCCTAGTGGCTTTACTTCAGCCTTAGGGACATAGTTACAAAACCAGGATAAAACTATCCCTACCGTTACCACGCGGTCAATCAGCGAAAACCCACGAGACTAGCAATCGTGGACACATAGATCGCATTCCTGGTTACCCTTATAGCTCTCTCATCACGTACCAGAGGCTCTACCGGGCACGACCGATCAACAAGGATTAGGATAAAGGACAATGCAGTAAAGTAAGATAATATTCATACAAATCCGTATCTGCATTATTCTTGCTATCGTGGACTAAAAGTGTGTGTTAAATTCAACTCACCTGAATCACTACACAAATCAATCACTACGATATCGATGTTCTCACACTGAAGTCTAGAAATAAACTGAAATAAAATACGTGAATACCCTTATCATTCAATGTAGCTCTTATCCAACAGCATCGGTTACGTACCTAAATAGCTAATTAGACACAAAACATAATAAATTTAATAAAAATAATCTTACGCAAAATAATTACTGTGACAGTTATGTAATTAGATAACTCAATATTTGTATTAAATACTTCAAAAACCATGGCCTTAATTTTGCGAATTTAAAACAAATAATTCTTATTGTTTCATCATCATTAAATCATGATCTGCCATTTAATTTGTATACTTAAGTTTCGAAACAGATAAATAAAATACCTCGAGGTTGCGCAAGCCTTCGTACCAAGTCTGGCACGACGAACTAATAACTAAGTTAAAAAGGCTAAAGGTACCAACATATCTGCTCAATATACTAATATTATTATTAGACAACAGATAATTTAGTGTAAGAATCAGGGATAATTACTCCACATCCAGAAAGATAAAGGCAGGAGTCCCACAGGGCTCAGTATTAGGTTCAGTCCTCTTTAATGTATACATGGCAGACCTGCCAACCTCAAACTTGACATCACTCGCTATGTACGCTGCCGACACTGCAGTAATTTCGCAACATGAAAACTTAACGCATGAAAAGGCGAAAGCAAAATATTTAGCCTCAAAAGATACTCCGAACCATAAAATATCATTATTAATAATATAGAATTACATTGGAATTCCAAAATCTCTTCAGTTAAATATCTTGGTATACGACTCGACAGAAGACCAACATGGAAGCAACATATAGAAGCCAAAGTAAAAGAAGGAAAAGAAAGACTTGGGATATTATATCCAATAATTAATGCGAAACTAATACACACATCCATAATAAGACACGAATAATGACATTTGCATGCCCAATCTGGGGTATTGCCTAAACAAATAAACACAATTGCACCGCGAAATGGGACTGAACACAGTAAAAGAACACCATGAACATATGCCCCAGCGCCGAACACTACCAGCTTGGAAAAAGAAACAGAAGCGCGAGATTAAAGAAAAGACTACCGCAAGACCTACTACTATCAACAGAAGAGGAATATACCGACAGCGACAACTGATAAACTCTAACGTAAAATAATAAATTAACACATCCATCGGTACAGGAGAGTGCAACCCACCGACTCCATTAACGCCAAACACTGACAAAATATTACCATGTACAACATTTATATAATTGTTGGTCTGGTAAATGAAATTTAACAAAAAAAAATAAAGATAAATAAAATAAATACCTACGTAAAAATTAAATTTAAATTTGTTTATAAATAAATAAAAACGTTATAATAAAGGAAAAAATATAGTTAACTAGAAATGTTGAAATTTTATAAAAAATTATTACGCTAAAAATGGTGTGCCTCAAATTTTAACCAAATATTCATAGAACCCCATTCCAAAGACAACTTGATGAATAAAATTCAAGTTAAGGTACATTAAAAATTGGGACATTAAAGACTAAGAACAAAGATTGATTATACAAATTAATTTGTTCCCAAATTACGGAAAAGGGAAAAGAGATTGTTAGATTAATTTACAATACTCGTAATACTAACAGCATTTAATTATTTGCAATTTTGTTATGCCATTTTCTTTGCAGGAATAAATCCTGAAATACTAATGAAAATCTGCGATCATTTTTTTACAGCTTAAAATATGAAGCTGGGATTTGAATGCCAACAATACATAAGATTTTTACTTGTTATCAGACAACCCCAATGTTCTAAGAAATGGTAGAGATGTTATTTTTAGATGACGTTAAAATAGCCCAGTATGATAGAACTAATTTTATGAACTTTGGGTTATTATACTAAATATTTTACCGGCCATGGACGTGTAGTGGGCAACGTAGTCGACTCACGGCCGAAGGGTCCCGGGTTCGAATCGAATGATTATTATTAATTAATATTTACATTCAGCCCAA
The DNA here is from genome assembly GCA_963082715.1 of Harpalus rubripes. Taxonomy (NCBI): domain Eukaryota; kingdom Metazoa; phylum Arthropoda; class Insecta; order Coleoptera; family Carabidae; genus Harpalus; species Harpalus rubripes. The sequence goes on from OY720460.1 coordinate 32,016,070, forward strand.
TTATGGAACCGAGTTACTACGCAAATAACCAATTGAGTTAATGTTGCTATTAACATGCTCATTCACAGTTACTTTGCACTATTTCGTATTCTGTAATTCGAAAGTCTTTATAAAAATAGTAACTTATTATTATAAAAGTTCCTATTCATAGCAACTAATGAAACGTGGTAATTACGATGTAAATTATTGTAACACGAGGGGGGGAGGAGGTGCTGAAGCTGATGACTGCTACTACTCTGATGACTGGTACGATGATACACTAACTGACTGGTGGACACTTCGGATGACTGGCGTCCACGGCTTTGTGAGAAGGAAGAACACACATACACTTGCACTTTTACTTTACACTGATGAACACATACATTACGATTTACGGACATGAACAAATACTTGTGTTTTAAAAACTAAACTTTATTTACATGATTATTATAACTTATTATTAACTATGGATTAAACTAAACATAACTAACACAACTAAGCTGATACTAAACTGTTACATTCCGTAACCCAGCGGGCGGGCGTCGCCGAAAACTAAAACACACTACATGTCTCGTCAAAACAAAACACGTCTGCCCGACGCGACAATCTAATTTCGACTCTGCCATCTTTACCCCATAACTATCAAAACTCGACTATCTAAAACAACGCTATCTTCAGGACAGGATTATCTTAGGGGTACGGGGTGCATAGGGCATTCAAAGTCACGCACGTATACATAATAATTTAATTATCCACAAATAAATGTCGTGACTATCATAATACGAAAAGAATTTCTAAACTGAATTTTGACATTTACAACTTAAACAGATAAACAGAGTTAAAATATGATTTTCGAAACTATAATTTAGAAGAGTTTATAAAAAGTTATTTATCTATTATTGCTCTTACCCTCGCCTTGTCACATTATTACAAGAAATGAACTGTATATGTTAAAAATGTTTATACGGGATAAAAAAAATCGTTTAGTTTTCTGGTTAAAAGTATTATTTGACCTTTCAAGGGAGAATGCTTTCAAACAATTATAAGAATGCTTTCATAATTTCATTTGAATAAATCCTAAAAACTAAACAAACCAAAGGTATAGAAAAGAGGTAAAAGCAGTGGTACAATTCCATGTAAAAGAAATAATCCTATATGAACCAAAGTGCCTATCCAACTTTCTATGAAAGTTATATCATAGTAACGTAACTATGTAGTAACATCCATAGGAACTATTTACAGAATTGGGCTGATATAATGAAAATTTAGCACATTTACTGTGAGATTTCTAGTATGTATGAAACAATTAATCTGAAAAATTGATAGTGTTAATAGCGACTACTTTTACCAATAGTCTTTGGGTTATTGCTTTTGATAAATTAATAGATAGTCATGTTAATTTTGTAGATATCCAGGTACCAATTCACGTAGAACACTAGTGTACCTGTTATAAAATGCGAATAGAGAATACGTTTTACATTAAAAAACAATTATGTATTTTCAAACATTATCTGATTATCGACTTAAGCAAACAGGTCGCAACGTGTTTAATAACTTGCGGTCGCCTGAACCCTTTGTGTTCATTGTTATTATGCGGTCGAACATTCTGGGCTTTTCTAGAAAACAATGGCAGCTGTATATAAGGGGCGTAGCTATACTCGAGGGACACAGTTAGGGACATACAGAGTCATAAAGACCCATGGAGTGTTAGTGAAAAGCACAGCAGTATCGTAGTGAGCGTATGTAGTTGGTGTCGAGTAGGTACTCGGGAAGTTACTGGTATATTGGGTTAGCTGTGGATGTAAATACTCGGTAGTGTTGACGAGTATTGGGAAGCTATAGTGTGCAAGAACAGTAACGGCGAGTTGGAAAGTTATTGGTATACCGGGATAGCCGTTAATGAGAATACTCGGTACTGTTGAAGATTATTGGGAAGCTAGGTATATGGGGACAGTAACAGCAAGTGGAAGTGAATACTCGGCAGTGGTGTTGAAGAATTGTGGCATACGGAGAGTCGATGATACTGAGGCTGTGGAAGTTAGGCAGATAGTTAGATAAATAGACAGATAGTGTTGTGAAAGAGGTGACTACTGTCCGAGCAGTTGAATATACAGACGCTGTTGAGTCAGTTGAGTATATAGACGCTGTGGAGGTCGGTAGGGGGACAGTTGAACGTTATAAGTATATAGTAATATAAATATAGTGATATAAATATCGCGTAAACAGTCTACAAGTGTCTGCAACAGACCGGCAGCTTTAGATTGAAACGCGTAGTGAAATAAATAATTAGTAATATCGTGGAAATAAATAGTAGTGTTAATTGATTAAATAAATAAATAGTGTTAGTGTTATCTAGTTAATTATAGTTTTAGTCTTAATTAGTTTTTAATAATTGATTAATATTAGTAATAGTTACTTTCAATATAGTTTAATAAACCTAAATTTTAATTAATAATAATTCTCTTATATTTACACTTCACCCAAATAAATAAATAAAAACGTTACAGTTTGTATTATACACTGAATTATAAGGCAAAAAATTCTTGGATTCTCCTTTAATTAAAATTTTAAATGTAAAAATAGATCTTGAAAAACAAATCGTTTTATTCATGGATCTATATATGCTCGTATCGTAATTAAATTGAACTGGACGCAAATGTAAAACCGTAGAATTCCCTATTTTGTACAAAATAGGTGTATTCTTATTGGCATCGTCGTGAAACGATGTATAAAATTACGTTGGAATTGACGTTTTCTAATTATAGTTACCTGGCAAACAGTTCATTGAGCAGCCTGACAAGTTCTTCAGCCGTGCACTGATCCGAGAGGCTGGTAAATCCGCAGATATCGGCGAACAGGATGCTGTAATCAAACAAAATTGCACTAATTAACAGGAAGAAACACACAGAAAAAGAAACAAGATACCACGAAACAAGAAGAGGGAGATAGCATGGATCCCTGTAAAGTTACGTCTGGGAGGAGACCAATTCTGTACTGGGGCCTGTTTCATAAAAGTTTCTAATAATATTAGTTAATAATATTAGTCTAATAAAATAATAATATTAAACTAATAGTTTATTTACTAATATTATTAGTGAATCCAAATCTATGACAACTAAAAATTTATTATTACACTGTATTAAGATTTTGACATATTTTACTTCATTGAATTACAATCTTTTGTGCTTTTGTGATTGATTAAAAAATGTCGAAAACAGTTGGTAGAAGAAACGAGAAGATAGTAAAAGTACAAAACCTTTAAGAATAATATTAGAATTAAAAGGTCAATTATTTGGACAAATTTAGAAGTATACTTCTCCAACCTTCTCCAATGACAACTATCGGCCAACTGCATTTTGCTATTTGTGGGTTAACCGTGCAAATCGATGAGTTATTTTTTGACCCGAGGTTAGCTGTCAAATAGGCTGAAAACTCTCTGTTTGTGTATGTAACCCTGGGTTAGTATAACTCGAGGGTTAACCCGCTTTCATGCAAACCACCCTTAGAGGAACAATGCCTAATAGAAATAAAACAGGTATTGCCATAATACTAATAGAGGCGATGTAACCCAATAATAAATGGCGAAATACTTGAATAACATATCCAGTTTTTTTAAGTTCAAAATCGAAAGAAATTTGTAGAAATATGTCACCATTTGCGTAGGTTTTCTAATTTGTTTGTTGAAAATGTTAACCGGCCCAACTAATATGAGTTTGGGTTAGTAAGTTTATTAAGTACTACCTAGAACTTCAAGGCATCAACTCTCTTATAAAACAGTAAAAATATATAAAACTTTAATTATAAAGGAAAAAGTAAATATCAATAAATAGGAAAAACTACATTGTTATTATTACCGCATTCGCAGGAGGGTTAAAAGTTATTCAATAAAAAGTGATTCAAAAATAGACACTTCTTTTATGAATATTTTTATCCATTGCTTAACTCAGCATCTACACTCGTTGAAAAACAATACTAAACTGAATCTTGTTTACTGCTGTTTGTAAATGAACAGGCAAGAGATTACATAAACAGCAAAGTAATTATAAGAAATAAATTACTATTATATTATTAATAGCCGTTTGCAACAATGTAACATAAATGTTAAGCGTTTTGCGTTTCTACAGAGAATTTATTTTAAAATGCAACACATGGTTTATCACTTCCAGGGTTACATACTACTGTCAAAAAATGACAGCAATGTAATATTTGTCCATCTTAAAATGCAACATTATGAATATTATTGCAGCACAGGAGATACCTCCAGAACACATCACAAATGGTGTCAATTCTTTCTACGAGCGACTAGGATATTGCCTCAGTGTGAATGGAGGTATTTTTGAACATTTATTACACTAAAATTATGAATTTTTGTAAGCCAAAGTTTGTTGCTACATTAACGTTTTGATTTTTTGTTAATAGTATGTAGGCTAATTTATTGGAAATTAGTATTGAAAATACATAACTAGAAGTTTTTGTATATTGCATTTTAAAATGGACAAATATTACATTGCTGTCATTTTTTGACAGTAGTGTGTAGTAACCATGGAAGTGATTGACCATAAGTTGCACGTTAAAATAAATTCCCTGTATAGACAAAATTGCATGGATATGAGATGTCAAACTTTGCATTTATTTTCGTTTAAGGGTCTCTTAAAATTTAAGCCTTCTGGTTTTTTCTTGTTGTTCGCAGCAATCATCAAAATTTTTAATAATTTTTGTTTTATAATGTAAAACGACATATATTTTGTACAAAATTTATAATTTTATTATATATGACAATGTCTGACCTTAAGTCCAACTCAAAACTCGCATATTATGTTTGGTTGTCAAAATTTTACTTCAAAATCTCAAATTAATGTATTATACTAAAATTGTCAAAAAATCTTTGTACAACAACATTTTTAACACATTTTAGAGTCCTGAGGATGGTTTTAAAAAAACCGAAAGCTTGACTTGATTAAAAAGAGTGTCAAAATTATTTCTGCCCACTAAATTTCATTCGACTGTCTAAATCCCGCTTCAAAATTTGTTTCCTTATACATACATATATATATATATATATATATATATATATATATATATATATATATATGTACATTTCAGGAATTATGAAATAATAAAACTCTCAACTGCCTATATAATGATGTCGAATTAATATTTCATCTGAAAGACATACACATGGGTAAAAACGTATCTACAAACAAATCGGGACGTATTACTTTTCAGTGGGATATTCACTCAGATTCCCAAATGGCGTATGAATATTTTAAACCAGTATCACTTCCATTCGGTTGAATTCTCCAGAGACCCACGTCCAGCCGAGGTTTACTTTACTTCACGTTGTTTTATTTTAAAATCAAACATTCTATTATCGAAACAGCCAATAGCAAAGAGAAAAAATACTTCCATGTGATTCATTTAATTATTTATTAATGCCCCAATTTTGACAACAATGTAGAATAGTTTATATGACATTTTAATTCGATGCAATATTGGCAACGCTTAAAACATTTCTTACAGTCAATGTTTTCTTTTATCACTTCTTGTATCAATTTTGGTTTTCCATATTTTAACTACTGATTAAATTTCCTGTAATCTTATAGTAAGATGTTTTTACATTGGTATCATATTATACAATTTTTATCAGTTTATTGATGATGTTTTTTTTTGCCAACGTCATTGATACACCTGAGCTTTTTTTGTATAAAAAGTTAGTGTAAAATTAAAATTTTAAATGTTATAAGTACTATAAGTCAATTCTTCATTAAATATTGCGTGTTTTTGGCGTATAATTTCCATTGGGATCTCAAAATTTTGTGTAAAGTGTTTGAAGATGAAATTTGATGATGAAAATGTCAAAATTGACAGCTGTCTAAAATAAAATGGTACATGGAAAACGGGTCATGCAGAAGCGTCCTCATCGCGACCCCGGGTACTGATTTTTAACCAGTAGAATTTTGCAACTACGACCTAGTAGTAGCCAAGTATCAAGTAGAGGATGTATGAAGAAACCTCAGTTAATGTCTTTATATTTAACACATTCTGCTGTCACTATCTACATACTTGTATATAGGGCGTGAGCAGACACGTGACTCGAGCGACCTTGACGTGCTTGGAATCAGCTGATTTGTGTGCGCATGTCATTTTGACAAGAACAATGTCACGTTGACAATACCAATGTTTTGATTTATTTTGATTTTGAACTACTTTAATATTATTATTTTACAATTTTTAAGCAGTAAAACATATGAAATTAAAAATAATAACATTTTAGCAGTTAAAAATCAAAATAAATCAAAACAATGGTCTTGTCAACGTAACATTGTCCTTGTCAAAATGACATGCGCGCACAAATCAGCTGATACCAAGCATGTCAATGTCGCTTGAGTCACGTGTCTGCTCGCGCCCTATACTCTAGCTCGAAACGAATAAATAATAATAAATACAATTTTTACAGTAAAACAATTTGAAACTAATGGTGCATCGGGACGTCTACAAAATATTTATAACAATGGGGTATGTTAGCAATTTAATGTTTTGGGGAAAGGATATTTGACGTCATCATGGTAGGGTCGTAGAAGAAGACATATAGACTGGGAGGGAAAGAGATAGTTATAGATCAGCGTCGCAATTATCCTACCATGGTGACGTCACATATCTCTTCCCCAAATTTTTGATAATTAGTTTTTCGTAAACTACGAATAATTAATCGATTTAAAAAATACGGGCATTTTATTTTAAAAACTAAAAATTTGGTCACACCCCATTTGATTACGAGGGCAGTTTACAAAGAAATCTACCTAGCCATAAAACAAAAGACGAACGATAACAATTATTTGTTGTCAGATTTGTGTGATTGTGTGACATTTTTAAGTTCATACATTAATTTGTATTCAAATCGTATTATTTATGACAGTGTAGCGTAGAATTTTGAGTTAAAATGAGTGGAACTAAACTGGCATATCGGAGTGTAACAAAAATTCTTAACAAAAGAAGGCAATGGTCCTAAAATTATTCATGAGTGAATAGTGGGCAAGATACCCCAAGTTTTTTTATAGTAAAATTTTGGTGTAATCAGTTTCGATGGGGAAGGGATTCGATACAGGATGATTCAAAATCTGGTCGACCACATGAAGCACGAACTGCAGAAAATGTTCAACAAGATGAAAAATTGGTGATTACAGATCGACGGTTGAAGATTTTTGTTATCGCCAAGGAAATGTCTTTATCTGAAACCAGTTTTTGGAGAATTTTAGATGATGATTTGGGCATAAGGAAGGTGTCTTCACGGTGGATACCCAGACTGGTTCACAAAGCGCGTAAAGTTGCGGACATTTTCAAGGACTGCGATTTTACAGAACTACACCATCCACCTTAAAATTATTAGGGGAAGATTTGAATCAGACGAGAAGTTAATGTACGCTGTTGACAGTTATTTTGCAGATCTTCCAAAAAAATATTTTTTTGACGGAATGGCACAGTTGAAAAACCGTTGGGAAAAGTGTGTTATGTTGAAAAATAGTATTGTTCAAGCACCCTCATCTCCAGTTTTTTTTTAAATTTATAATTATATTGTCTACATAGAAATTGAACAGTTATAAAAGATGTTGAAATTTGAAAAAAAACGCTCCTAAAAATAGTACTTAAAATAGAACATTCTGTAATTAAGAAAATAACATTTAGTTTCGTTTAAAAGTTGTAGACAATATTAAATTATTAATAAATGGAGACTGAAGAAAATTGTGATGCAAAAAAATTATCTGATCAAACCTAGTCTTGAAAACGAAGAAAATAAAGCATTGATAGATAACACAACCAAGATTCTAACCGAATATAATGGAAGTGTTACAGTAATATTGGATACCAATTTATAAGATCAGAAAATAGAAGAGCTTTTGAATCAAGGAAATTATAAGAAACTTGGAAAACATTATATTACGTCTATAGAAAACAAAGTGTACCGTGCTCTTAAGAAATATAAAGAATTATATTCCGTTTAAAACATGAACAGATCTCAGTCCATATTTTAGCAAGCTTCCATACCTGTACGGGGGTTTCCAAAAATTCATAAGAAAGATTTAAGCGTCAAAAGTTCCATAAATTTTCTTATTTACAAACTATCACAATTTCTATTACCAATCATTCAGCCACTTCAAGGAAAAATAATATTATATGTGAAAAATTCAAAACATTTTGTAGAACTTTTGAGCTAAATACAATTACTATCACAAAATCTTCTTGTAAGATTTGATGTTGTAAGTTTATTTACGAGAAATTTTTGGAAATCATCTATACAAGGCTTGAAAAAGATATCAACTTAAAAGAACTCATATTTCCAAGGAAAAGATAGATATTTTGTTCAAGAAGATGGTTTGCTGATGAGCTGTTCTCAGTTATAGCCAATTTATATATAGATTTTTTTGAAGAATTAACACTACATACAGCCAATATAAGACCTAAACTTTGGCTTAGATATGTCGATGTTACTTGATATTAAGTTCACAATGGAGAAAAAATCTCTTTCCATTCTTGGATGTTTTAACAGAGAAAACGAACCATGGACTAATAACATCAGTCTACTCTGCCGTATATCAACACCGGGCAATACCTTAACTATAATTCCAATCATTAAAAATCTACAAAGTAGGAAATTATCACAACCTCATATATTCGACCTTGGACTATATCTGCAACACCGAAAGAAATTTTGTCAAGAATTAGAAAATATTAAAAACAATCTAAATAAGAAAGGTTACCCGGTGAAGTTAATTAGATGATGCTACTTACTCAAATTTTAGTGTGTAATAACCGAGCGGCGGCCTTAAAAAGCCGCGGCCTCTCGGGAGATTCCCGATTATCCCGACTGGCCAATCCGACTCTGTACACTAGATCACAAGCCACTTATTTTCAGCTTTATACGTATTGAGATGTTCCATCTTGTAAAGTATTTGATTATTCTTTTTTTGAATTTATTATCGCATAGCGGATAGAGCAGTTCAAGACAAAAAAATATTCATTTTTACCCCATTGCGGATAGTTTACCTCAGTTCGCTGACCTCTGCCCTAAAGCGCAGCTTTTGTTACAACTTATCGAAATAATCACTCACGAATGATTAGTTGTACCCATTTATTATCCTCCCAAAATAGCAACAGATCAATATCTATAAGACCGAGCACCTCCTTGGAGTATTTAATGTGTGATGAACCAGAAGGTTAACAACCCTAGCAATTTGTTATTTCGTGAGTAGATATTCCGTGTTGACATCCTTGCGCTTCTTTCTTCGCGTGTTACTCACAATCACACGGTCGATTAGATTCCATATTTCACAGTCCATCGACTTGTGACAAAGATGACTTGTGTTGCGACGGTCGTTCCAACTGCAGTAGATTCTATCTAGACATTTATTTATTTAATACTGCGAGTATGCCTGTTTTATAGCCGAATGCACACATCTAGATGCACTTCGCGAATGGAAAGATATCTACTTGGAATTTTATATTGTCTCCAGTGTCGCGGAATCATAGATATGAATCATACTGTGTTTGAAAGTTGTAAAAATATAGTCTACCGAATAAGAACGGAGCAGTGTTGTCACGAATGAAGAAAAGGATTCAAGTGTGAATACAAGTTAGGGTGTGGTTATCAAGATTATACTTAAATTTCAAAATTCAATAACTCATCCATACACCATTAGGACAAATTATTGAGTTTACCGGTTTCAGGATATTATTCCATTGTTTACATGTACAAAAGTAGGCTGGTAACTAAATAATAACTGTATCTGTATGGTAACTGTAGCCGTGTTCCTTCGGGCTGTGATTTGCAATCTAAATGATAAAAGTGATCATGATTAAGAAGAATAATGTTTTTACGTTTCCTATTCGTATCCCCACTTTCTCATTTTGTGATTATTAGACAACCTTCCCCTTTCCCTTCTGAATCAACCATTTTGAGTGATTCTCACGGACTCAGTTCAGAGCAAATTTAAAAATGGCTTTTGGAGCGTAGAAATTTATGAATGTGGGATTTGTGGCATCATGGGATATGTGATTTTCCTACAAAAGAATGTAATGACAGTAGATTATTTATAAAATAAAATAAGTTAGTTTGCATTTGCCTGCATATGACATTTGACGTCTAAGCATTTGACACTAGATAGTGTTCTATTGTTTTCTTGATATAATTTTTAGATCATGATTCAAAATGATCACGATTAGACCAATCAGGATTCACAAAATTACAATCACAGCTCAAAGGAACACGGCTATTATTACCATACTCACTTGTCAACAACGGTCTACCAAATGAAAATAAAATAAAATGAAAATGTAATGCTCTTCATTAATACATACAGATAACGTTAGCTTATCGTTCTAAATACGGTCTACTTTATTCTAAAGTAGTAAACATGAGGAATAAAGCACATAATTTAAATATTTGTCATATTGACATATGTCAAAATAATTGTTCTGTTAACCATAGCAATCTGAAAGTAGCATTAAGAGAAAATTTCAAAAAACGATATTTATCAATAATGTCTTAATTTTCTGAAACCGGTAAACTATTGAACAAACCACGGATGTTATTAATCATAACAAGCCTTAGATGTCTTAAAATCCTCGCTCTACGAGCTCGGATTTCAAACTTACATCTGCGGCAATTATGATGTGCATAACATTCCTAGGAATGTTAATAGCTATTACTAGAAAATGATAACTGTAAATATAAACATGCATTGTAACAAATTTGTTGTCCGAGTAACGATCAACAACTACGTTTGAAAATGAACGTTTAGAAATTTTACAGTTAACTCTATCTTTCCTAAAACTAGTGTTCAAAAATTCCAACCATTCAAGAGTGATACATTCATTCCAACGCTTCTCGGACATTTCGATGCCGTTTTTGTAGAAAGATTTATCTTTGGCCTCAAAATACCCTTCAGTTTCGGCAATTGCTTATTCATTGGAGCTACATCTCTTTCTCTGGAGCATTCTTTTTAGGTCTGCAAACAAGTAATAGTCGCTGGGAGCCAGATCCGGAGAATACGGTGGGTAGGGAAGCAATTCAAAGTGCAATTCGTGCAATTTTGCCCTTGTTGCAATCGATTTGATACGATGCATTATTTTGATGAAAGAGCACTTTTTTCTTCTTCATTTGGGGTCGTTTTTCGCAATTTATTCCTTCAAACGCACTAATAACACCATACAATATTCGCTATTGATGGTTCTTCCTTTCTCAAGATAATTGATGAATAAAATACCATGCGCATCCCAAAATATGGAGGCCAAAACCTTACCACCTGACATTTGTGTTTTTGGTCGCTTTGGACGGTTTTCATCCTTTGCTGTCCACTCAACTGACTGCCGACTTGACTCTGGAGTGAAGTGATGGATCCATGTTTCATCCATTGTCACATACCGCATGAAAAATTCTTTTTATTGCGCTTAAATAGCTCTAAACAGCGCTCTGAATCGTCAACACGTTTGATCGTCTGTGAGAAAACGCGATACCCATTTCGAACAGAGCTTTCTCATGCTCAAATGTTCATACAAAATGCTGAATACACTGCCTTCTGATATCTTTATGGTGTCAGCTATCTCACACAACTTCAATTTACGATCGGCCAAAACCATTTTGTGAACTTTTTTATGTTTCCAGGAACAACTGCCGAATTTTGGGCGACCAGAGCGATCAGTATCATCGATGTTTGTACGACCGCGTTTAAAATCAGCAAACCACTTCTCTACCATGTGTCTCGATGGAGCAGAGTCCGAATAACACTTGTCAAGCCAATGCTTTGCTTGAACGGTATTTTTTCTCAATAAAAAGCAACGTTTCATCAACACAAGGAATTCAGATTTATCCATTGTATTAAAAATTACTAAAGTAGCGTCACTAAAACCACTGTAACTTGTGAACTAAACGACTTAAGGCGATTTCGGGCGACAACCGTTCACTTGCGGGATGTTGCGTTCAGGTACGTTCACACATTCGGGCGCTAGGAACAACATACCCGGTATGCTTGGATCAGTGCTCACAGCTGAACGGGTTTGCGAGTCGGGTCAGCTCTCTGTTCACTATTTCTATCTCTTTTTATCATGTCTTTTTTTGAAATGTCAAAAGTCAAAACAGTCGGAGTCGTGGTGTTATGTCAAACAGAGTGACATTATTTTCGTTGACTCTTTTTTGGACAAATATGGAAAAAACTATCTTTCTCCGTTAATGCATTTTAATTGTCAGACACTATTTTTGACAGTTTTAAATGTCGCAGAATATACATAACCACCAAGCACGGTGTCAACAAGTGAACCAACGATTTTTGGCGCCACCATTAACCATATCATACCGTAACTAACCGCAAGTAATCCGATGAAGTGAACGGGTAAGTCGCCCGAAATCGCCTTTATTGTCATAAAATTTTGACATGTATCGTTTGAAGGTTGGTTATGTATTGACATATGTCTATATGTCATCCCATGAACTTATTGAGTGACGGATTACATGTGGAAAAAAATTCGTTGAAGGAGATAAAAATAGAATAAATATTTTTGCTTTGTGAACACTTTTTAACACCTTTTAAAGCAGGATTACTCAAATTAACGTTTACATGTTATAGTAACATCGGCCATACTACATGCTGGCCGCGCCGCATTGTGACGTTATTTTTAAGAGCTTCATGAGTTGCCGCTAGTTGGCGAACTCGAACTCCAATGGTTACGCCCCTTACCTAGCTTTAATGTCAGTGTAAATTTGCGAACGTCAATGTACTCTGGAATGCGTGTCCTTGAGCTTTGTGACATGGCTAGCGATGATCCAACTTTCCTCTCTAGGATTATAATCCGTTGACAAAGATGACGAAGAGATTAAAAAAAGTAGTACGGCACGAGAAGTGAAATTTTTTATTGTAACAACTAATTTGTATATTGCGATTATTGCGCATAATGTTGAATTTGCTTTTACTTATTGATGAATTGATGCACAGTCGTAGTCTCCCTTTTCCATACATGAATGCCCAAGAGATATTCAGAATCTACTCGAATCTATGAATAATCGTAGAAATGCCATTATCAGTCAATATATTAAATGCATTCATGTATGGAAAGCGCATCATACGAAATTAATACTGATATTAATTTAAAATCTATATGCAGAACCATATGAGTATATCGATGGCTTAATACACAAAGATTGTATGTCCAGTTTTGTTAGTTTTAATCTAATTGTGATTGCAAATTTCATTAATATACTGGCTATTATTGTGAAGCGTACTTTTACATTATATTCTAATAAAATGGCCCTATAAAAACACCACCCGGATCGACGTAAATATATACTTACTGCAATAATAACCAATGTAAAGATGTAACCAATGATGAGATAAAGATCTTGAAGCTGTTAGGCTATAGACAATAGAGAGTATAAATCACAGAAATAGTGAGAAATTTGTCATCAATATATTCTCATCATCATTAATATTAACACTGAAAGTTACTTCTTGATTTTAAATCACTCGTACCTAAAATTATGACATTGACATTGGTTGTTCTTGCATGAAGCCACTGTTATACAAGAAGTAGTTACATGATACAGATTTTTTATTTATTAACTATAAATATTGATAAAAGTACTGTCAACCTTAGTTTTGCTTGCGAGTAAAAGCGAGTCAATATTACTATTAAGGTGCATTCACAAATAAAAATTAGGTTTATGGTTTTTGTTTACGTTTAAGTAAGCCTAATCCAACAAGTGAATACTAAATAAAAATGGGTGTATATATCTATATCCTTTCAGACTCGTCCTCATTGGTGAAGTTTGTGACGTCAAACTAAATCATAAACCTAAAGTTTGGACCTTGCAATGTTGAGCTTTATGATATGGATTCAGAGACACTAAATTCAGAAGTGTGAATGGAGTTATTATGCGGCCAAAGTCTTTGGCTGGTAGCACGAACGTGGTAACACCAGTGTTAGCTAGAACCAAGGCAACGACTTAGCATATACTTCAGGGTTGTTAAAAAAATCAGTTTTGCCAATATATTGATTAAACCGAAAATGTACTGACAGCCATATTAACTAAATTTGACTGCATTATTTAAAATTGTTTAATGTGATTTGCTCCTTAACTTGTTTGTAGGACAAATAATTTAAAATAATGAAGTCAAATTTATTGAATAAGGTTGTCAGTACATTTTCGACTTAATCAGTTTATTGGCAACACTGATTTTGTGAACAACCTTGAAGTATGTGCCAAGTCGTTGCCTTGGTTCTAGCTAACACCGGTGTTAGAACCACGCTCGTGCTACCAGCCTATCTAAAGTATAAACCATAAATCTAAACCTAATTTTCATTTGTAAATGTACCTTAATGTTCACGTTATAGCTATTAACATAATCCTTGAGATTGTTATGATGTATAACATCCGTGGTTTGTTCAATAGTTTATCGGTTTCAGAAAATGGAAATATTACTAATAAATACTATATTTGAAATTCTCTCATTAATGCTAATTTCAGAATGCTTTGATAAACAGAACAATTATTTCGACATTATGTCAATATGACAAATATTCAAATTATGTCCTACTCCTCAAGTTTAATATTTTAGAATAAAGTAAACAGTGTTACGAACGATACACGAACGTTGTCTGTATGTATTAATGAGGAGCATTATACTTTCATTTTATTTTATTTTCATTTTGTAGACTGTTGTTGACATGTCATGTCAGTATGTAATAATATTACCGTACAGATACAGTTATTACTTATGGGTCGATTGTGATAACAGCTGTAAGTCTTACAGATCTGTAAATCTATAAAAGCAAAAGCTTGACAAAAAAGCATCTATTTTTGTTGATTAATATAAATTTATACATAAGGGTGGCAGCTTTCGTTGCGATTTTGTTCATTATTTACAAATTTACACATCTGTAAGATTTACAAATGTGAACAGAATCGACCCAGCCTACTTTTGTAAATGTAAACAAGGGCTTAAAATCCTGAAACCGGTAAATAATAATTAATAATAACATTTAAAGATTTTAATATTAAATGGGTATAAAATCCAAATTAAATTTCATATATTAAAAGAAAACATCTGTGTTGTCTTAATTTTTGGCATCATTTGGGTTTTAATGCCTCTCATATTTTTGTAACGAGTTAAGTCTTGATTTATAATTATTGTTTTACAGGAAATGAAAAATGTTTCGTATGCATGGTTGTCTGAATTTTACATAAACAAGCAAAGCAAAATTCAATCTACAGGTTCGTTAATTTCAACTTTGGATGCAAATCAGTTCGCCGGAATATTTATTACATTAAATTTCAATATACAACTTGAATAGAGCAAAGCCGTCAGAATAACTAAATAGTCCATATTGTCGTAACTACATTCAGCAAATTCCCGCACTAGCCTAGAGTCATCTCGGCATGCAGCAGCGCCATTAGGGGCCGGTGGTTGGACTCTGAACCTTCACTAAACCACTAAACGCGTCGTTAATTATTGAAGAATGAATTATGGAGATAGCGAACGCTGCTGGAAATGTGTCTGTCAAGATATGTATGTGAGGTACATATTTACATAAGTTACTGCCTACTGATAGTAGCTAAACTGTGTTCTGGTTTGGTTAAATAGGATTTACATTTCAAATAACTTAGATTCGGATTTGATAGAGATGAAGACGTGGTGATGGCTGGAAGCTATTGTTAACTACAATATGTATACAGGGTGTTGACGGTCAGGTGCGAACATAGAGATTTAACATGGGATTTTAGTTTTTTGCAATTTCCTGTCCTGTTCATTTTACGGCAAAAACTGTAGAGTACGAAGTTCAGAATTAAAAGCTGTATATAAAACTGTTTTTACATTTTTCATTGTTTCTAGTTTCTTTACAATTTTAAAAAGAAATTTCAAAATTTTGGTTTATTAGTAGCAATAGTCATGACACTTATTTTCTTTTTTCTAGTTTTCATAAATTATTATAAACGTCAAACATTAATTTAGCATATGGAAAATAAATTCCGTATTCTTTTGTAACTCCATTTCCATCATAATATTCAGGGGCGCGCCGTACCATTGTTTCGCCCGTGTGCCAATGCTCATGACGCCCCCCCCCCCCCAATTAAACATTTATACAAAAATAAGCATCGCCATTGGAAAGAACATAAAAAAGTGGCCTAAAAAGGTGCAAACTAAAATCTAGTACTATTTCATATTTGGAAGGTATGTATTCACAAAAAACTGCAAAATTTACATTTTTGCCTATATCTAATGACCTACGGATTTTTTCTCAAATAACGACTCCACTAAAATGGTTTTCTAATGGGGCAACAATTATGTGAACACGTTAACTTGAACAGCCTGTGTACTTTTTCATAGTTACCGTATGTTTTAAATAAACAACAATAATTGTTTTTAGCCTATAAAATTAATAATTCTTGCATTTTCTGCTTGAAACATAGATACATCGTTGGAAAGCTAAAATACACTCTCTTTCAATGGTATAATTTTGCAACTATGGAAATTATAAATTAGACCCCATAACTTGAAATCTAATAGTGATAAAAAATTTGAGCATCGTCGTTTAAAGGAAAATAAAAAAGTGTCCTTAAAGACGTGCAAACCAAAATTCCATATAATTTCATATTTGGAAGTTATTTGTGAATATAAAAGGAAGTGGCTAGAGTACCGAACGCGGGACCGTGTTCAAAAAATTAAGATCTCAAATTGACATGGTTTTCGCAATTTCTTTAAATATACCCCAACATTACCCAACCTAACGCCCAAACTCAGGCTTGGAAAATGCGGGCCAAGTATTATGCGATAGGTGAGGTTATTGTTTTTCTTTTTAGAGTAATATAAAAGCAACCTTAGTAAGCTATTCAACAACGGTCCCGCGTTCGTGCCGGGATTTGAATTTTGAACAACGGCCCCGAATGTTAAGACACGTCTCTTCGATGAGGTACTAAATCACCCCAGTTTTGTACAGTAACCATTTGTATATGCATTTTTCGGGGAAAACAAAAATATCTTTAAAATAGTCTACTAATGGGGCAACTTTACCCTAATTTAATCTCTTATAGTTTACGAGATCCCAATGTGAACCTCAAAAAACGAGCATATTAAATTAAAAAACTTAAGTCTTATTACAATTTTGCTCGCCGTGTCCCCTGACCAAGTGTCGCCCGTGTGCGACGCACACATCGCACCCTGTGACGGCGCGTCCCTGATAATATTCCTTTAGATACGTTCGAATAAACATAAATTAGTCCGTCAGAAGGACAGTTACATAGATAGTAAGAAGTCAGTGAATTTAGTAGCACAGCAGTATCGTTGTGAGCGTATACAGTTTAGTGTCGAGTGGAGTACTCGGGAAGTTATTGGTCTACTGGGATACCTGCGAAAGTGAATACTCGGTAATTTTGAGGAATATTGGGAAGCTAGACATATGGGGACAGAAGGGGTTAGTGGAGGTAGATACTCGGGAGTGGTTTGAAGAGTTGTGGCATACGGACAGTCGGTGACACTGAGGCTGTGGAAGTCCGTCCGTCAGAAGGACAGTTACATAAATAGACAGAGTCACCTAGTGAGTGAGAAGGAGTGAATTCTATTCGGGCAGTTGAATACACAGAGTCAGTCGAGGATATAGACGCTGTGCAGGTCGGTTGGTCAAAAAGTGGAATGTGATATGAATAAATAGTGACATAAATAATTAATAATATCGTATAAATAAATAGTCGTGTTAATTGATAAAATAAAATAAATAAATATATCATCACGGCTTATTACCCATTGCTGGGTGTGCCAATCTGCTTTGTACACAGATATCGGTAAAGATGATATATTTGCACCGTGCGGGCGCTTACCAGTCGTCACCTCACGGGCACTCATTGCTGGCATGGAGAGTGTTAATTGATTAAATAAATAATCTTAGTGTTAGTGTTTATTAATAATTAATTGATTTTTAAACTTCACCCAAATAAATAAAAACGTTACAGTAATATAAAATACATTTACTTAAAGTTTGTAATACTTAAAAATTGAATATTTCATAACCAACAATATTATTAACTTAAATTAGATAAAGATGGAAGTGTTCTTCCACAAGGCGCAACTTTCTACGGACACCTAGCAATGAGTTTTGGGTGACATTTATATCGATTTCTCGGACTTCACACTGAGCAACTCCAAAATTAAGGGAATCGATGGTTTTTATACAGACAATATTGCAGAGGTCCCTAATAATGTCAAATGCAAACAAAAAGCCAAATTTGCAGATACGGTGTTGGTAAGGTGCGCTATTTTCACAAGTGGTGTATCCATCCAGACCTTATGTAGGCCGAGTGAGGTGAAATCTTGGATAGTCAAAGTACACTTAATAAAATTGGTTAATTTTATTGATAAACAACAAGCTGCGGACCTTACGTCCTGTCACTATGCAACACAAACTCAAAATTGGCTAACAGACCAAAATAACCATTTGTTCCGCAAAACGACATTCCCTTAACCTTCACCAGGCTCGTCCAATATAGAAGTTTTTGGAATCTTCTATATTGAAAAGTTTAAGATGGAGGTTGAAAGCTCAAAATGATGACGAACTTCAACGCAGAATATACAGGAGTCCGAAAAATCGATTTAAATGTCGTCCAGATCCTAATATTTTGCGAATATTTTGAGTAGTATAAGATGATGCATCCTGGCCCACTTATCAGGTCATTAGAGAGGAAAAATACGCCCTGTTTACTGCTATTCAGTGAAGAGTAAATTAATAGAAACTTTTCATTCTAAATAGAAGAATACAATAGAAAACCCTCAGGTTCTGTGAGTATATAAACAAACATGTAACACGTAAAATGTATCTCCATGTGTACAATTAGCCTATTAAACGTCTGGAAACTACTACTCATTTGCCTGTCAGGTGTTTGTACAAAACAAAACAATGTCTCCTGTTTTGTGCTTTTGTGTACGTGTACATGCAGTAGTGTTTATACTGGCGCTTTGTACTGGATGGAGAAGCATTCGACACAAGGCGAGACAGTGTTGTTTGTTCTTAAATTATTAATTTAGCAGTTATGTCTCCAAATTGTTTAGTTATCAACAAAATGAGAAATATGCGGCATGTGGTTTCTCTAGGTAATTTGCACCTTGTTTACACACAAGGATAGACATACATATGTATCTATGTATGTCGGCATATACATATGAGTGAGTGTACAGGGGAATACGAGAACCTGTGATAAATGTTTGATATGGGAAAACAGTTTGTATCAAATATTATATGTCACGTACAACGTTATGTGGTGCTTACATAAGAATTTAGAAAAAAAATCTGAATTTTACGGTGTCAACATTTTTAAATTTACGCTTTTGGTGCTTACATAAATTTAATTTGAAGACGTGGTAAAAATGGATTTAGTATCCGATTATTTCAAAAAATGAATATCGAGTAAACTGTCAAACCAAGTAACATGTTAAAAATAGGCATTAGACACTTAATCGGTGCTCATTTCTTGACATAATACGGAATAAATCTGGTCTTACATCTTTAAATTAAGTTCACTCGGTCACTACAGCCGTAAATTAATCATAATTTACGTAACAAGACTTGACAATGCAGTGGCGGCTCGTCAGAGGAGATAAGGGAGGCTAAACCTCTTTACAACTTATTAGGATAAATACCTTTTCAAAATATTTTCTTTCATGTTTATTCCATTTTCATTAATTTTGTATTAGTTATGTAGTTGTAAGCTAAGCTCCTCTGCACCTTAAAAGCATGGTCCTTAAAAGCATACTCCGGATACACGATACGTGAATCAAGCCACATGATGCCAGCGTGTATAAGTTAATACAGAAGGCTGCCTTCCATTGGCCTTCGTCAACACTCGGAATGATTCGTGACCGCTGCTTCTGCTCCATCATCTATTTCTATGCTATCTAAACGATAGGCAACTGTGGCGGCGGTTACGGTGTGCGGCATAGAGTTATAAGTATTGCAGTATAATTTCAACACCCCCCCCTCTCTGAGGGGAGCCACCTTTCCTACAAATGTAACGAGCCGCCACTGTGAAAGTGATAATTTACTGGGTAAGCAAGCATATTCCAGGGCGAGCAGTAGGCGAGATTTGAAAGCTTGTGAGCCCAGAAAATACACTTTCAGGTCATGTTGGGTACAATTTTTCTTGCGGTCCTGAAAAATGATTAAATAAAAATCTACAGGTATGCATGATTTTATTATTTATTGCGAGGTAATATGTAATAAATAAACAACTGATCGCTATAAAACATTCATGTAGGGAGCTACCTCAGTAAAGATGGAATTTCCGGTTTAAAAAGTGAACAGAAACAGTTCATTTTCTGGACCATCGTTAAAAGAAAGTAAAAAAACTGTTAAAAGCCTATGTGCCACGGATTTTCGTGTTCATCCTGAATAATAATATCTTTTGATAGGAATTTTATTGAATAAAAGTTTCAAGCGTTGTTTTAATTGTTTATTGTTAATGTTAAATTAAATTAAGTCAATTACTTAGTTTACATGCAGTTTTGAAACCGTTTTTAAAACGCCATGTATACAGTGTCAAAACGGTTTTGAATAATCTCAAACCAAAACTAAAATTCATGGGTTGGACTTGAAAATTAGTTTCAAAAATACTCATGTAAACACTTAAAATTAAGTTTCGATTCTGCGCATGCGTACAGAGCATAACGTTTCTGTCGCTTTGTGTTACTAACCTTCAAATATACTGACAGTTGTGTAGTTTTAGTGCGTAGTGGTACGAAGTATAAAAAATAATTGGATAAATAGCAAAACGAAGTATTTGTAGTGAAGAGGATCTGTCACTTACATCAGCTAAATGCGCATGCGCCGAAACTGATTTCAAATCAATTTTTAAACTTGTTTTGAAAACTGCATGTAAACAGTTTTGCATAATTTTGACTTAAAACTGAAACCATTTTCAAAACTGCATGTAAACGTAGTCAATTTTAAATTTTTGTTTTATTTCAAAACCATCTTTATGTGTTTGACTCTCCAACCTGTGCAGGTTGTGAAAATCAAACACATAAACATGATTTTGAAATAAAACAAAAGTTTTTCTATAAAGTAACTAATTTAAAATTGACTTAATGTAATTTAAGATAGTTGACTTTGAAAATGGCCATAACCATGTGCCGAAACGTCGTCTAATTTTATTTCCAACAATAAACAATTAAAAAACGTTTGAAGCTTTTATCCAATAAAATTCCTATCAAGTAAACTTCACAGCTTCAGATATTTCTCATCAATAATATCTTTTAGAACATTATAATTTTAAAAAAACCTATGCATTACTGTTTTCTAAATTGTCTAATAAGTTCAACAACTAGTGAATACGTTAACCTGAGAAAAAATAAACACCATTATTGATTTAGCGGTTGGCAAAATATAAATATACAATAAATCAATACAAACTTCGTTCAAAACCAATCTCGCTCTATTTGTGAAGTGAACTCGTCAACTTCCTTTTCTTATTTACGATATTATGAGGGACGTTCAACTACGAAGTTTGCAAACTCGTAAAGTTTACGCTGATTTTATGATCTGCGCCTCTACTTTACAGTTTTCCCCAAGGATTCATTTGAATTGCTCTCGTTGAAAACACATTATTCATAATTTGATAAGTTTAACTAAAAACTAAAAATTGCGGAAATATTATTTATATTAAAATAAAAGATGAAAAAGATATACGACATATCAATGTTGCTAACTTTAGTGAACAAGTAATGTATTATCTTGTATTAATAAAGATTTTGAAGATTATAAACTCACTAAGTTGTAGAGACCGTATAATGTGCAGTTTAGATTCTAAACCTTTTTACTTATTTGGGTGAAGTGTAAATATTAGACAATTATTATTAATTAAAATAAGTGTTTATTAAACTATATTGAAAATTACTATTACTAATATTAAACAATTATTAAAAACTAATTGAGACAAAAACTATAAATAACTAGATAACACTAACACTATTTATTTATTTATTTAACCAATGAACAATACTATTTATTTCCACGATATTACTAATTATTTATTTCCACTATTTATGTCACTGTTTATTTATATCGCGTTCAACTGTCCGCCTACGGACATCCACAGCTTCTATATACTCAACTGAATCAACAGCGTCTGTATATTCAATTGCTCGGACAGAAGTCACACCTTTCACCTCACTGTCTATTTTTGTAACTCTCTTTCTTCCACAGCCTCAGTATCACCAACTATCCGTATGCCACTATTCTTCAACACCAATGCCGAGTATCCACTCCAACTTGCTGTTACTGTCCTTGTATACCTAGCTTCACAATGCTCGTCAACGCTATCGAGTATTCACATCCAGAGTACCTACTCCACATCTATCCCAATATACCAGTAACTTCCAGAATCGTCGTTACTGTCCTCGTACACTATAGCTTCCCAATATTCGTCAACACTACCGAGTATTCACATCCAGAGTACCTACTCCACTCGACACTTTACTGCTTACGCTCACTACAATACTGCTGTGCTTCTCAAACTCACTAACACTCTATGTGAATATCTCTGCTTCTAAATGTAACTAACCAAGTCTCGAGCATAGCTACGACCCTATTATACAGCTACCATTATCTTCTAGAAAAGCTGTAGAATGTTCGACCGCATAATAACAATGAACACTAAAGATTCAGGTGACCGGAAGTAATTAAACACGTAGCGGCTTGTTTGTTTACGTAGCCCGGCTGCTATCGCGATTGCGTCATCGCTATACTTAGACGCTTGTTCAGCGTAGCAGCGGGGCTCACACGTTACCATATCAAAAGCATTTAGATAAATTCAGGATTTTTTAAAATAAAAGTATAATCACTACCAATCTTACATATTATTCAAATTAAAAGAGTAGGTACCACGTTTTAATATAATAAGGCTGTAGCAAGAATTTTTATATGACTTCTAAGTACTAAATTTTAAAAGATTCGTTCTTTAAAGAGCCTCACATTTTAAAATGTCACGAAATATCTATTAGATATTTTACAATTAATTATTCAAATTTGTGTAATATTCTGAAAAATTCACGTAATCTGAGACAGAATGTGATGTCAGAGCACATACAGTTTAACAGTTAACAAATTATCGCCTACTTTTATTTATATAAATAACGTTAACTGTTTTCTTATTGGCTATGAATCACGTCGACACAGGAGTGGGGAGTTGTTTTTCATGACTGTTTCTGGTGCCAATCTTTTTATTTAATTATTTTTTATATTACCGTAATGTGCAGCGCCCGCCGTCGCCGCGACTGTCGCCGCCGCTGTCGCAGCCGCGTCGCAGGGACGAGCGAGTGCTATTTTTAGCGATGACGCAACAGACTTGTCTGAACCTGCTTAATTACGCGGTTGATTAAATCTATTGTGTTTGAGTTTTTATCTGGAACAGTGTTCTAGTAAGTACTCGAATACAAATGCCGGAGTATATAAGCACTGTTAGCGAAGGCATTGGACAGTCTGATATAAATAAGCGTTGCGTGTTAAACAGTTGGTGATATAAACAGATAGTTGACAAGTGGTAAACATAAATAAATATAGTAGTATAAATAAATAAATGAGTTATGTATTGTTTAAATAAATAATCTTAGTGTTTAAGTGTTTTATAATATTCTTAGTCTTAATTAGTGCTTAATATTTGTTTAATCGTAGTGTTCGTTATATTTATCATCTTTTAATTATATTTAATATCTATTTATCGTTATAATAAACTTTTATTTTAATTAATAATAATTGTCTAATATTTACACTTCAACCAAATAAATAAAAACGTTACATTACTATGAAAAATATTGCGTAAACTTTCATTTATATATATTTTTTTTAAATGTGAAACCGGCTCATTGATTTATTTAAGATCAAAAAAATATTAAAGAAAATGAACACTAGCATTTGACGTACAATTTTTTGGTAAGACTTGGGTTCTACTTTAGTTCTTGGCAGATTCATTCGTAATTATTTTTTCAAAAACATGGCAAGTTCTCAACAGGTTTAAATTATATTTTTCAATTTTTGTAAGATTAATTAAGGGTTACAAATTTCAATGACGTTTGGAATGCCTCTTTATTTAATCAAAAAATTCTTGAGAATTATGTAAACTTTTCCCTGATTTTAATTCAAACCTTCTTATAACTTGAGAAACGTAGATAAAAGAAGCCACTCGTTCATTAAATTTAGGAAAGAACTGTAATTAAAAACATCCCCTTGGCCTGTCTTCAATAAGTGACGGTAATTTTCCTATTTGAACGGTTCACTGCTTGCGAAGCCATTACGTACTTACGTGGCCTATAATTTGCAAATCGGATGCTTGCTTTATTTATAATTAATATCAATATCATTTGATAATTAACGTCATTAATTCTCTGCCGGAAAAGTTTTGACGTTGACGTCGTAATAAATGGTGTTTGTTTTACAAACAGAAAAGAATTATGAAGAAAAATGATTTATTTAATAAACACTACTTAATTAAAAGAAAGGATCTTTTAAGAATAAATTTTGTCAAAGTTTAAAGTGTCATTTCTTTATGGAAGGGATAAAATTAATATTTGAGGAGGAAACTTAATTAAACAGTTATGTAATTTTAGCGAAACGTAACACTGAAAGTCATATGTATGCAAATGTTATCTTTGTAATTATATTTATACTTTTGTCCCTGCAATTTTCAGGTCCGATATAATTTAATTTTAATCGTTGTCCTCATGCAAACTACTAATGAAAAACAAAATGATGTTAACCAAACACGTAACTTCGACATTTGACTTCATAGTGAAAAATTTTTCATGGAAATATGCTTCTAAAAAACATATTTATTGCATTTGTCACACAAATAGGTTAATTTTAACCTTTAAAATAGATCAATATATAACAAATGAAGATAACAGGAGGCAGCTGTCAGAAATAAATTGCTTATTATATTTTAGTCAATGATGGAGCCATGGAAAAATTTACGGTTTAATTATATGAATGGACCTTTTCAATTTAACGGCTATCTCTTTCTATCGCTGCAAATAGTAAGAAAATGGCGCGAACAACCAACAGTGGGGCTGTCAAACGAAACGTCAAAAATATTGCAGTCATTAAAATTCCTGTATTCTCAGTGAAAATTTGCATTGTTAGACATTTTAACTTCAATAAAAGCGTTTGTAACTTATTTCGATAAGATTTTTTATATTTATCTAAGATATTCCCACATTTTACGTCTGAATTTTTTAGAAACAAACGCCATAGATGTCAGTTTTTCTTACTATGCGCAGATCCCCATTGCGCATATCTTCTATCTCTTTAAATTGAAAATCAATAATTAATTTTTAAAAAATTGTTGTGGACACCACATGACTTCCTTGTACGCAAGACCAACATGAAATATAGACCCAATTATAAAATTTCATGTATTTGACGTAATTTGATATTAACATTATTTTTTTTTGTACTTTTTTGTCTTAATCCATAGCAAACTTTATTACAAAAACCAAAAAGTATATAATTTTTAAATTTCCATATCTCGCTTATACAAAGGGCTAATTTAATAATATTAGGTGTGCTAGATGCAGAATTTAATTCTCTAAAACTATTATTTGAAGCATTTATTTCTAAAATCAAAATAAAACTATTTTATTCAAGAAAAACTGTTAATAACTTCAGGTAATATATCACTTTCGGTTAGCCTATTTTAAGCAAAATCTACTATGTTATTCACATAAAAGTCTTATATACCAAATTTGAAAAGTTTTGGATTACATTTTAAAATATTTTTTCATTAAAATCTATTATAGGCTTCAAGTAAAGTACCACTTCTGGAAATTATGTAATGACCAAAAAGGGAGGTGCACAACTAGATGTTATAGTAGTCCTAAATACAAAATTTCAACTTTCTACGGATTACCTTTTATGAGTTATGCGAGATACGTACGGACGTACGTACGTACATTCATAAGTACGTACATACAGACGTCACGACAAAATGGATTCAGGGATGGTCAAAATGCATATTTCCGTTGAAATCTGAGCACCGAAATTTTTCGCGATTACTATACTTCCTTTACTACGTATGTACAAGGAAGTAAAAATATTCAAAAGTGAGGTTAAAATCACAACTGCCCCCTGCTTATGACATCATGTTGTATTGCCTAATTAAACTATTTTGAGAAGAAAAATACATTTGACACAATTACAATAAAAGTTTTGAGAAGAACTCAAACAGATTTATACCGAAATTTGTGATGGAATATAACATTCGTTTCCAATGAAACCAATTTGTTACCAAAATTATTACAAAATTTATTAATCAATTTGTTACTAATTTATGATTGTATGTCAAACACGCTTAAAGCACTTTTTTTTTTTTAGTAAAATTTGAACTTTATATTTATTGTTTTGGTTGATAACATAATAATTATAAAATTTAAGTCTATCATATTATTATTACTTATCTTTAAATTTTATTTTTTTAAACAAACTTTGAAATAAAAAATTAAGTGAAATAGAAAAAAATTGTATAAAAACATGTACTAAAAAGTCCAATAGGAAAACTTGTCTTTCAATATAGATACTACATAATTGTTTAAATGATTTTTTTATACTTTTATATTTTGTTATACCCATGCAACTTTTTGCAACTCTTCTTGGTTTCAACATTTTCATACTTATGTTTGTATTACTTCATACATATAATTGTATATGTATATAAACGGGATTTTGTATCCTGTTGCAATGATTGATTAATAAGTAAATAAAGAAGAAAAAGAATACTGCAAGCATTTCAAATATAAATGAAATTAGAATTAAGGCTGTAGAAAAAAAAATATAAATGGTGAACTGTTTTTTGTATTTGTTGGATAAATATAATAATTTAATTAACATTTTCCAACAAACTGTTTCATATATTTTAGTTTTTGTTTTCGGACTATAAAGCACAATTCTCTTTTGTCTCTTTAGAAGCAGAAAAGGGAAATACCACCTGTTACTTCTACATTTTTCTGCCTTTACGTATCACAATTGATTTATAACCTCTGTTATGATATGTTTGATTTATTTTTCATTATTTAATATAGTGATTTCAATTATTCTCTTAGAATATACTAGACAGAAATTTAAATAAATCATTTGCTGCTTTGAATACATAGTTTTTTTTTTAATTATTTTTTTTGTGCTGCATTATAATTAAAATATGGAAACTCATTATAAGTTGATGTAATATTCTATTATACCATATTATAAATTGTAACACAATGTAGCCGTGAAACAATATTGCTTTGTTTATTATAATAGCGAGGGTTGTTGATAACAGAAATATTAATGGTTTTCAACGATTTGTAATAATAATATGTAATGTATATATCAAAATTTCAACCTTATTTACAAAACAATAATGTATTGTTTGAATTCCCCATATTTATAATCAATGAATTTTAAATTAACGAACTTATAGTTATTAAAACTTATTTTAAACATGTCTATTTTATATTTCATGTGATAAAATAACGATATCGTTGATAGCTAATTTATTCTCCTTTGTTACCTATAACAATGAAATCATGAAATAAAATAGTGAGTAATATTTTATAAATATACTCCATTCAATTTTACTTTATTTCCTGTTATTAACACTTTATTAAATTCATCAGTAACACGACAATAATAATGATGCGACTCATGATAAAATCATAATTTGTTTTGAGAATGATTCCCCGCGGGTTTTTAAACTTATGCCCGGTCTCTGCTGCTACAGGAGTACCAATTTTACCCAGCTTGCCTGGCCTCGGCTAGCGCCTGGGTTGCAATAGCTGGGTTCAACACAAAAAGACCACTTTCTACTCTTAATAACAAAATATACTATTCTACTTGAAAATTGGTTTGTTTGCTTTATGTATGTTTTATTTTGACTTCATTTGAAAGTCCCTTCAAATTTAAAGAAAAAATCTGGTGTGGGCAAAAGGATACCTCCCGCCATTACAGCCCGAGTCACAAAAAAGGTTAAGTCAATCCTTATTTTTGGATTAGCGAATTTTACTCTAATTTGACAGTTTATATCTTAAAATATAGTCTAATCTAATCCAAGTTACTACCTTCTTTAAACCCCTCAACAGGATTAAATCCCAATTACAGAGTGGGTTCGCATTCACACAAATCCATGCCTTAGTGGAATTCGAACCCAGAGCCCCGAGGGCACACATGACATGAGGCGTTGCTCTAACCATTACCGGAGCTATAATAAAATGAAGATTAAATTTTAAATACCAGGATAGAATAGAATTCACTAATCCAAAAATGAGGATTAGCTTAAACATTTTTTTGAATCGTTAATTTTTAGTAATCTATATACATACCTACATATTTACTTATGCTACGCGTCGAGCTTTAAACATTCCCCCGCGCTACAATCTTTTGATTAAGCCGTTAATACATAAATAACTATTTTCATATTAGCATTTTTTATTTATTTCAGAACTAGTGTAACAAAATTTTACAACTAACGTACCATCCACATTATTTTATGTGTATAATGTAAAACAGTGATGCCCGGTTGTAGAAACGTTCATCAACGCATTGTTCGGTTAGCGGTTCATCAAACAAACAAATTCGAATCAGTTTCCTTGTTCTTATGACATTTAAATCACTGCTGACAAAAAATCTCTTTGCATTTGTTCGTTTTGATGAACTGCTAACCGAACAATCCGTTGATGAACCTTTCTGCAACCGGGCATTAGTGTATTAGTAAAACGTGGCATAGGTATTTAATAAAGTAACCTAAACTATCCCCAAATGCAAAGTTTGGCTATGATGGCCTCTGATTTCAATAAATCGATCCCTGTACAACGAGTTCACTAACCTGACATTCTCATGTCGCTGTATGTAAATCTTATGGAACTGGGCCTCCTTGGGTTTGCCCGCGATGTCATCCTTCATCTCCATGGCGACGTGCCTCGGTAGCACGGATAGTAACAGCCGCTCCTGCACATAAACACAGACATCAGGATCAGGTAACCTAACAAGCTACTGCGTGATGGGAATAGAGCATTAGGGTTAATGCCAATATGGAATGAGAGACGCTCAAAGGAAATTGTATTTATGATAGGGGAGATCAATTACAGCATTGAATATTATCGGCTTGTAAATTAGATATTTATGATTATTATATTGAAGACAGATTTATTGAACCATTCAGGAGAAACGTGAACAACAAAATGTAAAGTAATATTTTGTTTTATTGCTTCTAAAGGTACATTCAGAAATGAAAATTAGGTTTAGATTTATGGTTTATATTTTAGATTTAAAGACTTTGGCCGCATATTATGTAATGACTTCATTCACACTTCAGAATTTAATGTCTCTAAATCCAAATCATAAAGCTAAACATTGCAAGGACCAAACTTTAGGTTTATGATTTAGTTTGACGTCACAAACGTCACCAATGAGAATGAGTCTGAAACGATATATATATATATATATATATATATATATATATATATATATATATATATATATATATATATATATATATATATATA
Source organism: Harpalus rubripes (assembly GCA_963082715.1). Taxonomy (NCBI): domain Eukaryota; kingdom Metazoa; phylum Arthropoda; class Insecta; order Coleoptera; family Carabidae; genus Harpalus; species Harpalus rubripes. The sequence goes on from OY720460.1 coordinate 32,045,604, forward strand.
CCGTGTGTCTGTCTTAAAGGTGTACATAGGAGATTAACATGGGAAATCGGTTTTTTGCAATTTCCTGCTCGCCTAATTATTTTAAGCAAAAACGCGTCAAATAAAAGTTTTAGGGGGTAAAATTCTGCATCTAAATCAATAAACAGAATTACCTTTACATGCTTCGTAACGACAAAAATTAATTATAAAAATGTCGAAAATTACGTTGAAAATATCGACAGCCATGGAATTGAACAAAAAATAAATAAATGCTTGACGTTTTATCAAATTGCCAGAAACGTCAAATAAGTTAACTTTCGTTGTGACAGATAAAACGTCAAGCATTTATTTATTTTTTGTTCAATTACATGGCTGTCGATATTTTCAACGTAATTTTCGACATTTTCATAATTAATTTTTGTCGTTACAAAGCATGTAAAGGTAATTCTGTTTATTGATTTAGATGTAGAATTTTATGCCCTAAAACTTTTATTTGATGCGTTTTTACTTAAAATAATTAGGTGAGCAGGAAATTGCAAAAAACTGATTTCCCATGTTAATCTTCTATGTACACCTTTAAGATAGACACACGGTATATATATATATATATATATATATATATATATATATATATATATATATATATATATATATATATATATACAGGGTGATTCATCGGTCTGTCCTCTCTTTATAACTCTTTTATTTTAAGCCAGATAGAAAAACTCTTCAAATATAATTTATATGATATAATATTATCTATCTACGTACCATATCCATTTGTATACAGGGTGCTCCATTTAAGCGCAACAATATGTAACTTTTTATTTCTTAATAGAACACCCTATATTTATTTATTTATTTTGATAGTACATTAGATTCCCTTTAAAAAAGTATTAAGTAATAAGGGGTCTAAAATTATAAATTAAGAAGTTATTTACCTTTATTCGTTGAATGATATGTTTCTATTATGTTATTATTAACAAAGTAAGCTATGGATAACTTGATCAATTGTTTCGAATTTTTAAACAAACAAGTTGTCCAAATACTCTTAGTTTATCATTGTTGATGTTGATGTAAAAATGAATAATACAAATTTTAGTAAAGATGAGATGGTTAATATAATATTTATAATAGAAAAATCTATTGAAGTTGAAGGACAAGTTTTCGAGCATTTATTATAATTTTGCATTATTTAGTCTGTCACTAAATTTTAATAGCTTCTTTGGAATTAGTGTAATGTTTAAAATAAGTATCAATAAAAAAGGATCAATTTTTTTTATTATATTATGGTTTTTTCCACTGAACTACTATTTTTTATGAACGTAAATAACTTCATAATTTATAATTTTAGACAACTTATTACTTAATACTTTTTTAAAGGGAATCTAATTTACTATCAAAATAAATAAATAAATATAGGGTGTTCCATTAAGAAATATAAAGTTACATATTGTTGCGCTTAAACGGAGCATCCTGTATACAAATGCATATGGTACGTAGATAGACAATAATATATCATATAAATTATATTTGAAGAGTTTTTCTATCTGACTTAAAATAAAATAGTTATAAAGAGAGGACAGACCGATGAATCACCCTGTATATATATATCCATCTTTATAAATAGAACCCTTGTTATATGGATCTTAATACAGTTTCCGCAATAACTAAATATGTAAGTATATATATATATATATATATATATATATATATATATATATATATATATATATATATATATATATCCATCTTTATTTAGTATTCACTTGGTGGATTCGGCTTTTTAAATAAATGCGAGAAGAAGAAGGAGACTGTTAAAACTTAATTGCTGATATTTAACCAATAATGCCAAGCAAAGACAGTTTCACGGCGCACGGGTATCTATTAAGTACTGCTCTATCGATATTTTAATCTTGTTTATGAAGCATTTACATAGATGTCTGTACATAATAAAACTAAATTACAGTTAATTTAAACTTACAGTTATCAATGACTTGCATAAACCTAAACAAAAACCATAACCAAATTTTCATTTGTGAATGCACCTTAATAGTTCCTTGCAAATAATCAAAGTGCAGAGAATGAGCGATGAAAATATTTCCTGTACAAAAATAAAGAGAATAAATGAAGTAATTCATTATAAACTATTATTCATAAAAGATGACTATTCAAGGTCATTTGTGAGCCGTCTGATATAATATTACTTGCAGATAACTTCATTGCATTTCGTATGCATAGGCGTGCAACATGAAATATTTATGGACACATTTTAACTGAAAAATAAGAGTAATTTATTTGAATATTATGTTTCTTTCTAAATAATGCCTTTTTGAAAGATTTATATTCTTCACTTATGTTTTTGCAAAATTCAAAAACATAGGCTTAATTATAAACCAAGGAATAATAATTTGATTTAAACGTCAACGCCACTGGGTAAATATTATCACAGAGGACAGTGTAGCAGATAATTAGGTATATGTAATTCTACGACATACGTCATTATTATTTATAGTGTGTTAAAAAGTAATGGCACTATTTACGTATATCTGTCACACCACATAAATTAAATAGAAATAGGGCAAGTAATCTTTCTCTTTCTAATACAAAATGTTGCTAAGCTGCTGCTGTAAAGTAATGTGTATTCTTTCTTCGAACAAATGACCTTGAATAGTCATCTTTCGTGAATAACTCGTACAATTTTCGATAAAAGAGAACAATACCAAAAAACATTTATGAAAGGCTGATGAGCCGGTTTCACATTTTTCAAAAAGTATTTTTAGTTTATGCAATATTTTTCATATAGTAGTTATAGTAGACGTACGTCAACTGGCCCGTCTTTTACCTCTGACGGAAGTATTACGTCTTCAAATTTCACGTACGACAAGTTACAAATATCATATTGCCTAGCAACCAAGACGTTAGCGTCTACGTCTTTCGGGAAAACACTGTGCAAAAACTCCCTAACAAAACTTTTCGTACCTTATGGATGGGATATAATGAAATTGGTATTGTCTGAAATAAGTTAGTTGCTTTTCAAAATATATCAATTTAAAATTCTTTGACAGTAAAAACAATTCCAATTTAAAATTCTTTGAAATTCCAGGTACTCCAGAATTCAATAACATAAATAATAATTCGAATTTATTTTGTGACAAAAATAAAATATGCATAATTTGATTGTCTGAAAAATTATTGCTTGTCTAAAATCCAGACAGATTCATTGATTTAAATTCAGTTATATTCAGTAGACTGTAAATGTGGTTCATGCACAGTAATACTACTACATACAACCTTATACAATTATATAACGTCATTAGTACGTGGAATACTGAACTAGCAAGTAAGTCTTTGTAGTGTAGGTACTGTAAACTTATTAATTGGTAAAACAAATTAATATTTTATGTCTGAAGTCTACACATTGTTGACATAGTTGTTTTGTTAATATGTATTATAAATATGTTCGAGTGGATGATTTATGAATTTGTGTGTTTACATTGAATCGAGGAAATGGATAATAGAATGCCTTTCAGAATTTAGAATTGATTTTTCAAATAAAATTATACATAATATAATTTTGTACCACAAAAACAAGTTTTATGAATATGTATTCAAAATCTTTTTTCTCTTCTTTTAAATATTAAACTTGCGCAGTGTTAATACTAGCGAGACTACATTTCTGTGAAATTTGACATTCTGTTGATTACAAACAAATTGTAATTTAAACAGTCTATAGCACTATGACCTTTCCAGACATTTCTGACATATCTACATTGGTTATTACTGCATTAGGTATTTTTTGTATATTATGACTTGACATTGGTTCAATGGTTGTAGATTCCTTGAGAAGAAATACAGTGTGTTCAAAAAAATTCCTAACTCGAAGTAGGCTATGAACAAAGAAACGTATGTCAATTTAAAAATATTTATATTTAATTAAATGTCAATTTGACATGAGATATTCTTGAATCTTATTTTATAAATGGAAACAAATTAGAAAACGGCGAATGTCAATATACTGTATCCTTCTTTATTGTTTCTTCTCAAAATTACATTCCAAGATTAATTTTGACATCTTGACTTTTGAATTGAATATGATCAGACTTACGTTTCTCTGTTCATAGCCTACTCCGAGTTAGGAATTTTATTGAACACACTGTATATTTTGTTTACTCCCACTTGAAAAACGTATCATTTGTTCATAGTCTGCAGAATGGATATGTAGGTAATCGTAATACTAGTTAACTGAATCGATTTGAAATCTACAAATCACAAATAATATAATTCGGGTAACCCAAGCAATAACTGTCTATTCATTTATTATATTGTTTATTACAAGAAGAAGAATGATATAAAATATCACATTTGACGTATCAATTGTTGTCATTTAGATTTTAGATGAAAATATTTTCTGTAATTATTATAACAAGAGAGTGAGAATAAATTGAAAATAATTTGACAGATTTTTCGAAAACTATTGTCAAATGGCAACAAGTTTGAGAAAAAAACTGTCAAATTATTTTCTAATTTATAGAAAATTTAATTAAATTATTTTTTGTGCAACCGGACGCGAAATAAGAATTTCGCAGCCGCAATACAGGCCGCGAAATTGGATTTCGCGACCGTTGTTATGGTAACGTCCGCGAAATTAGGTAAACAATTACTTTGACACTTGAGAATTGCATGGTTTTGTTTATCAAATGTTAATCCCATAGCCACCTTGAAAGCTAACTTTCTATTTATAATGAAACTGTTGAAAATTAATAAAATTTGTAATTACATATTTTTTACGGTTGCACAAAAAATATTGTGTACACCTTGTTCGCGAAATCCTTTAGCGTCCTCGAGATCAATTTTTCTCTCAGTACGCTAGAGTGATTTCGCGGCCTTAATATACAAATAACTATTTTGCTCCATGGCCCGCAAAAGCCGCCATGATATGCGCTACGAATTAGAACAGGTCTCCAAGGAAAAATAAATATAAATAATCAAGAATTATAATTACTTATTATGGTACTTCTAGAAGTGATTTCTATAATTTATTGGTTTATTTCATGATCAGAAACGGCACTAAATCGATCTTTTTCGCTCATTTTAGCTCGAGTTGTATATGTTAAGACTTTACAACGAGTCAACCAACTATGTTTTTACAAAATGTTATAGCTATTAACGTATGGAATGTTATGCACATCATAACTGCCGCAGATGTCAATTTGAAACCCGAGCTCGCAGAGCGAGGATTTTAAGACATGTAAGGCTTGTTATGATTAATAACATCCGTGGTTTGTTCAAAAGTTTATCGGTTTCGGAAAATTAAGACATTGATAAATATAATTTTTTGAAATTCTCTCATTAATGCTACTTTCAGATTGCTGTGGTTAACAGAACAATTATTTTGACATATGTCAATATGACAAATATTCAAATTATGTGCTTTATTCCTCATGATTATTATTTTAGAATAAAGTAGACCATATTTAGAATGACAGGCTAACGTTATCTGTATATATTAATGAAGAGTATTATATTTTCATTTTAATTTTGTAGACCGTTGTTGACAAGTCAGTATGGTAATAATATTACCATACAGATACAGTTATTACTTAGTTAGCAGCCTACTTTTGTACATATAAACAATGGAATAATATCCTGAAACGGGTAAAAAATATTACTTGTTCATTTATATCCATGGATGATATGATACATATGATTCATTTGTTTACGACCAAAACACTACTAATTGTGATTCGCGAAACACGACTTAGTAACGCAAATAACCGATGTTATACAGTAACTAAGAAAAATTGAGCAATCTGATTGGTATATTTTCCGATGCATTTGACATTTATTTATTTGTTTTGAAAACCGAAATAGTTTAGATCAAAGTGCACAAGATTTAGAACTAGAACGGTATGAACAGTATTGATAATTCAATGTTTTGCTTTAGATTTGGAAATAATTTCAGAATATGTAAGAAGAGTGCGATATTGGAAACAAGAGACAAGTTCACTCAATGTAATTTCGGCTATTTAAAACTTGCGCTGGTGCGAGCGCCTTCTGCTGAATGGCTTAAATGGTACAGAGAATAAAAGATTTAATGATATTTAAATAAAGTAATCATAAGCTATATAAATTGGAAAAATTGTAAGTAGGTAGTATTTAATTTTTTTTATATAAAATAAAATATAAATTTAATAATAAATGCCATAATGACATTAAAATTAATAATGTTCAATTAAATTTCAAATTTCTACAGTTCGTAATTTCCTTCTTTTCGTTAGTCGTAGAAAAAGTATGCTGTACAACTCGAGTGTTCAATCGCCTCGGCGTCGTGCTTAAACTTCATCCCATATGCGATATGGACATCATATCCATTTTTGTTGTACAATAAACTACTAATTTCTATTGTTATATTTGTATATAATTATCGTATATTCCAGCAATTTTATGAAGTATTTTGTGCAGTTCAGACTGAAATCTACTTATATTCAATTTTGTTATTGTGTAAGATATTTTATATGAGTACAGTATAAAAGAAAAACAATCTCTTCTTTTCTGGTATCGACATACAAAACATTTCCCGCATCACCATTGTAAAAATATTCAAATTCGTGAAATAACAACAGCTGATATCTTATGCATTCTGCACATATCCGCAGTGTTGAGATTGACTCATTTGAGTAAGCGAACCGCGTGACGGCGCTGGATTAGCTCTGAACACCCGCACCGCGTTGTTTGCGTGTTCGTGTTCTTGTCTTGTATGAGGAGGCTGTTTGCAAACGCAACAAAGATGTGAACAACGGGGGCACTTGATAAGCCTAGCCTACTTGATGTGGCGAAGGAACTACAAACATGATAATTTCTAATTGTCTGTCAGGAGGATTCCTCTTGTAATGAGATAGTGGATGCAACTTGGAAGTGGTTGGTCTACTAAGAAATTAATTAGGTCTGGGAAGGAGATGGTGGAGTTTTGATTAACGGGGAAGTTATATGAGGGTAATTCAAAAAGTAGTAGTAGTTTAACAGTGTGCAATGCGTTAGAATAGTGTGACGTCAGAGTATAGCGCGAAATATGAAGCACTGTCCTAAGCAAAAACGATACTTTCAAAGTAGACTCTATTGACAGAACACATAAGGGTCATAATTTAAAGGCTTGTAATTTGATGCTGATATTATTGTTATTATGAAGAAGTTAACTTTGAGATATTAATAACACCAAACTGTAAACATTTTCTATCACTTCGTAATACAATAGCCGTGTTCCTTCGGCCTGTGATTCGCAATCTAAATTATAAAAGTGATCATGATTAAGAAGAATAATGTTTTTACGTTTCCTATTCGTTATCATCACTTTCTCATTTTGTGATCACTAGACACCCTTCCCCCTACCCCTCAGAATCAACCTTTTTGAGTGATTCAGATGGATTCAGTTCAGACCAAATTGAAAATATACTATTTCGAGCGTAGAAATTTACGAATGTGGGGTTTGTGGCATAAAGAGAAATACGATTTTTCTACAAAAGCGTGTAATGAACCACATAAAGATTTGTTTGAAATAAACATACTTCATATTCCTTACCAAGAACATTATTTTTTACTTCACTATAATCCATTTTCAATTTTGACTATAACACTTGACAGTTGATTATTTATAAAATAAAATAGGATAGTTTGCATTAGTCTGCATATGACCTTTGACACTAGATTGTGTTGTTTTCTTGCTATAATTTTTAAATCCTGTTTCAAAAGGATCACGATTAAATTAATCAGGATTCACAAAATCACAATCACAACCCGAAGGAACACGGCTTACATATACACATTAATAAATAATAAAGGTTTTATTTCAAATTGAAATCAACTCTGCACATACTGAACTACAGAGCATCAAGTTTAGATTTTTTCTTTTTAAGTTTAATGTTCGTAAATAACTCTATCTATCCACATTAATATATTAATAATATGTAGTGTTCTTAGGGTACTGTAACATAAAAATGGTTCGCTGTGTTTCAAACAGGCCTTTCGGCCGCTTCACGCGATGTTTCACGAACATGTTCGAGATTGGACGAACATGCAGTTCCATGCAAAGTATTTTAAAACTTAAATAGAATAATTATTATTACTAATATAATAATAGTACTAGGATAACATGTTTTGTTTAATTGAAAAGGTAATATTCAAACTTAACTGAACGATAGCTTAAATAGCTAACTTTTCTTAATTAAGTAAGATATTGACGACGAAATGAACTACTTAAAATTATAGGTCTTATTTGCTGTGGCAATAAGGTTCATTTTGATAGATGTGTACCGGTAGGACAGTAGTTTAAATGAAGCGCGCCGCATATGACGTAATTACTGAACTACCCTATAACGTGTGGCGCTGGAAATCCGTTACATAGGCATTCAACATGGTAAAACAGTTTTTCCTTAAATTATTTTAGTAAAAAATTCTTGAAATAAAAGTTGAAGAGCATAAAATTCTATTTGTATATTGGAAAACAAAATTCATTTCGTATATTTTTCTAAAAATTAAATATGAAAATTTTGAAAATCTCAGTTTAATAGTGCTAGCCGTGGAATTAAAACAAAAGACAAACAAATGTTTTATGTTTTAACTGTCAAATATTGTAACTTCTTGAGAAGAAAAATGAGTACTGTATAAAAATTATTATCCTGCATTTTATTTTAATTCCATGGCTAACACTATATTTGACGTGATTTTCGACATTCTCATATCAAATTTCTGTCGTTACAAAGCATTCAAAATTAATTTTGGGTATTGATTCAAATGCAGAATTTCATGATCTACAACTTTGATTGAAGTATTTTTTTATAAAATAATTTGGGAAGCAAAGGCGCAAGGAAAATTTGTTTTTCCATGTTAAATGCCTATGTAACGGATTACGGTTATGGATTCAATTACAAATTGAGTGAATGAATGCATTACGCTAGAATGACTGAGTATAAGAAAATCAGGTAGGCAGTGGAAAACAAAACAAACATTTTAAACCAAACATTTATCTGAATTGTAGAAATGATTCAACTAAATAGTTATTTGTATATATAAAGGCCGTGAAATCACTCTTTAGCGTACCGAGAGAAAAATTGTCACCGAGGCCGCTTGCGGTCGAGGCAACGCAATCTCGAGGGCGCTAAGGGATTTCGCGGACAAGGTGTACACAATATTTTTTGTGCAACCGTAAAAAATATGTAATTACAAATTTTATTATTTTTAAACAGTTTCACTATAAATAGAAAGTTAGCTTTCAAGGTGGCTAAGGGATTGACATTTGATAAACAAAACCATGCAATTCTCAAGTGTCAAAGTGGTTGTTTACCTAATTTCGCGGCCGCTATCATAACAACGGCCGCGAAATGAATTTCGCGGCCTGTATTGCGGCTGAGAAATTCTTATTTCGCGTCCGGTTCGACACAATGAAGCATCAATATGTTGCAGTGTTACTAAATTCATATCTTTAGTTAGTTGTTTGCATTTTACTTCACTCTATAAAAGTCCCGACTTAAAACTTAGTACAATTGTCGAAAAGCGAAATATTTGAAGTGATGAAGAAACAAATATTTTTTAATGTTTTAGAAAGAGATGACAAATAACAACTTGACAATTTTTAGATGTTGGGGTTATATATCCGGGATGAAATTAGATCATATACCTCTCCCTGTCTGTCTGCATAATCGAGTATTTAACTATTAGTTTAGTTTAGTTTTTTAGTCGATACGAATTTAAAGAAGATTGAAAATAACTCAATCCTATTTTCAATCCGCTGAGATAAACCAGTAGGATTTTTGAAGTCATAATATACTTGAAGCCGCTTGAATTATCGAGATAAACGTAGTCATTGATTTCCACATAACGGTGTTCTATGCAAATCGCTTGATCTGAAAATTCCTCTTATGATATCTATAATATCAACGTAACACAGCATAAGTTTCTCGTTGAAGGACTTGACTGAATAAATTCAAAAATCGTGTTGGATTGAATTGTTAACATTTTTTCATGTCAGAAAGCACTCAGTCAGAGTGTAAACAAATCTGACAGGCGCCATGACAGATGTGCTTTTAGCAGATTCTGCAGATTTCAATATATTCAAGGATAAAGTTGTTTCATTCTGTTGCAAACATTAAAAAAAAAATGATAACTGTATTACTGCGTCATTTGCTATGCATTAGGAAACAGAATCATTTCACTTAATAAATCAACGTAGCGGATACTTTTTCAATGTGGGATATAGGTTAATATTTTCTCGTCAACATGCAATCTATCTACGCCAAACATTTGCCTTGTCCGCTTTATAACGTCTTTGTAAAAGACCTTCCGTTTCTTTCCTTTTTTCTGAAGCGTAACAAACCGTCAGTCATGCTATATATTTTCAGAAATATGGTTATTGATTTAGTTTGACAAGAAACTGCGGAAGGTCAGTTGAAATGTAGAAAATCCGAGATGAAACAACATACATATTGAATTTAAATATAAGTACGTTTGATTTTTCCATCTAGCTAAAAATAATATTCGGGGCGAGAATATATATATTATCAACTCTTACACAGTTATTTTTTTCTATTTCAATGTTTTTATGAGTCTATAAAAGCATTGTTTATCACTGAAAATACGACGTTTAGAAGATCTGTAAGCGTACTTTTTTTGGCGCCTTTCGAGTTCTATAGGTGAGGTGGTAATCATGCTTTCATGTACCGTATTCTTTCGCTGCGTTGGATCATATCCAACTGATCGTATGGATTAGATCGATCCGATCACGTGGACTCAGATTAGTTTATTCGAAAGAACACAAGTATATCTGTCAAAACTAGTCAGTAAAATGAACTTTATTTTCTATCATTGCCTTGTTTTATTTTCTTTTGGAACCTTAAATCCTGGCGGCTCGTAATTGCTTTACAATTCGAATTATGTACTATACTTTTTCTACGACCACTCATTTCTAAGTTAAAACAAAATTCAGATACCTGCGTTAGTTATTGCAAATTTGACTGAAATATTTATTGTTGTCATAATATACTATTAATCCAACAATCAGTCTTGTCAACTTAAATTTGCTTGTCAATACGTAACAGTGTTACGTAATGAAAGGTCATTACGTAACAATATTCGTAATCGCGAACTTAGGTACGTAGTTTGTTCTGTAATGACCCACTTACAATAGTGGTAGTAAAAAAACTAATATGAAAAACAAAAAGGTAAATAGGGTATGTGAATTTTTATTTTTTCATAATATGTTACTAAAAAAATATCCGTATTTTTTTAATCGATTAATTATTAGTATTCTACGAAAAAATAATTATTAAAAATTCGAGGAAGGGATATGCGACGTAAACATGGTAGAAGCGTAAAAGAAGACGGGTAGACTGGGAGAGAACAAAATAGTTATAGCTTAGCTAGCCATAGCCAGCTGCCGTCATGCCATACCTACCACAACATAATCGCGACGCTGATTGGCTGGCCTATAACTGTCTCTTTCTTTCCCGCAGTTTATCTGTCTTCTTCCTCGATTCTAACATGCTTACGGGATATATCTCTTCTCTAAAATATTAAATTGCTAATATCAATATTTTAAAAAATTAATATTTAGTTTTGAGAAGCTACAATGGTTAGTTTTTATACTTTATGACATATATTGAAATTCGAATATGGTCACATACCCCATAGTTTTAGGTTTAACTGACAGATAACAATAACGCAAATCTTTTGTTAAAAATTCATGGCTAAAACCTCATAAAAACTAACAATAAACGTTTCACATAATTTAGATTCAGAATTTGAATTTTAAAACTCTACAGGGAATTTATTTTAATGTGCAACATATATGGTCAATCACTTCCATGGTTACTACACACTACTGTCAAAAAATGACAGCAATGTAATATTTGTCCATTTTAAAATGCAACATACAAAAATTTGTAGCTATATATTTTCAATACTAATTTCCAATAAATAAGCCTACACACTATTAACAAAAAATAAAAACTTTAATGTACCACATCTTAACAAACTTTGGCTTACAAAAATTCATAATTTTAATGTAATAAATTTTCAAAAATACCTCCATTCACATTGAGGCAATATCCTAGTCGCTCGTAGAAAGAATTAACACCATTTATGATGTGTTCTGGAGGTGTCTTCTGTGCTGCAACACTATTTATAATGTTGCATTTTAAAATGAACAAATATTACATTGCTGTCATTTTTTGACAGTAGTGTGTAACCATGGAAGTGATAAACCATATGTCGCATTTTAAAATAAATCCTCTGTATCTTCTATTTGAAGTACCTTTGAAAAAATAATTTAGTAACGTTTACGGGAAAAAATTGATTTCCACTCTTAAACGCCTAAGGCCCATTTTTCTAATTACAACCTGTACTACCTACTACGTACAAATAATTTAGCAGCACAGTTATAAATCTAATAGAATTTTAAGTACTTTTGAAATCTTGTTTTCGGCTAAATATCGTAATTGAATATTTCATTTAAAATTTACGATTATTTCGATTATTCGGATTAACCTTCCACCCGAGCCTTCCTCCCTATTGATCCTGTTAATTGGTATCGACAATTTTCAAGTTATTTAAATGCTAATCCCAATTCAAAAAAAAATTACGCCAGGGAAAAATTAATTCAATATTAAACATCGAAGGTAAAGGTCACTTAACAATTTTATTTCGGTGCGCGATTTTATTTTTAATCTAATAGAGCTTGTAAAAAGCTGTTCTTTATTTAGAAAAAGTAATAATAATAATAATAGTAAAATATATGAAACTTTAATTTTATCAATACTTTGTGAAATGTAAACAGCAGATATATTTATCACGTTTTAAGCTTCATTCACAGCTACTTTTTTAATGCATAACGTTAATATATAATGTTAATAGATAATGCGTAACGAAGTTTGTTATATGCCAACGCACAGGAACATTCACAGCTAGTTTTAATATTAATGCATTATGCATAAACACAATGCATAGCAACAAATGTTTGCAAACTCCAAACTTTTATGCAACGCATTATGCATTAAGTAAATATGTCACAGCTGTCAAAATAACTTTGGGAGAAATCTTAAAATCTTCAATTTCGAAGAAAGCATAGCTGCATCTAGTGCTACATTTGTAATACCAATTTTGACAGGTAATTTGAATAAATACGGATGTCAATTATCAATTAAATTTTGTTGCAGAAAATGCTATGTTTTTACGCATTAGCACTAAAGTTATGTCTTATGCATTATCATTACGCATTAACAAAGTAGCTGTGAATGTAGCTTTAAACTCGTTAGAGTATTGGATTGGGATATATTTAAATTTCTTATTTTATGCATTTAGTATTTATTTCTATTATTTCCATCTCTGATTAAGAGCCCTCGCAGACAGTTTAATCGGTTGTTTAAATACAATGACGACTATGTAGTGATTCCGAATCGTTGGGTTTGCGCACTCACTAGAGTCTTCATAGTATTTAAGCGACCGATTAAACTGTCGGCCGATCGAAAATCGGTAGTCTGCGGGGACTCTTAACTGTCTGTTAACTAAACTGTCAGTTAAAACTTATATAATCATATCTATGAAAGTGAAAATTTTGAATGTGCCGCGGGGGGAAAGAAAATGACATCTATATAAAGCGTTATTTTTTGTCGTTAATTTTAAATTTTTATTTTGCAGGAATTTTTCATTGTGTTTAATGGTGATTCAAATGAAAATAATATTTATAGATAGAAATGAATATTAGGACCCGCAGAATCCGTTGGCGGCGCTATAAACGCACCTGTCATGTTGTTTACATTAGGGATGAGGGTTTTCTGACCCAAAATATTGTAAAAAGTTCAACTCAACACGATTTTTAAGTTGTTCAGTCGAATCTTTTATCAAGAAACTCAGATAAGGGGCAACAATTTGTAAATTTGGGTTTCATTACTACTTGCGGCATAACTTGACTTATGGCAATTCTGACTTGGAACTGCAGTCTACGGGGACAAATATTAGTAAAATCAATAAATCTACAAATTTTATTTATCAATACTGTCAAAAGTCGTATTAAAATTACATACCTGTAAAATTTTATTATAATCTCACTTTGTAAATGCAAACAGAAAACGTATTTATTTATCAGATTAAAGTTTTGCGATATATTTAATAGTTATTTGTATATCAAGGCCGCGAAATCACTCTTTAGCGTACCGAGAGAAAAATTGTCGCCGAGGCCGCTTGCGGCCGAGGCAAGACAATCTCGAGGGCGCTAAAGGATTTCTCGGACAAGGTGTACACAATATTTTTTGTGCAACCGTAAAAAATATGTAATTACAAATTTTATTAATTTTAAACAGTTTCATTATATATAGAAAGTTAGTTTTCACGGTGGCTATGGGATTAACATTTGATAAACAAAACCATGCAATTTTCAAGTGTCAAAGTGATTATTTACCTAATTTCGCGGCTGCTACCATGACAACGTCCGCGAAATGAATTTCGCGGCCGTTACCATAACAACGGTTGCGAAATTTAATTTCGCGGCCTGCTTTGCGGCTGCGAAATGCTTATTTCGCGTCCGGTTGCACAAAAATTTCTTTTCCATACGTCCAGTCGATCAACTATTACTGAGTTTACATGCAGTTTTCAAACCGTTATCAAAACATTTTTAGTTTTCAAAACGCCATGTATACAGTGTCAAAACGGTTTGGAGTTATCTCAAACCAAAACTAAAATTCATGGGTTTGACTTGAAAACTAGTTTCAAAACTATTCATGTAAACACTTAAAATTCTGTTTCGATATTGCGTATGCGTACATAGCCTAACGTTACTGTCGCTTTGTCGTACTTGATGTTACTAACCTACAAATAAGCTGACAGTTGTGTAGTTTTAGGGCGTAGTGGTACAAAGTAGAAAAAATAATTGGTATAATGGCAAAACGAAGAATTTGGAGTGAAGAGGATCTGTCCCTTACATCAGCAAAATGCGCATGCGCCGAGACGTTTTTCAAATCAATCTAAGCCTGTTTTGAAATTGCTTGTAAACAATTTCACGTAATTTTACTGGAAACTGAAACCATTTTCAAAACTGCATGTAAACGTAGTATATATCTTCTTTGCCAAAAATTATGGCGTATGTCTTGGAATATTTGTTGTTCTCGTACACGTTTTAACACAGCACTTTTTGGTGTATATTATACCCATTTTCTTTATTCGCTTATTTTTCACACATTTTCAAACGAAATTATAAAATCTAAGTTCGAGAACATATTTTTATGTTAAACGAAACGATTATGTTTGACGTTTACATTTTTGAGATGTCCTACTGGCCGCCATTTATTTAGTTCCCTAAAATTCCGCTGATGTCGCATGCTATTCTGCGAGTTCCAATAGTACAACCCGCTGAACACATCCTTAGAGGCGTGGTCAGCAGAATTAAATGATGACGTAGGGGTTTTTCTTAACATGTACGCATTCTAACAAGGGAAACAATACACTGGTGTGGAAACTACCTACTTTGTAGAACTGTAGGTCTGTTGGTCTGTAATTATTAATCTTTTTCTCTAATCAAATGACTTTCGAAAAGCCTACTTTTATTGATCGTAGAAAGAAAAAATCATTGGGTGGTAGCATGAATGGTGATTAGGAGATGACTATGGAGGAGGTGACTAGCAGTATTTTAATTTTGTCAATCATTTCTGGTTTATTTTAGAGAAAAAATCTGATGTGGACACTACACGACTTCATTGTACGCAAGACCAACATGAAATATAGACCCAATTATAAAATTGCACGTATTTGATGTAATTTGTCATTTACATTTATTTTTTTATTTTTTGTACTTTTTTGTCCTAATCCGTAGCAAGCTTTATTACAAAAACCAAAAAGTATATAATTTTTAAATTTACATATCTCGCTTATACAAAGGGCTAATTTAATAATATTGGTTGTGATAGACGCAGAATATAATTCTCTAAAACTATTATTTGAAGCATTTATTTCTAAAATCAAAATAAAACCATTTTATTGAAGAAAAACTGGGAAAAACTTCAGGTAATATATCACTTCCGGTTAGCCTACTTTAAGCAAAATCTACTATGTTATTCCCATTGACATAAAAGTCTTATATACAAAATTTGAAAAGTTTTGGATTATAGTTTAAAATAGTTTTTAGGCTTCAAGTAAACTACCACTTCTGGAAATTATATGTAATGACCAAAAAGGGAGGTGCACAACTAGATGTCATAATAGACCAAAAAAAAAACAAAATTTCAAATTTCTACGGCTTAACGTTTTTGAGTTATGCGAGATACGTACATATGTACAGACACCATCAAAATGGATTCAGGGATGGTCAAAATGGATATTTCCCGCGATTACAATACTTCCTTTACTATGTACAAGGAAGTAAGAATACTTCAAATAAAAGTTGCGTACATATTAGGTTTTCTATACCTGTTATTTGAAGTATTTTTCTCTAAAATAAACCATAAACGATTGACAGAGTTAAAACAATGCTAGTCATCTCCTAATCACCATTCTTGCTATCACCCTTTATGTTTTCATGTGTAGAATCCTGAAAGTAGCATCCATTTACATAGTGACAGCTAGTACATAATTTTATACTGAAGTTTCTGAATTTCAGAGAACTTACACGTCATTACTCTCACTGCGATATACCTATAATTATCTTTGCAAAACAAAATTACTTTAGCTAAGATAAACACAAACATTAAACATCATCGCATCTCTAAACTTAGTGTGGTAACTATACGCAGGAAATTCGCTTGGTACACAGTTGGGAAATGTTAATTGCTGTTCATAAACACAGTGGAACAGTTGTATTGAGCAGCAGCTATTTAACATGAACATGACAACTTCGTCCCATCGCCTCGCAACGACAACGTTCCCGGAGTAATCCGCATTTCAGCACGAGAACGTGCGAACAGATTTATTATAGAGAAGAGAATGATTATCTGAACAGAGTCTCTATTTCAGATTATGTGGTGTTCTAAAATACATACACATCTGGGTGTAGTTCACCCATTTGGAATAATATTATTTTTACAATTTGCTTTCTTTGAAATTAAAAACATGTTTGTAACGTATGTACCTAATGTTTTGTAAAAAATTTTCTCCTCCAAATTTTATTACTAAATAAGGTTTAATCTAGTTGTCACTGGACCAGTGGCGGCTCGTGCACCAATAGTTTGGTGATGCATGGTATCCAAAAAAAGCGTTGCAGGTTAAATTTTTATTCAAAGTCAAATGCCTTATAATTGAAAGTTACATCTTTTTGAGGGATGTAAAGCTGCATGTTTTTCCCCTTCCATATAGAAAAATAAATTGCCAGATCACAGAACATATTAGAAAAGAGAATATATTTAATGGATTGTTGATATTGAGAATTGTATTGACTTAGTACTCTCAAGATGGAGGTCGTTAGACCAAAAAATTGTAAGCTCTCGTTATTCAAATCTCGTTTATTTAATGTGAGGAATGGTGAGGTGTGCTACAAATTTCTATAATATAATTCAAAACATTAGTATAATGATTTAAGCGATTTTTACCTAAATCTTACAATTGGTCTCTTTCCGTATTTTAAATTGTATAGATTATATAATTTTATAGTTTATATTTTATTTTAGACTATTTTCTTCCTTTTGACAGTATTATTTTTCCAGCTATTTTTCCGTTCCACGACAACCGACTTCTACTTTTATTTTATAGCAGCCTACTCTATTTCTACTTTTATTTTATGGCAGCCTACTGTTTGTCGCCATTGTCAACAGTTGACTTATCTGGATAAACTGACTAAACACAACACAATATGGCGCGACTGCACCTACGTTACATTACAATAAAATGATAGATAGGTTATGATTTTTATGTTCGATGTGCGAATTCGAATGCAATATGCACGTATGTATTCTGGATCACACCATGTTAATTTTAACAGCCTAGAAATTTGTAGCCAGTAGAAACAAATATTTTTTTATTTAATTTTTTTATTCAGTGCTTATCAGTTATTATTGGGGAAACATTTAAAAATTAACTCGACAATTTAGAATTTTAAAAATGACTGTTAAACTATTATTCACAAAAGATGACTATTCAAGGTCATATGTTGGAAGAAAGAATACGCAGTATTTTATAGCAGTAGCTTAGCAACATTTTTTAATAAAAAGAGAAAGATTATATGACGTATGTCCATTTAATTTGTGACAGATATATGTAAAGAGTGCCATTACTTTCTAACACACTAAAAATATCAGTGACGTATGTCGTGGAGTTTCAAACATATAATTGTACTAATGTTTATCGTTGACATTCAAATCAAATTATTATTTTATGGTTTACGTCAAGTCTACATTTTTGTTTTATGCAAAAACGCAGGTGAAGAAGATAAAATTTGGAGAAAAGTATTATTTAAAAAGAATCAAAATTTTTAAATAAAATACATTTATTGAATAGCATATTTCGTGAATAATAAATACTATAGCAGAAATTTGGTCAGAAATGATTTAAAATTTCGAAAAAATACGAATGGAACAAAATAGACTGCGGCTCAGTTATTCATTATTATTTCTATTTAATTATTGTAAGTAGTGAATATATTCTATATAAAATTACAAGAGAATAGAAAAAATATATGGCACCAAGAAAACAAATTTCTCGCAATATTCAGGGATCTTAAAACGTGCTTATCCGCTAAAATTTCATCATGCGCTTTTTACTATGATTCTTATATCTCGTGGCCGTGTGCCTGGTCGCAAATCCGTGGACCCGGGTTCAAACTCAAACGACGCCAAAATTATTTCGAATTTTAAATAGCATAAAAGTAACCCTTGTGGTGCACTCGCCACACCAGCAATGAGTGCCCGTGTGATGACGCCTGGTAAACTCCCGCACGGTCCGAATATATCATCATTACCTTAATACCTCTCTTACCTGTAATAGCGGAAGGTAAAAAATTATCATTTCTAAAATATGTCATACAAAAATTCAAATTAAAATACTAGAGTAGTGAGTACAATGCGAATTTTCCGTAGTTTTAAATATTGCAGAAGTTATAGCAAAGCTGATACGGATATATATGTGTATGTGATTGATTGCACTGATTGCAGAGTTTTACATTAATCGGTCACTGTATTTTCCATGTGACGTGTGCTCCGAATTGTTACACAGGCGTAGTTATTAAAAAATTACGGAAATAGCACAAAGATTAAAGGTGATATTATCTAAATTTGAACATTCAATTTTGATTTCAAATTTCAGCTTAATTTATTTTCCATTTCACTGCCATTTTTATCAATAAGTCTTTAAAATTCTTTTCTTCTAAACTGAATATGAAACAAGAATTTCATCTAATTTCAGAATCTTTTATTTACATTTTAATGAAGTAAGTTGTCAGTGATTTGATTCTCAAAAGGAGATCATTTTATTGCGATTATAATATGTACACTGGCTTGCAAAAAAATCGCGTATAACTTAAAAATCAAGTAACCGAGTTTTTTTAATTTTTTAGCTCTGTAAATAATGTAAAAACTGACAATGTTGTCACTGTCATCACTATTTGATTTATTATGGAGCTAGTTCTTCATTGTGTTTAATTCACATACTGTTAAATTACAAATATATTCCAGAAAAATGAAAGAACTACCAATTATGTATTTGAATTTCTGTTAATTTTGACATCTTAATTGACTCTAGTGACACTGACAAGTTAAAATTCAAGATCGACTCAATACAGCAAAAAATAGGTGGACGCGATTTTTTTGCAAGCCAGTGTACTAAGTTATGTGATATATCAAAATTAATTTTGTACAAAAGTGAATCAGATGGAAAGTGGTACTACATTAAAATATACAGGATGTAAATGAAATAAGTGCATTAAATTTGACCAGTAGTATAACTCATCGAGAGCAACAATATTTCTTAATAACTTTTTCTCGAAATCGCATATTTTTTTTAGCATTTTTACCACCCCGTAAATTGACGAGTCGTTCCAAATATTTTTGTGATAATTGAATGCAGCAGCAATAGCTATGAAAAATTTTGTTTTAGCAATTGACAGTCCTGTCAATTGGTGCAATTAAATTTTGACATTAGTAATAAACTTGTTTATAAGGTAAAATTCTGTCAAAATGCGAGTACATAGACATTGTAATTACTTACCTATGGTTTATTTATTTATTTTTTACTCGTATCTGTACTACATTTTACTTGACATCACGGTTCACATAAAGACAGTGTCATGGAGTTGCCAACGCATTTACACGGAGCGTTTCCAAATCATCACCAAATCATTCTGTTCCTAATATTCGCACATTTGTTAATCTTGTACATCTTTATCACAATACGGAGTGTCACATATGACAATTTTTAAAAAAGCAACAGTTGTATCCATACCATGTGCAAAAAGTTCAATGTTTTCAGAACATAAGAGACTTCAATTTTGGGAATGGCTCATAATGTTCATTCATGAGACTGAATTTACTTGGGAAGGTGTATTTATTATGCACAATACACATCTTGACACACGAAAATGCTGTAAAAAATTTCATTAAAAAATGTTTGGGGAACAATTAATGGACGACTAATTATTGGTACTCATGTACTTCTTTTAAATGGACAAAAGTTTGTACTTACATTTTTTGAATAACGAATTTAAACTATTATGATTTGTCGACGATAAATAATTATCTCATAACCTAATAACTATCCTTTTTCTCTTCCTCTAGTTACCCCGTCCCTCCTTGTCTTCCTCTATTCACACTATTCATAGGTGATAAAAAGCCTGTTTCAATACATAACTTTATAATTTTGTTATCCAAAATTTAAATTTATTTATTTTAAAAATTGTATTATTACGTATTAATTAATAATAATGTTATTTCCCTTGATTCGTTTATTAAGTACTGTGACTGTAAGTGTAACCGATAACCGACAATTTTTGAGCTGTTTGTATCCCACTTGAATGGCAGCTGTCATTTGTTCTCCATGAGCGGGTAACGAAATATGCAGCAAATCTTTAAAGAATTTTAACTCAAAATCTAAAAGACTTAGAAAAAAAAAAGTTATTAAGAAATATTGTTGCTCTCATCGAGTTACATTACTGGTTAAAATTAATGCACTTACTTCATTTACACCCTGTATAACCAGCTACATATTTCTAATAAAGTTTATGGCCGTATGGATCGTATTCTATACAGGGTGTTTCTCGGATATGGGAAACCCCGATCATTTTCTTTATTTTTGGAAATACAAAAAAATCATTCAAATGAAAAAACGTTGTAGTAGATTTTTTTAACCAGTGATTCTCAAACTGTAACATAAAGTTATATTTTTTTAAATGGGATGGTATACATTTTTTAGGCTCATTCGTTATTACAAGTTATTTTACCTTTGCGACAGGGCCGGATTGGGAAGATTCAGCGGCCCGGGAAAATTCAAGCATGATCGGCCTTATCTCGTTTTTTTTTAAAAAAAATTATAATTATATTGTCACAAAGTAATAAATTAGTTTTGGTTTTAGATAATACAAATTTTTTACCTACATAGAAATTGAACAGTTATAAAAGATGTTGAAATATAAAAAAAACGCTCCTAAAAATAGTATTTAAAATATAGAACATTCTGTAGTTAAGAAAATAACATTAGGTTCGTTTAAAAATTGTAGACAATATTAAATTATTAATAAATGGAGAGTGAGGAAAATTCTGAACCATAAAAATTATCTGATCAAACCTAATATTGAAAACGAAGAAAATAAAGCATTGAAAGATAACACAACCACGATTCTACCCGCAGATAATGGAAGTGTTACAGTAATATTGGATACCACTTTATATGATCAGAAAATAGACGAGCTTTTGAATCAAGGAAATTATAAGAAACTTGGAAAACATTCTACTAAGTCTATAGAAAACAAAGTGTACCGTGCTCTTAAGAAATATAAAGAATTGTATTCCGTTTAGAACAAGAACAGATCTCACTTCATATTTTAACAAGCTTCCACACCTGTACGGGGGGCTTCCAAAAATCCATAAGAAAGATTTAAGCATCTCAGAAACCCGTCAAAAGTTCCATAAATTCTCCTACTTACAAACTATCACAATTTACATTCAGCCATTTCATAGAAAAAGAACATCATATGTGAAGAAGAACTGAAAACATTTTGTAGAACTTTTGAGCTAAATACAATTACAACCACAAAATCTTTTTGTCAGGTTTATGTTGTAAGTTTATTTACGAGAAATTTTTAGAAATCATCAAAACAAGGCTTGAAAAAGATATCAACTTAGAACCGACTTGCCTCTTGATGGTATTATGGAACTTTTGCAGTGCTGCCTACAGAACTCATATTTCCAAGAAAAAGATAGATATTTTGCACAAGAAGATGGTTTACTGATGGGTTCTTCTCAGTTATAGCCAATTTATACATGCAATTTTTTGAAGAAAAAACACTAGATACAGCCAATATAAGACCTAAACTTTGGCTTAGATATGTCGATGATACTTTACATTAGGTTCACAATGGAGTCCCTCCGTTCTTGGATGTTTTAACAGAGAAAACAAACCATGGACTAATAACGTGTCTACCCTACCGTAAACCAACACACTAACACCAGACAATACCTTAACTATAATTCCAATCATTCAAAATCTACAAAGTAGGAAATTATCAAAACCTCATATATGTATTCGATCTCGGACTATATCTGCAACACCGAAAGAAATTTTGTCAAGAATCAGAAAATACTGAAAACGATCTAAATAAGAACTGTTACCAGGTGAAGCTAATTAGATGATGCTACGTACTCAAATTTTAGTTTGTATCACCGAGCGGCGGCCCCAAAAAGCCGCGGCCTTTCGGGAAATTCCCGATTATCCCGACTGGCCAATCCGGCCCTGAAAGACACATTGTATGTTCGAAATAAAAATAAATAATCATATACCATATGACAGGCACGTAACCGTGAGTCTTGGCTATTCGTGCTATTAAAGAGGCTGCAATGCACCACACTGATGAACTCCAATAAGAGCGATACGCGTCTGTGGTTCTGGTTGAGTGGGCCAGCCCCTTAGAACAGTTTCACCAAGTATCGTAATGGACCTTTCAAATTTAAGGGCTATCTCTTTCTATCGCTGCAAATAGTAAGAAAATGGCGCGAACAACTGCCAGTTGGGCTGTCAAACGAATCGTCAAAAATATTGCAGTCATTAAAATACCTGTATTCTCAGTGAAAATTTGAATCGTTAGACATTTTACCTTCAATAAAAGCTTTTGTAACTTATTTCGATAAGATTTTTTAAAGTTACCCGAGATATTCTCACATTTTACGTCTAATTGTTTTAGAATCAAACGTCATAGATCTCAGTTGTTCTTACTATGCGCAAATCCCCATTGCGCATATCTTCTATCTCTTTAGATTGGAAAGGTCCATTGTACTTTATTGTACATTTATTATCAAAAGTAATATTAAAAGACCTCCTGATTTTATCGATAAATTTTTATTTTGCAACAAACACGAAAGCAAACTGCATGGTAATTCCCGACTCTAAAGGATGAGGGGTTTCACCAAATGTCAGTTTGCTTAAGTGATTTTGCTTAAAAGCAAAACGAATGAATGCTTAAAAATAAAAGTTTATCTGAGAAAATCAGAGAGGTCGTGTGGTATTTGGTGCGATAAATTTCAAAGACAACGGAAACACTTTAATTATTATTATTATTATTATTATCCTTTTATTTCACAAACTACAAATATATACCTAATACATTATTATTATTATTATTATTATTATTATTATTATTATTATTATTATTATTATTATTATTATTATTTTATTTTTAAACTTGAAATATTAATTAACTGTCACACTGACAGTTATAAACAATAACAACTGTTTATTTACTTAGTAACCGAAATTTATCGGGGTAACGGAGTTTTATCTGTAATAATATAACAAGAGAATGAGGATAAATTGAAAACTGGTTGCCAGGTAATAGTCACGAAAGCCCATAGGGCTTGAGTGGCCATTGCCAAATGGAAACAAGTTTGAGAAAAATCTAGAAAATTATTTTCTAATTAACTCTCGAATTATATTTAATTAGATTATTTTTTGAGCCACAAGTTCCAAACAACGGAATCAGGCTGTCTACAGCTTCATTCATTTACATGGCTCAGTTGGTAAGTCTGTTTTGATAACTAGAACACACTTTGACAATGCAAAATAAATAATCAAAAGATATAATTACTAATTATGGTATTTCTAGAAGTGGTTTCTATAATTTTTTGATATATTTCATGATCAGAAATGGCACAAGAATGGTCTTTTTCGCTCATTTCCTTATGTGTTGATTACTATCTGACATATGTCAACAAAAACAAAAGCTACAGAAATTATTTCCGCCGGGAATAATCTTTAGAGCTTTCTTCTCAGTATAATAATGATAGGATTGGTTAAAACGCAGATACATGAGATAAAATGGAACATTTCATTGGTTGTAAGAAATGTTAAAAAATAATCAGTATAATACTGTTCCCATTGGTTGAACTTTCAGGTGTTTTGCATCATGATTGGTTAAAAACTAGTCGTTGGAATTTATCTCTTTTAATTGAAAAGGTCTATTATGATAAAAATCAACTTACATATTCCACAGGGAAATTTATTTTCATATAATTATTTCTATATCCCTTGTTAATAAGAACAATTCCTGAAACATTTCTTTTGATCTCCATTTTACTAGCTAACTTCGTCATTAATTATGCATAATATAAATTATGCATTCCAACAAAAGCACTGGAATACTACAACATTTGAAAATTTTCAGTTATTTAAATAATTCCGCGTAATGAGATACTTTTAAATTCATTATTTCTATGTTTCCATTTTCATCAGAGAATATAAAATGAGGTAATTCTTTATGGCAATGTTTAAAAGGGTTATTTAATAATTGGGTGTTGGTGTTATTCTAGTGTGATAAATGCCATCATTTTAAGTTACAGCTTCGAGGGTAGCACCGAAAGTTTCTGCAAACTATTGATAGAAAACAAAATGCTCCAGAAATTATTTTCTACTGTTTTTCGAAATACTCTTCTTTTAACTCAACACATTTATGCATTCTATAATACCAACCGTTAAAGCAAGAAATCCATTCTTCTTGAGACACTTGAGAGACCATGTTTTCGAAGGCTTCAAGCGCTTCATTTGCACTGGTATATCGGAAACTACACATTATTTTCTTTAATTTAGAAAATAGGAAGAAATTATAAGGTTCAGGATCAGGACTGTATGGTGGGTGCTCCAATAATTCCACCTTTGATTCTTTTAAATATGCTTTAGTTTGCGCAGCAGTATGTGTTGATGCATTGTCCTGATGAAATACTAGTTTACTTCGAGGCCTATTATCACGCACTTTTTCAAACACCCGTGGCAAACAAAGTGTTATGTACCAATCAGAAGTTACTGTTTTCCTATCTTATAATGCAATATTGACAGTAGGACCGGATTTTGAGAAAAATGAGGCTATAATTTTTGTAACTACACTTCGAACTCATTTTACTTTGACAGGATTGGGGTCTGCTGGAAAGACCCATTGAGCTGATTGTCGTTTTGTTTCAGGTTTAAATGCATACATGTATGATTCATCACCTGTTATATCATAGAGTACGTTTACACCACGCGTACTAAACATTTAGTCCACATACCAAGTGACGTATCAAGATGGCGACGAATGGTGTAAACACTATGTACCAAACTTTTGATACGCAATTGGTACACATTTTTGGTACGTTCAAAGGGGGATGTACCAGACCTTATGCATACACGGTGTAAACAGCAAGCGTACCAATGCGATTTTTCTGCCATCTATAATTACTTTTAATTCAATTAAATGGTGTATTAACATTTAGAGAAATTGTGTAAGTTTATATATAATATTTACAATTTTAATAGTGTGGCGATGTAAATTACATATATTAACAAGTATTTTTCCTTATTAAGTAATTTTAGGTTAGGGTGAGTCTGACAGTTAAATCTGCGCAAGTGCGTATAACGTACCAAAATATTTAGTATGTTTATTTAAATACCGGTGTAAACATACCATACTAAGGCCCGGTATTTTCACTTCCGAATAAAGTTTCGAATAAGTATTCGTTAAATAAATTTATTCTATATATTTATCCAACGAATAATTCCATTGCGTCTTTTCACACATTTTACACAAACAAATAGCTATCTGTCGAATAACTTTAACGTTCGTGAATTGGTAGCCTTGCAGAGTGAATTTGTGTCAGTAGAGAAGGATGGAGTTTGGCGTAGCCACGTTAAGCAGACAAGGATGAAATGTGTCAACTACTTTTGAATCCGTAGTTGTCAGAATTTTGTTTGACATCTTTAATGTCAATGTGATCTATATTATGCATTTTTAACCCCGGGAAACTGTAATTTAACAAGAGTACCATCCAATTCAGCACTCATATGCGGTAAGCGGGATATGTATATATTGTAAAATTGTTCTTGTATTTTTTGTATATTTGTTTCAGTTCAAAGTAAATGTTTGTCAATGTATTCAACAAAAGTACCCAAAATTCGAAAATATGTTGCCAGCGTCAAATGACAGGATCTTTATAATGATTTACCTATTTACTGGTTGAGATCAAATGCGATCCCCAAATATGTGATCCTAAATTGTTTTCATAATCGGAACCTGTCAAAAATTATTTCATTTATGTGGTTATGTTGCTGTCTGATGGTGTGTGATCGATTTCTTACGTTATTTATTAATTCATAGTTGAAAATATCATCATAATATTTAATATATCCATTTTGTTAATAAATCTGCACTATGTGGAAATGTAATGAACTTACGAATAAACGGTTATTCGCTACCCAAGTACCGAATAATTTATCTCGCGAATAACAGATGTTATTCTTTCGAATAAATTTATTTGCAAGTGAAAAGACGAAAAAAAATTTATCCGAAGGATAAATTTATCTAAACCTTTATTCGCAAGTGAAAATACCGGCCCTAAGATAAACTTTAGTATACACTTGCTCTGCGTATCAGAATAGTACGCACGGTGTAAACGTAGTCATACAATGCTTTACATTTACCTTAGCTGTACTTTTTTAATGTTTTAATGCACCATTCAACAGGATGTTGCTTTTGACCATTCCACTGTTGTTATTTGTGTTATTTTTGAACTCCCAGAATATTACAATATGTCCATGAGATTACTACATGTTTACTGGATAGGTAGTAATAAATACATAAGGTATATTTAATTGTCATTTTTATGTTTTAAAGTTAAGCTACATTCACAGCTAATTTTTTAATGCGTAATAATAATGCATAATACACTATTATTCACGCAAGATGACTATTCAAGGTCATTCTTTCGAAGAAAGAATACACATGACTTTACAGCAGTAGCTTAGCAACATTTTGTATTAGAAAGAGAAAGATTATTTGATCTATGTCCATTTAATTTATGTGGTGTGACAGATTTACGTAAATAGTGGCATTACTTTCTAACACACTATAAATAATAATGACATATGTCGTAGAATTACAGATACCTAATTATCTACTACACTGCCCTCTGTGCTTACATTTACCTAGTGGCGTAGACGTTTAAATCAAATTATTATTCCTTGGTTAATAAGTTAAGTCTATGTTTTCGTACTTTGCAAAAACATAAGTGAAAAACATAAATCTTTCAGAAAGGCATTATTTAGAAAGAAACATAATTTTCAAATTAATTACTCTTATTTTTTCTGTTAAAATATGTCCATACATATTTCATGTTGCACGCCTATGCATAAGAAATGCAATGAAGTTATCTGCAAGTAATATTATATCAGACGGCTCATAAATGACCTCGAATAGTCATCTTTCGTGAATAATAGTTTACATAACTTTAATAGTGCTAATGCATAAAGCTATATTCACAGCTACTTTTTTAATGCGTAATGATAATGCATAAGACATAACTTTAATACATAGTGCTAATGCGTAAGGTTTAGAAAAACAGCATTTTCTGCAACAAAATTTAATTGATAGTTGACATCTGTATTTATTCCAAATTACCTGTCAAAATTGAAGTTTATCATGGCAGGAAAGGATTGCCGAAGCGCATTCTCTTGTTTAATTTTATTTGAGCATGTGGTATTACAAATGTAGCACTAGATGCAGCTATTTGATTTCTTCGAAATTGAAGATTTTAAGATTTCCCGCAAATTTATTTTGACAGCTGTCACAAATTTACTTAATGCATAAAAGTTTGCAAACATTTGTTGCTATGCATTGAGTTTATGCATTATGCGTTAAAATAAAGGCTCATTCACAGCTACGAAATTAAGAAATATAAATAAAATTATGAATAAGACGGTTGCTGTTCACAGCTTTGAAAATAAAACGTAAATTAATGTCAGCTGTCATTTAGTAAATACATAATTCACAAGCAATAATATTAACTTTATACCTTTTAACGCACTCTACATAATCATATATGTAAACCTTTTTCTTAATACGGTTTTTTTATTTATAATTAATTTTTATGTATAATTTTATTTTTATTTTCGTAGCTGTGAATGAGCTTTAAAACTAGCTGTGAATGGTCTTGTGTGTTGCCATATAACAAACTTCGTTACGCATTATCTATTAGCATTATGTATTAACGTTATGCATTAAAAAGTAGCTGTGAATGAAGCTTTAGGTTAAGACAAACATAGCATTTTCTGCAACAAAATTTAATTTAATTTAAGTTTATCATGGCAGGAAAGGATTGCTGAAGCGTATTTCCTTGTTTAATTTTATTTGAGCACATGGTATTACAAATGTAGCACTAGATGCAGTTATATATTTTCTTTGAAATTAAAGATTTTGAGATTTCTCGCAAATTCATTTTGACAGCTGTCACAAATTTACTTAATGCATAATGCGTAATGCATAAAAGTTTGGTGTTTGCAAACAATTGTTGGCTATGCATTGCGTGTATGCATTATGCGTTATTAAAACTAGCTGTGAATGGTCTTGGGCATTGCCATATATCAAACTTCGTTACGCATTATCTATTAGCACTATGTATTAACGTTATGCATTAAAAAATTAGCTGTGAATGAGGCTTTATTCAAATTTATTTGGAGACTCGACTTGGGAAAAGTCTTCTATTTATGTTTTTCTGCAATTAAACATACTCATACTCTGTGCGATTCTCCAGAGTTCCTGACTAATTGCTAAGGTGTTTATGTAGAAACAGTTTCTCCCGCTATGAACTGCTAACTACATTCCACGTGTCTTTGCTCTATATTTGTAGCAATCTGTACAGCAACCTGCTTCATTAATGTGAGTGCTACTGCCCCGGGACGAGGTGTGAAGTTCAAGTGTTTACACGCTTGTTATCTAATATCGCGTGGGTGGTAATGGATTGAGAAAATAAGGATTCTTTCTATGTCTCAAATGGTAGTAGTTTTGATATCCATGAAGAAAAACAAATGAATGTCAAGTCATATTTTATTTAGTTGTAGGTCTAATACCACCCCTTCATATGTATCTCATATCATTTTGGGTTCCTTTACCAGCCTAACAATTAGATTGGTCATTTATATTAAAACTAAACCTTAAAAGGTATGATAAGGACTATCAAAATTTGTAGTTATTTAACCTTTAAGTGCGAGCAAGTTTTAATAGGCCGAGGCGGAAAGCCGAGGCCTAGTAGCTTTCGAGTGTGTGCATAGGCGCCGGTTTTTGAAAATATGTATAATGTTGAATTTATACAGCGTAAGCCGTAACGTAACGTACCGTGCCGTAACGTAACGTAAAGAATAAATCAATGCATACATATGTGTTAATTTATACAGACGTAAGCCGTAATGTGACGTACCGCGCCGTAACGTGTCAAAAACCCAAAGATCGCCAACTTGTATCTTTCTACGTTACGGAAATCAGCATTCAGAATCTCTCTAGTTACGTTGCGATATTACAAACATTACTACTGACCTGCGCTACAGTCTGTTTTTGTGTGGCTAATTATGTCAAAGTTGGAATTAATAAAGTAAATGGATATAAATATAAAAAATACTGCATTACGAATAGTCTGTCTTGTGTGATTTTGACTGACATAAGTTACATGTGTCATGTGTCAAAGTTTGGATTAATATATTAAATAAGCTAACGAAGCTGATAAATACAAATCTGATGTACACTACACTTGTATCGACAGAGCATTAGTATACTTTTTACGAAAATGTACCGTAAAAGTTCTGTATAAAATAGCCTAGAAAAATCACGCGTTACGATACGTTACAATACGCCACGGCACGGTACGTTACGGCTTACGCTGTATAAATCCAGCATAAGTGTCTAGCCAAGGGCGTAGATAATTATATAAAAATAATTATGCAACAATGCTGTGGGTGGATGTGAGAGTACAATTTGATTTATAATGTTATTACAATTTTAGTTTCGCCAATCGCAACCCTGGCAATAAACAAACTCTGGGAATCCCCGAACTCCAAAACGTCTAACAACTCGTCTACGGTTAAGCAACTCCCTCTAAATTTTTACGCTTTCCCGCAACAGCGCTAACTTGACACACGCTTTAAATTTTTTGCTTTGCCTTCATATTTTGAATAATTGCAAGAGTAAGGAATAGCAACTCTTTTTTCGCATTTTGACAATTTTGGTTTGTTTTATTCCTCGCTTCATACTTGCTGGTTAAAGGAAATTGAGTGACTTTGACTATGTTATTATTTCCTCAATGGTGCAACTAAATCGCTATGTCCAAACGTCATTCATTTTACTAGCAAACTAAGTTCCGCTAACGCGGCACAACTCGTGGTTATAGGTAGACATGCACAAGCTGCGACTAAATAGGGGTTTATTGCAAATTCGTAACAAATAATGCACATGGTCATTGTAAGGTTTAAAAATTGGTATTCAAGTTTTTTTCATCTTTAACTCGATAAGGAAATTGCGTTTAAATAGCAATTTTGAATAATAATAATAAAAAAAAAATAACTGAGTATTTTGTATGGGTACCCGTGCATTTGGTGCCTATGAGTGTGTGTACATTCCGTGATGCTTATTATATTTTTCTCGCTACCGACGAATTAAATATCTGTTTGACATATATTAAAAGAATTATTCGGATGTTATTATTTTCTTTTAATCTAAGTTACCTATGCTTGTTGCTATGTTACTGAAAAACTATAATTGGGCAAGTAAAAATATAACCAAACAATTCTGTTGACAATTATCACTTTTACCTATCGCTAAGAGAGGTATTGAATTCATGCTAAAAATCGCATATCCAGATTTTAGTGAATAAGCACGTTTTAAGGTCCCTAGAATCCAATTATAACATTTTTACGATGTGCGTCTGTGTCTGTGTCTGTCTGTGTCTGTGTCTGTGTCTGTGTCTGTGTGTGTGCGTGTGCGTGTGCGTGTGCGTGTGCGTGTGCGTGCGTGTGTGTGTGTGTGTGTGTGTGTGTGTGTGTGTGTGTGTGTGTGTGTGTTGGATCCACGATTTCTCAAATACTATAAGACTTAAGACATTTTTAACTACAGATTCCTCAATCTAACAATAATGGGAAGAGTTGATTAAGTTTTGGTAACAATTGGACAACCGGAAGTAGTAGTTACAAGAAAAAAAACATCTAATATTATTTATCTAAAATTTATGTAAATACTTATATTAAAGAACGTTAAATTCTTTATTCGATAAATATAAATTCATTTTTATATCTTCTATAGATTTAGAGATAAAGAAATGCATATAAAATAATTTGATGTAATAAATCTCAGATCAAACTACTTCAACGCAAGATATTCAAATGTTTGTAATTGACACATAAATGTCACTGTCAAAAATATTTGCATGCCACTGTCAAAAAATATTTGTACATCATTATGACAATAAATTAAAAGTGAACAACGCAAAAGAATATACGTAAAAAAGAATATAAAAGAAATTTGCAAAAAAATGACGAATACAAAGAAAAAGAAAAAAAAATATCTGGCGAGAGGTTATGTGCTGGCCATATCAGAATTTTTTATTGAAAATCTATTCCCTAATTTTTATTTTGAATTTTGAGCCTAATTTGTGCATTGTGTTTGAAAACAAAATAAGCTTAATATCAATAACAATGAAGCTATTTCTGCGTTTAATTGCAAAATGATAGTGTTTTCGCACAATGAGTTAAGATTGCTGAATGAACGAAGTGAGTTCCGCAACACGTCATGTAAGAAAGAACACTATTTTGCAAAGAATTCTATATGAGCTTTTTTCAAATTCCGTTTAGATTCAACATTTATAAGAAAAAAATTCAAATAAAAGACAACCTCATTCAAAAAAGAAAACTCCGTAAATTTCTTCGATACTGTATAGTAATGTAATACATTGGAACTATCGGAATCCTGTTATTAAAGGAATGTTATCGTGCAATTCGCCACTCTGGTAGTGGCTGGTTCACTCAGTTGAACTTGATAGCCCGAAGGGTTTCAGTCCTTAACCTTTCTAAAGTGATCCTTGTCCAACAATAAGATATTTGAGTGGATCGATACAATCTACAACATCTATTAGCAATTGCCACACCTGCGTGTGCGTGGCTACCTTTCGTTTTAATAGAAAGTAAAGAGAACAATGAATAGCCATTTATTTTGAATTGAAGAACGATGTATATCAGCGATTACAGATAATATTATAATAGCTAACTCTAATTACTAAGTTATCCTTAACCTTTCAATTAAAGCAGTAGATTCAGTTCTTATCGAAATCTATTTTTAAAGACCTTGTGGAATCAACGCTGTAATGTACAGCAGGGTCGGTATATAAGTTGAAATTTATCAGATCAGCCATGAAACATACCATCTAGTGATGCACGACGAAGCGAGAGTACTCTCGTTGCATTATGCGAGACGAGAACGAGAGCGAGATTGCAGTTTAAAATTCGAGACGAGATCGATATAACTTCGAGAAGCGAGAAATCTCGCGAGAGTCTTGCAATAAAAAGTATTTGTAAATTCGATGAAAAATGCACCGTACAACGAGTATAGTCAATGCTAATTCGTGCATAGAACACGTGAATGATTTCATTATATTTTTTGAATCTATCAAGAGTCGATTGGTATTGATCACAGAGCGAGGAAATGCAAAATAAAGACAAAATCGGTTTTGCATGCAATAAAACTAGTTTTCTACAATATTTCAGCCCCTAATACATCCCAGTTAAAACCATGGTTAATAAAAATTTTGTCGCTTCTGAAAAGTAAAGGTCGATGGAAGCCAATACGGAGCGAAGCAGAGTGATTGGTTGCCGACGGGTTCACAGCGTAGCGGTTTTTTATGACTAAATCTTACTTAGTGGCATATATTTAATGATAAAGTGTAGATACTTTTAGTTACAAAAAATATTTTTTTCTTCAAATCTATGAAAAGTAGGCTTTTTACCTCTCGCTAAGAGAGTTATTGTATTCATGCTAAAAATCGCATATCCAGATTTTAGTGAATAAGCACGTTTTAAGGTCCCTAGAATCCGATTATAACATTTTTACGATGATGTCCGTATGTGTGTGTGGATGTGTGTGTGGATGTTGGATCCACGATTTCTCAAATACTAAGACTTAAGACATTTTTACCTACGGATTCCTCAATATAACAATAATGGGAAGAGTTGATTAAGTTTTGGTAACAATTGGACAACCGGACGTAGTAGTAACAACAAAAAAAATCATCTAAATATTATTTATCGAAAATTTATGTAAATACTTATATTAAAGACGTTTAATTCTTTATTCGAAAAATATAAATTCAATAATATATCTTCTATAGATTTAAATATAAAGAAATGCATATAAAATAATTTGATGTAAAAATTCTCAGATTAAACTATTACAAGGCAAGAGATTCAAATGTTTGTAATTAACACATAAATGTCACTGTCTAAAATATTTGTATGCCACTGTCAAAAATATTTGTACATTATTATGAAGATTATGAAAATAAAAAAAGTCAACAACG
Organism: Harpalus rubripes; assembly: GCA_963082715.1. Taxonomy (NCBI): domain Eukaryota; kingdom Metazoa; phylum Arthropoda; class Insecta; order Coleoptera; family Carabidae; genus Harpalus; species Harpalus rubripes. Next base: position 32,079,605 of record OY720460.1, read on the forward strand.
CAAAAGAATATGCGTAAAAAAGAATATAAAAGGAATTTGCGAAAAAATTACGAATTTAAAGAAAAAGAAAAGGAAAGTAGAAAAAGAAAATGTCAGGATATTGAATATAAAGAAAATGTATGTATTGTACATAATTTATATTAAAATATCCCATAGATTTTGCAAATATATGTGAGAATTATTTTGTAGTGAGATAAGAATATATGTATTTGCATTTAAAAATATTTTTTGTTTTATGTGTACAACCAAGTAAAATATTTGGCGAGAGGTTATGTGCTGGCCACATCAGATTTTTAATGTTTGTTTTTAGCGTTAAAAGTCATTTTTTGATACCAGTGTTAAAAGTGGCAGATCATTGTTAGTTTTGATACTAGTGTTAAAAGTGAATGTCAAAAGGTTATTAGAAATACAAACTTAAACTAAAAAATAACGTTTGTAGAAAAAATAATGTATGATATACGTGTTAAAAGTGTTCGAAACTTCCTACTCACAAAATAAAATGTCACTTTTAACACTTATATCATAAATAACTATTTTAATGTTTAATTAGTTTTACTGATGACATAATGTATTAACAGATGTTCTTATTGAAATAGTTTAGAGATCACAATTTGGTGATAAATTAGATACTTGTTAAAAATAAAATGCCTGACAAATTGATATTGCAATTGTTTACTGTTTATAATATTTATGTATTCAAGGATTTATAGATAATAATTGGAAAGTATGACTAATTACAATTAGAAAGCAATTATTTATTCTAAAAAATATCTACTGATAAATGATTACATTTGTATTTACTGACGTTTAAATTACTGAAAGATTAATATCTATAATTTTTATTACATTACTGTCAGTAAAGTAGGTAACTAAAAGTCATGAATAATACCCTGGCATTGTTTTAAAACAAAAATTATTCTGTTTTAACGCTTTCAAAAGTAAAAACATCTAATCTTAGGTTGTTCAATCTACCTTTGTACAGAACAAATGCAAATTCGTGTAGGACTACATTCAGTGCAATTAAAATAATTGCCTGCGAAACAAGTCAAATTAGCACGCAATTATTTTAGAAAATTTATTAATCTTGTTGGGAAATTAAACACCTGAAAGGGAATGGAATACTTTCAGCATGGAATCCGAAAATTAAAAGAATACGAAGGAATGGAGGATAATCTAGCAGAGAATTCCGGGGATTGTTTTCTCTTACATTTGATTATTACCTAAAACGGAATTCGTGGTAGAATACAACAAAATTCTCATTTGTTCTGCCTGGGATTTACTAATTCAGCATTTGTATGTGTATGTACCAAAATTTCTCACTTAGTAGTTTGTCATAATGATATCATAAACTTTTTCATAATGTCAATCTTTTGTATGAATTTCAAAATAGCATTCTATTTTTAAAATTTGTTATAAGTAATGGATTTTTGTCAGGGATGCTCATAAAATGCCGTCCGCTTTACACCTGGAACAAAACTTACTTCCCTAACAATAGATAGACCCCAATGTTTAGATAATCCTTTTTGAAGAGTTAGATGTAGATACAAGTTTTCAGAGCGTACTGTTTTTGTATCATCCGCAAATAATAGTTATTTGTATAATTATTTATTACGAATATGGAATTTATTCTACCAGGGGATAGCCGAGGAGAATAAATCTTATATATATATATATATATATATATATATATATATATATATATATATATATATATATATATATATATATATATAAATCGACAATTTCCATTTGCGCTCGAAACACACACAAGATTTTTTCTACTGTCGCCATAATGGGGTCCTCCACTATAACAAAAAATAATAAAATGTACACTTTGTACTTACATGCAGTACTACTCAATAATTTTGCAGTGAAGATAAGAACGTATCAAATATGACTTCAAGATATTGTTTTGGCTTTGGTTTTTAAAAAAAATTAATGCCAATTTTGCAAGAATATTGTAAGTTTTTTGTATAATTTATTTGTTTCAAGTACATTAAACTAGTGCAGTGAAAAAGTGGATGTCCATTGGAAGCGTTCACGCCACACTTTTGCAGGTTGTGGCACAGCTGTTCACACAATTTATTTTATATTTAATTTATCATTATTTTCCATTCTTCTTGAGCTATTGCTTCAATCTAATCTAAGCATTTTATACTTTTGTTTTTGTAAGTAAATGCCTTATTTTATTTTCACAGCTGTGCGGCATTTTGTTTGGTTATGTAATATACTGACAGAGCAGTTATATGTCAGATTGACTTGTGAAGGTGGTAAATGTGTAACTACAGTGCCACATTGTATAGTTAGAAATTTGGACAGCGAGCGTTTTTCTACTTTGTCGGGCAAGAGCGGCAAAGTGACATTTTGCGTTGTCAATAGAGAACGCGAATGGCTATTTTGTGTATAGACTGTAGAAAAACACAATTATTATGTAACACAAAAATAGCTAGTATAGAATTATTTTTTACAAAAATCTTTGATTGCTATTTGTTAATTTGTTCTAATGATATTTCTCCGTAACAGAATTCATAAAGGATAAACATCTTTAAAATTCGTTTCCTAACGACAACTTATAAATAGAATCAAACTCAGAAAATATGGAACACGTGCTTTCTACTTATTTTTCAATTAATATGCTATAGAAAACTCAGTCGTTCGTATTATTAATTTCATAATACTGTAACACGAGGGGGGGTCTCCTAAGCTGATGATTGGTGGACGCTTTGATGGCTGGCGTCCACGGCTTGTGAGAAGGAAGAACACACATACACTTAACTTTTTCACTTTACACTGATGAACATTACGGACATGAACAAATACTTGTGTTTAAAAAAACTAACTAATTTTATTTTATTTACATTTAAACTAAATGATTACATTATTAACTAATACAGCGGGCGGGCGCCCCAAAAACTAAAAACTACATATTCACTCTTACGAGTATCTAATCCGACTCTCCCATGTTTCTCTCATGGCTAACTAATACAGACTGTTCCATGTTTATCCCATGGCTAACTGAAACCGACTATCTTAAAACAAAAACGCTATCTCCAGGATAGGATTATGTTAGGGGTATGGGGTGCATAGGCGAGGTCATTCTAAAGTCACGCTCGTATATATAATAATTTCCAGACTTAAGATCAACAAATAAATGTCGTGACTATCATAATATGATAAGAATTTCTAAACTGAATTTTGACATTTATAACTTAAACAGATAAACAGAGTTAAAATATGAATATTGAAACTATAATTTAGAAGAGTTTGTAAAAAGTTATTTATCTGTTATTGTGCTTACCCTCGCCTTGTCACATTATCCTCCCCTTAAGACATAAATATACCGCAAAATCGATATATTTATTCTTAAATCCTGAACTGAAGATAGTTTCCAATTTCTGCAACCACAGAACATAAAACACATACATAAAACAAATAAAACATCAAACATATTACAAATATGAGACACAAAACATGAAACATAGAATACAAAATTGCAAAACAGGTACAAATGTACAAGCACAACATAATACGTAACACACAAAAGGTATCAAACTTACGACATTACAAAAGCAAAAAGCTTAACAACATAAAGCATCAAACATATTACAAATATGACACAAAACATAAAACATAGAATTCAAAAATCGCAAAACAGGTACAAATGTACAAACACAATTAACATAACATGTTAAAAACAGACAAAAGGTATAAAACCCATGACATAAAGCATAAAGCTTACCAACATGAAACATTATAACCATAATGCAACCAATAAAAACGTAAAACGTTTTAACAAATTACAAATTCGATGCTAAAGAAAAAGGGTATTATTTTATTTTCTTATCTAACAAAAATTACTAATCTAACATGCAACTTAACTAACCAAAAAAACTAAACACTAACAAAAATTGTCATATAATCGTCATAAATGAAAACAACACAAAGGTCACTGCACTGAACGAGGGAGGGGGGTGTTCACACCTAAGCGGTCTAAGGGATGGCACTACAAAAAATTTGGGAACACTTCTGCAAGCGATAACGTCGTTCCTGGAATGTAACACGATACCACCAGTGGCGTGCCCTCCATGGGTGCGGCGTAAAACTTGCACAGGTGGGCATGCCAAGTTGTCCTCTCCGACGTTCATGCCCAAGTCGCCATTCTCGATGTCCTCTTCGTTGACCATTTGCAGATCCATTTCGTGCAGGTTGTCGTCATATACTGTGTTCACGTCCAGTTCATCAGCTACTTCGCTGTGTTCTTCCTCAGTCTCACATTTCGCTGTTTCCTCCGGCAGGCAATTCTCTTCAATCATTTTTCCTTCTTGTACGCCCTTGTCACTCGCTGTGACGACTATTGTCGGACTTTCCGGTCGTGGTATGTCTACCACCGCAAAACGATCCTCTATTGCCAGCAAGGACTCAATTTCTTCTAAACTGATCCTCCCTACTGGCAACTCGTGCACTCCATGCCCTGGAGACAACGAATCTAACGGCGCCTGCGGTGCGTAGACCTGGTGCGTCCATGCTGGACCATAAAAACTTGGCGTACAAGCCGGAAAAAATGACGGTGGTAATATGGTGCGTCCTGCATATGTTATTTCTAACCAACGCACCATATCTGTGCCAGTGGTAGGCCGCTTGTACAATGGAATTTCAAAATACAATTCCCTTGCCTTACCACTGAGCCTAAACACTATTGCCCTGCCGAGAAAAACTTCATCCCAGCCGTATCTTCTGCTGGCTGCTCCCATGTTGTGGATATATTCTTCCACGCTGCCATCACCAGAGAACGTATGCATTGCAAGTAATACCTCAAGCATGTCTGGTGACGGCTGATACGGCCTGGGTTGCTGTATCATCGCTGGCGTCGTGGTCGCAAATGTGTACATACTGTACACCAAGTACCCTTTCCTCGGTCACAAACTAATAATTCTAAAACTAATAACGTAAGATCTTTTCGGATGAATAAGAGTAAATCATTACTCTCATTATCCTACCCGTTGACTGCGCCACTGTAACACGAGGGGGGGGTCTCCTAAGCTGATGATTGGTGGACGCTTTGATGGCTGGCGTCCACGGCTTGTGAGAAGGAAGAACACACATACACTTAACTTTTTGCACTTTACACTGATGAACCCTACGGACATAAACACAACTTGTTGTCTTACTAACTACTAACTAATTTTATTTTATTTACATTTAAACTAAATGATTACATTATTAACTAATACAGCGGGCGGGCGCCCCAAAAACTAAAAACTACATATTCACTCTTACGAGTATCTAATCCGACTCTCCCATGTTTCTCTCATGGCTAACTAATACAGACTGTTCCATGTTTATCCCATGGCTAACTGAAACCGACTATCTTAAAACAAAAACGCTATCTCCAGGATAGGATTATCTTAGGGGGTGCATAGGCGAGGTCATTCTAAAGTCACGCTCGTATATATAATAATTTCCAGACTTAAGATCAACAAATAAATGTCGTGACTATCATAATATGATAAGAATTTCTAAACTGAATTTTGACATTTATAACTTAAACAGATAAACAGAGTTAAAATATGAATATTGAAACTATAATTTAGAAGAGTTTGTAAAAAGTTATTTATCTGTTATTGTGCTTACCCTCGCCTTGTCACAATACTCTGTTTCATAAGAAATAAAAATATAAAAACAAATGTTACCTGTTTCTATTTATTTTTTAATAGGACTTACAAATAAACATCTGCAATACAATACCAATGATTCGATTCCACGCGACATTGTGAGTAACAAGGTTTTGCCAAATTTATTTTAGAATAACACAAAAACTAACAAATTATAAAATCTGATTTCAAAATGAAATCTGGTTATGATTAACTAACGATATTTTTTAAATTAAAATAAACTTAAATTGACAAAAATGAGAAAAAAAACGTTTATTTTATTGCGATGTTACTTTTAAACAATTCAATATTGTATTGAAGTGATATTTCAAAGTGCGACTTACGGCGTCGAAATATATGCAATTCTTTCAGTGTGGAATCATAGAATAGGTAATTCTTCAGGTAATTCTACATTATTATGTATTCAGTGGTGGAATGTTGAATTATATTTATACTATTCAGATGCACTCATGTTTATTAAAATCTGTTCGTATTCACAACTATCTCACGTAGATATAATATTTCAATACATATTTCTATTCATACATTCCCAAGTGAGAATATGTAACGTTTCATATTTTCATAAATCACAAATAATTCGTCAAAGCTCGCCATCGTGCAGTAGTGCAACGAAAGCTAAGCTTCGGGCTCAAAGCGAGCTTACGTGACCAAACAGCGACAAGCGACAACGCGACTAAATTGCAAACGTGCGCTCGCATACATTCGTCAAACTCATCGCACTTTCTTTTCTCGCGCTTTCAAGATGAAATATATAAAACACCGCCTCCTAATGTTTTTTTAAATCAACTTAGTTTATGTCGGATTGTTCTCCTTCGGTTATCAGAAATCGCTATAATTTTTTTTTTTTGTCACACAGCAAAATATTTGTTTTTCACCAGTAATGAGTTTAAAACGATTTTCCATTTCATCTAGTAGAACATTCACAAAATTTGTCTCAAATAGCTTGATTGGCCACGAGCCGTAAATTCTGTGAAATGAGGCAGTCGCCTCTTTGCCTCATGCCACCGTCCGGCCTTGCGTGTTAGGACATGTGTTATAGTGAAACAGATACACGCTGGGAGTCAACATTCTCTGCCTTCGGTTTTGAATCGTACTTCGACGTTTTCTTAGGATTTTAAAGTAGTGATCAGCATTGACAGTAGACCCATGCGGAAAACGTAAGATCGAGCGAATTTCGTATCTGGTGGAAGATTGAAGGGGATGCTTCATCACAAACAGTTGCTACTGCACAAACTGTTCGCCCTAGAGAGCTACTGGACCACTTATAACAGCGTTTCTTAATCTATGGGTCGCGACTTAGATTTAGGTAGCGAAGGGGTTTGAGTAGGTTGCATAAACTATTCAGAATTTTTAATTTTGATTACTAAATGTGAATCATATTTTTCTGAGTTCATTTTGGTTAAAAAAGAAAAACCAATCTTGGGAAATAAATAACTGAAAATATTATTACCTTTTGCTACTACCTATCTGCATGTGCAAATCTGGTTTTTCTGCTTTTGTAATTACTAAAACTAATTTTAGGAACCGCCGTGATTTGAAGAACTTTTAAAACTTATGCAAACTCAGGGTACACCTTAAGTAACATTAATTTTTGTAAGCTACTTGTATTTTTTATTTTAAATTTTGAAGAAATGCATTTCCAATCATGTTCGAAAGTTAAATTGGACAAATATGGGAATATACCTAACATTTATGTTTCGGACATTTTGATTATCAGACAAAATTACAATTATATAAAATTCATGTACCAAATCGTAATAAGTTTCATTTTATTTGACATAATTGTTGGTCTTATTATATTTATATTATTTTGTTTATAAATAGGTAGGTATGTGATATATTCGTACATATTCATTTTCTTATTTTCATAAATAGATTATAATAAGTCATTTGCTTTTTATTTTTTAAATAATTTTCTAGTGGGTCGCGAAACCAATACAATATATAAATTTGGGTCGCGCCTTGAAAATATTAAGAAACGCTGACTTATAAGAACAAGATAGTGGTGCCAACTTTTCTATACAAAACATTCCCAGACCCAGGCCACCACTGCCTTTGTATTTTTAATTTCTGGAGGGCCCTCGTAGTTTTTTTTATATGCCTGAGTGTCAGGTCGCGAATCTGGGAAACCGGGTTCGATCCCGACCGACGCCAAATATTTCGAATTTTAAATGGCACAAAATTGACCTGTGGTGCACTCTCCTCGCCAGAAATGAATGCCCGTGAGGAGAGGCCTGGTAAGCGCCCGCACGGTGCAAATATTTCATCATTACCGATATTTGTGTACAAAGCAGATTGGCACACCCAGCAATAAACCGTGATGATATATTTATTTATTTATAAAACAATGCCAGGGTATTATAATGATTTTTAATTACCTACTTTACTGACAGTAATAAAAATTATAAAGTCCGTTTCCACGACTTGATCCCCACGTCATCAATAGTAAACATGAGTAAACATATGGTTCAAATCGCCAGGGGAGGGAGAGAATTGATGACGTCATATTGTTACCATGGTTTTATTATAGGGCTTTAATTTTCTAGTTTGATATAAGGTGGAGTATGACAGGACTTTGTCATGTTAGACATTTCCAATATTTTATTTGCAATAATTTTGTTGTTCGCTAATATAACACACACCTAATGTGTGAATATTATTATTCATCAAAATCCGAAGTGACATATTTCGCAATTGAATAATTATGATATAATGTCAAAACTGGTAAAAACTGACAGTATGTTCTATACTGTATCAATTTAGTTATTCAGCAAAATTCGAATTATTAATAGTTATTTAGAAATAATAATACCTCTTTTTATTGTCCAAACGTAATATGTTGCAATAATTGTCGGACATCTTAGAAACACCGTCTTTGCAATAGCAAAATGTACAATATGTATAATTGTAAAAAATCACAAAATTACCAACACACAACGAAAACGAAGCCCAAATTATTATCGACGCCAAATCACCTTAATCACATGAATGACAGAATGACATGAATATTGAAATAATTCAAATATTTGAAAATGACACTCGTTACCGCAGTTACAATACAGTTTCTATTTCATGTTTTGCCGTTGGTTAGACGGAGATAGCTTATACCGCTCCTAAACACGGACGACAATGAGATAGCGAATAAAAGTCTCATATATACAATGTTTGTACGATAAAGATGCTAGATAAAAGTTTTGAATTCTTGCATCAAAAATTGATGACGTGAGGATCAACTGGGAGATTTAGAGTGTAGGTATCTGAATCTAAAACTCGTGTCAATTGGTAAATACTATTTACCTCCCTTGTAGCAGAAATGACTATTTGACATTAGTTTATTAAGCATAAATTATTGATAAAATTGTAATTTATTAATAATTGTTAGTGTAAGTCTGTCAGTCTTGTACTTATCGGAACGCCGCTAACATTAGTATCGTTATAATTCTATTCTTTTATAATGCAATTCAAGAGAAAATACTCAGTTACTTTAACGATTACTACCCCAATAAAATATAATTTATTAATTATTGATTATCACCAGTGGAATAGCCGACAGAAACTTTTTTCACGATCAAATTATGTTTACTTTTTTCGTCAGGGTATTTTCGGTTCCCAATAATGAAAAGTAAACGTATAATTTCACTAGGTAATAATAATTTTGTTTTGTTGTGTACATGATAAACATTTGCTCAGAATTGTGTACTTAGTGGAAATAGGAAGTAACATAAATTACTTAACTGCAACATATGTGATCTTGTAGTAATTTAATTGCAGTTCTGAACTAATTTCATTTAGATGTTAATTATGTTACAGAATAGGAGCTTGTATTATTTACATTAAGCCTACCCCTCTTTGATTAGATATTCTTTTGTTTTGTTAGTGAGTGCTCAGTTTTGTTGATGTTTGAGTAGATTCAATTATTTAAATTTAATAAAGTTTTTGATATCGGTTACTTTGGTTCTCTGATAACCAGTGGAAGAATAGAAATTTAAATGGAATCGAATTTCATTATGCAACAAAGAATGGAAAATGTACAAATACATTTTCATCTGATAAACATAAATTTGATTAAAAACATGTTTATGCCCTATTTTTGAAATCATTGATTTACATAAATGTTTGTCTGAAACATTTCATAGTGCTACATAGAATTAATTTATAATATACTTTGTAATTCCAATCATAATGTAATGGAATATTATATTTCATTTTTATTTTAGTTTTTTCTAAAACTTCATCTTGCTTGAACCATAAAAAAATATTAAATTTTAAGATGTTTTACATTATATTTAAGGGAGATATAATTTTTAACAATACACTTACAACGTACAGTCGACGGGAATAGAGGAATTAAGTTGAATAATATTTAAAAACATTGACTACCCAATTTTTATGCAAAATGGCCTTCAAATAAAATAAAATTACACTTTTAACATTTTTAGTGGTAATGCCTAGGTCCGAGATTCTAGAGAATTTTAGACAAGGGAAATGTTCCAAATTATTACTGCATTTAACAAGTGAAAATAAATGAAGTACGATTTTAAAAGCGAAAAAAACGGTATAAATATACCAGAACAACCAAAGCCTAACTGTAAAAGAACCTGTAGAAAAAGGAATTGGCATCCATTGCATGATATACAATACAATAATAAAATGCAACAATAACCAATGTAGACATATATCAGTAAAATCTCGAAGGGCTTTAAACTTAAGTACTGACAGTTTAAATCGCAGAATTGGTGACATTTGTAATACTGTAATTGACGTTAGTATTGCAGAATATCAGGTTTCAAAGAAAGATACTATTGTAAACTCTATCCGTTTTAAATATAGAGTGATGCGGAGATAGGAACAGTTTGATCTTGTTTTCAGATTGGATAATACTTCGATATTATCCAATTAAACAAGAGCAAACTGCTCCTATTTTCACACCACTCTATAGTTAAAACGGATTGTGTATAGTATATTAAAAAAAAACAAGTTTCATGAGGCATATGTTTGGGAAACGAGCCTCTTTTCGGCGAGTTTTACAAAGGACGAGTACGACAACAGGCCTTATGAAACACTTTTTTTATACATTTTTTTTCTATTGAGGTAATTTTATAATTTTACTAGTTTTTTAAAAAATACTTCGCAGATAAAAATTCATTGTTGGCTGACAGCAATTTGAAGTTACCTATATGTCATTAATCTGTTAGTTTTGAAAACGAAATAGAAAAATATTAAAAGTTTCTTATTGGTTTTAAATCACTCAATCCCAAAAAAACATTGACATGGGATGTTCTACTATTAATAATTGAATTAAATTCATCACCATTAGTAAATTCTGGCTTTGGACAGGTTACACTGGAAGAGCAGCCTCCACACCAGTCTGTCATGCGCTTCTCTTTTTAGCCCCTAGTCCTAGTAATTTAAACTCTCCTTGATATCATCATTATTGATATTTTTACATCAATTGTAAATTTCCGAAGACAATCCCTCCTTAAAATATGTCCAATCCAGTTAGTATTCGTTCTTTTTATTTCTATCAAGATAACGAAACCGAAATATATGTACAAAAGTATAAGAACACAAAATAATGACCACTTTATTTTTATTGAACTTTATGTACTTATGTAATACTAATAATTTTCTTCGCTATGTGAAAAGTTTATTATATTCTATTCAATTCAAACATCTATTTATTGCTCTTCCTATGTGCTAATATGACTACATTTTCGCATTTGCAAATGGGGTACAATCCTTGTATAATAAATGCCAACAATGATTGATGAGTATGTCTCACCTGTTTCTGGTTTTCGCGTTGAGTTGTGAGCCTTGCCTCGATGCACTGCCGAGTCTCGAGAAAAGCGCGACGTTGGGCAACCTCCCGGGGGTAGTGGGTGAACACCCCAGCCAGGTTTCCGCATGCCAGAGCTGCTGCACCGCTCCACACCTAGAAAGAAAGAAAAATTGACGGTTATCAGGATTATTTCTTAAATAAGTCATTATTAGCAGAACAGAAAATAATTTAATTTAACTTAGGCAATGGAATTACTCAGTTAAATGAGGAGTTCGCTCTTCATTTGAGGTTGAGACTTGAGACGTCTGGATTACTTGTTTCCATAGCAACAATGTTATGTTTGTATTGAAATAAAAATTATATGTAAATTTCAACTTGAAATAACTCTTTTGTTTTTAATTTTAGAGGCATAGTGATAATGAAATTTTATAATCAGATAAAAAAATCTTTTATATGGTACCATTATCAATATGGCATTCATTAAAAAAAATGTTATTTTGTTGAGTAAGTCGCTTATTTGATGGTAAATTGTTTTGCATTTTTCACCGTTAAATTTATCGTATAATACCGCCCAATTTTGTCCATGTAACAATCTTTTTATCTCTTAAAATAAGACAGCAATGGTGGCCCGCTTATAGTGAATACACGGTACATAATATGAAAATATTAGTTAACAAAAAAATAAGATATAAATCAGCAGGTGGCTATAGTATATCCATATTTTTGGGCATTACTGTTACTGAATATATATACTGATTTTTATATTATTCCATTTACTTTACAAGGTATAGCGCCTTGAACACAATTTTCAATTTGTTACTTTATATTTTTTTGATTTTTTTACGTTTAATATTTATTAGCAACGATTTTCTCGTTTCGTTAAGAGTTTTTTCATGTACCTATTCAATACTGCAAACATCAGTTGGCTTCTAGCTTTATATAAAAGTAACTAAGTGCATATACTTGCAATTTAAAGAAAATTGAATTATTCAAAACAGATGGAAAAGTTACTGAAAATGAATAAATAGAAACATAAATTAATGGTAAAATTAGATTCCCTGGTTAGAAATGGTGTAATTTTAAAATGAGATGAAAAGATGTTTTTTAAATGAAATTCGAACCCAAAGTACTTGGATTATGGAGTATCATAGTTACTACCCATATAAAAGTGATCGGCATTACGTTTACTTGTAACCAGTAAAGTAGCCCGTAATATAAAGGTTATAATTCAATCTCTATAGTTTGTACTCTGTTTTCTCATTTTCCAATAATTGTATTTAAAAATTACTATATTACTAGTGTATTGGCAATATAGAAATAATTATTGAACAAACTATACATTAATGCAGTTAGGTAAATTTGTTTTTCTCTTTATATATTTGCAGTATTGTGACTGATCTAGATCATTTGATATAAATCACTGATCTTGTTCATTTAGTATGGTTTTTGATCTGATCTAGATCTTTTACATATTCAGATCTTGATCTAAGAACTATATAATCTATGATCTTAAAAAAAGATCAAATATACGGGAAACTGGAATAAACTTCTGGCCATTTTATATGGCCTGTCTTAATTTATTACATTTCAACAATTCTGATGTTTAAAATTATTATTTTTGTTTCGGTTTCTATTTTATTTGTTAATTCAGTACCTATTAATAAAAGGCGTACGGCTAAGTATATTCTTTGTAATAAATTTACTGTTTGTAAATAAAAGACTTTGAAAATCGTTACCGATCTTTTTATGATCTAAGAAAAACATATCCCAAATTCCTGATCTGATCTGAAAAAAAGACCCGGTCGCAGAAATTGACCTATGTCTGATCTAGAACATATTAATTGTAAAGATCTAGATTCTTTATAAATTGATCTTTCACAACACTGTATATTTGGTACCACGTTATTTTTTTCATCTAGTATTTAAAATTTACTATATTATGTCGGCAACATAGAAATTACTGTAGGTAGATACCAACATCACAGTACCGCACGTAGGTAGGAAGATTTGTCTTTTATTTATTTATTTACATATCGATGATTAAAGTGCAAAACCTCGTAGGTCGCTTTTAGTCAATTTACCTGTAAATATACCAAATCTTTAATAATTTAATGTTCTACGGGTATTAAAGTACAAATCCTCGTAAGATTAAATTTGAATTAAATTCGACTTACGAGGTTTCGCTCTTTAACCATTGATATAGCAAGTTTGGTAATACGTTCTATCAATATATAAATAATATAATTTTTAAACAGTGTTTTAGGCTTTTAGGGTTTTTAATCTCATGTGAAATATTTGTGTATTCTTAAAACATATTTATTATTTTGAATGTACGGTCTTCAAAACTGTTGTTACTATTGTTAATATTTCAAAAATCCTTCAATTGAAAGGTTAACGTTGATTAGTCAGCGTTTTTTAATTTAATTTTCCAAGGAGTACTACGATATTTTCTTTCAACAGGTTTTAATTAAGGCATTAACCTCATTATTCCCTACAAATTGGTTCAAATTTCTTTAAAATCAGTCACACCTTTTAGTAGTCTTACTTGTATTTTTCGGCGAACGTATTGAACAGAAATTACAAGCAATAAGAAAAAATGAACTAACCTAGACAGAAAAAACGATTTTTGTGTCATTTCCTTGGCTTTTGGGCGATTTTGATTTTCATACTTAATTTTGCATATTGTAATGTGCAGTGCCCACCGGCGCCGCCACTGTTACCGCCTCTGTCTCCGTCGCTGTCGCAGGGACGAGCGAGTGTCTATTGTTACCGATGACGCAACCGACATGTCGGAGCCTGCTTAATTACGCGGTTGATGTAACCTATTGTGTTTTATCTAGAAATGTTCCAGTGAGTTCTCGAATTTTTGGCTAGGGTATTAAGCACTGTTAGCGAAGGCACTGGACAGTCTGATATAAATAAGCGTTGCGTGTTAAACAGTTGGTGATATAAACAGATAGTCGACAAGTAATAAACATAAATAAATACAGTTGTATAAATAAATAAGTGATCTATATATTGTTTAAATAAATAATCTTAGTGTTTAAGTGTTTTATAATATTCTTAGTGTTAATTTGTGTTTAATATTTGTTTAATCGTAGTGTTCGTTATATTTATCATCTTTCAATTATATTTAATACCTATTTATTGTTATAATAAACTTTTATTTTAATTAATAATAATTGTCTAATATTTACACTTCACCCAAATAAATAAAAACGTTACAATATTTATTCAGATGCATAATTTTATGGTCTACCACTTTTACTTGAAGCTTTTTGCTTACAATAATTAGGGAAGCAGGCAATTACGAAAGTATGATTTTACTTGTTAAAGACCGGTTTTCGGCTGTGTCAGTCACCACCCGGTATAAGATTATTTCTACATTCACATTATTAGTACAAGAATATCAAATATTTGCTCAATTAACCGGGTTTCTATCTTAAAATAATAAAAGTTTACACCAGTAGTCTTTAAAGAAAAATAAACTCTGTAGACCTTTCCCACCTACTTATTCAATATTCAAATTACGAATCCCTAGTTTATGCTTACGCAATTCTTATCTTTCTGGTCTTGACAGGTGCGTAAAGTGTATCAAACAGACGTCCCTCCTAATAGGTATTGTTAAAGCGCACTGAAGAACTTGTGCGTCAATATCGACTGTGCTGTGACGTGGTTAGTATTATCCTCTGCTCCTGCTCCCGGCAAACACGACCAACTGCGTCAGCCTACAGAACTCGGGCTCTGGATATGAAACGAGGAATGTATATTGTATACGGACAATGGGCAGACATAGTTTAGTTTGAACCGATGCTGACTAGAACAAATGCTCTACGGTACGGTCGACAGAAATAAATTTGCTGTATTTTCTCTGCTTGTTTTGTCATGCAAATCTTGAATTTGAAATGAAGGTTGATGTCATGGGAATCAAAGAAGGTAATGGATTGAAAGAAAAGTAGATGAGAGAAAGCAAATTACAGAAAAGCTATACATAATATATGAAAAGGTATGGTCCAATTGTTTGAAAATTTATTCGTCAAAAGGGATTGATGTATTTTCAAAGATAAAAATGCGAGAGTGCTTTACTAAAGAATAGCAATTTCAAAATTGTACAATATGTAATCCAGATACGAGGGTCAAGTTAGAATGGGGATTTTAGGATTGCCATCTAGTGAATTCTGAAGTAACGTCTTAGACAAAGAACTTACTCGAAGAGAGAGATAGTAGCGTATTACCAAGATCTCGTAGATCGAATTCAAAGCAGTATTTAAATGGTGTTGGATAATTTTGTTTCTATATTATTAGGGGAGAGGTGGCATGAAAGGGATATTTTTGTTTTGACGAGTCTAGTAAATAAAAGAGGAAACATTTTGAACAGATACGAACAGAATTGAAAACTATAATTATTTCACTATTGAAATAAAATATAAATATAAACCTTTTTTTATTCTTAAGGCCGTCGCGCACTTGAGCGAGGCGCAGTGCGGCGAAGCGAAGAGCGGCGAAGAGTCATTTTTAGAACTAACGCGCACTTGCGAGCAGTTTTCAATGAGAAACCTCCGCGTTTGCTTCAAAAGATGGACAGCTCGGAGGAAACGCAACAACGCAGGCACTATCAATACGATACACATTTATAAATTATTTTGTTTCATCCGTAGGTTCAGTGCAGTGGCAAAATTCCATGGTACAGAGAGACCGAAAAAATGTTTAATTTTTTTTATATATTCTACTACATTCTGTAACCAAGTAGTTAATCTCATTTTTTGTTGAGTCTGCAATACTATTTTGTACAATAGAAATCGTTTAATATGTAAGGAATTTTCAGAACTAAATTTTTTGAAAAATTCTTCTTCATTGTATAACTAAATAGATAATCTCCTTTTGAATTGACTTCATTTTTATTTATAACAATATATTTAGTTTTTTTGTTTTAAGTAGTAGTACATATTCGGTTGTCATATCATCCATATCTATTGGATCAAATATTTAATGAATTGCTTAAAATTCAACATTTTGTAATGTACATTGTTATATTTACAATTAATAAACTTAATGTACATAGCATATCATACCGGTTATATTCATTTCTTCTGCTACTTCTAACCAGCAGTTGTCTTTCAATGTCTGATTAGAATACTCGACACATCCTATATCGTACAGATCTTTATATTTTGAAACCAGAAGAACTAATTTCTCTTCTGTGTTTGACATTTTCATAGAACCTATACATATTGTTTGATATGAAACGTGTGAAATTTAATTCTAAACCGGCTATATCCAATGTGTGTCGGGCGTATTCGTTCTGATTTAGGTAGCTGCGCTGCGCTTTCGCACACTTCAGCTCAGCGAAGCGAAGAGCAGAGAAAAGCAGAGAAAAATATTCTCCCCGAAGTATTCCGGCAAGTCGCTTCGCTGCTCTGCTCTTCGCTTCGCCAAAGTGCGCGTATGCACATAATAATATATTGAATGAAAAAACTGCTCTTCGCCGCGCTTAGCTTCGCCTCGCCCAAGTGCGCGACGGCCTTTAGTTGTATATTTTCTCAGCTTTAAAATAGTATATGTTGTCCCTTTCATCAGTAGATTGTGTTGAAAGGGACACAATAATTTATGAAAAGGACAGTGCGTAATAACAAGGAAAATCACCTTGAACTTCTGGTATTTTACATTCATTACACTTACTAAATAAGTATGTGTAGATACGTACAGATAAGTATATGTATTAAGTAACTATTCTTTAAAATCAAATTTTTAAAACTAATTGCAAATCAATAGTCATATTTCTTTCTTAAAGATAATTCAAGGAAATTAACACTTACACATAGGTAATTCAGTAGGAAATCAAAAGTTTTTCATTTCTTTTCCTAGATAAGTAACTTGAAAAACAACACTTACTTTCTTACAGATAATTTAATCCCTCGTATAACCGTTTGTTGTGTCCCTGTCATAAATATCACACACAAATTAAAAATATAACCTCTAAAGCTACAATTTTATCTAAAAGGTACTGTCCTTTCGTTTTCCTGCGAATGAATATGCAACTAATTATGTACAATGACAAATAGTTCTATAAATCATTTACAACATTTCACAAAACGTTTGGGAAAAATAACAAAAATTTTATTTTGGAGCACGAATAAAATCACGAGCACAACACCGCTATCTTTGAAATGAGCTTGAAGTTAGGTGCGAATGGGTATGCATCGGTGTTGCCACACAATATGAATACTTTTGCTTCGGAGAGATTTGTAATTGGGGCCTAAGATGAAATGCCTCTTTCAATAGGTGCCCATTTCATGCCACTTCTCCCCTATTGTTAGAATTTATCGTCAGTTGATAATCATGACACGAAACTGATCGCTCATATAAACGTTAAGAAATGTAAATTATTGACCATTTATGATATTTATATTCTTGAAACCTGTGTGTATATTTATAAAAGCAAAGAAAATTTTATATTAAACGAAGATAAACATAACTACAATACCAGAATTAAAAATCAGTACTACATACCAAGTTCTAAACTAAATATTACTAAGGGTTCTCCTGATAGAATTGGTTTAATATTGTATAATAAACTACCGGAGCATATTAGATCCAAAACAACTGTTAGTTCATTCAAGAAGGAAATAAAATTGTTCCTCCTACAAAATACATTCTATTCTATAAACGAGTATCTAAACTCTTAATTTGATTGTATTCTTTGACGTTTTCTATATGCAATATATTTGTATCAACAGAAAATAAAGATATTATTATTATTATTATTATTATTATTATTATTGTTAAAAACCACGGCAAAATAAAACAGCAAATGACAAATCGGATTATGACAATACGTTGAGAAGAGAAGAGAGTCCATGGTACTACACAACTATCTCTCTATTTGAGCTAATTGCCTCCTTCTAAAGTCATGTAATACTGGAGGTGGTAGATGTATATTGTGGGATGTCAATTTCCCCCAGTATTGTAAATGTCACATGGTTAGTATTTAAAAAAAAATATTTTCAACATGTTCAAAATAGTTCTCTTTAACAATAAAACACATTACAATTTTTTCTGCAATTTTTGAAAAAAATGGATTTAAGAACTATTCAATAGTGTTAAAGTTTCTTGGCAAAATCTTACATCTTTCGGTTTTTCGAAATCAGAAAATGATGTAACACAAAATGAGTAACAACTTTTAATAAATGTAGGTGATATTGTACGATTTTATTAATAGCAGAGAATCCAATCCTATTGATGCTTTATTATTGGATAAATAACTCTATTGTCTTTTTCGATTATTTTTATAATAGCAGCAATGTTCTTTTCCGTAATAGCTGTAGGTAGACAGAACACCGTGCTCCTTTTTGTTGCTGAACAAAATAGGGGATTACAGCTTAATCGAATTAAGAGAAATTAGTAAAAAATAGTGAAAGTATTTGCTTAATATTAATAAAGAAATAAAATTATATAATTTAAATACTTCGGAAATAAGGGGGTTTGTGTTATAGCAGCTCGTTACTCATATGAATTCCATATATATTATTTTGATTGGCGACACAAAGACTACCTATAAATATAGGGTGTCTCACAACTCGCGCCCCAGACGAAACTAACACTTGCCGACGACAATAGGTTGCCAACAAATAAAAGAAAATAATTTGCGGCTGCTTGCATAACGAAGTTACAAGACTTTTTAATCCACCAATCCCGGAAGGATATCTTGAGGTGTGATGATATTATTACAAAATAAAACTGGTTGCTAGGTTTTAAAAATACTACTAGTGAGTTACAAAATTTGTTTGACTTATTGTAATTTTGACACTGTAGAGTTGACTTTTCACTTTCAACAAATTTAGGTTAGCAAAGGTGTCATCCGAGATCATCATTCATATCGTACAGTGCAACGTGTTGTAGCAGCTGTGTAAAATGTGTAAACAAAATATTATTGTCATTTGAATTCTTTGAGATTAAAACAACAAATGGTTCTAATGACACTGGCATTTTTCGAAAACTACAGTCGCTCACACATTTTAAAGAAGATTTGATTTGTATAAAACCATAGTAACGTAAAATTACGGCAAACACACGTTAAAGGTGTAGGTCTCTGATTGGTCAATTTTAAGACGTCTTTTCTCGAATATATTTTAAACTAGATTTTTTTTTCTTTGAAATTACACATCCAAGTGCAGTCTCGTGTTTCCTCATTCGCTCTGGGGCGCGAGTTGTGAGACATCCTGTATATAACGCATACCGAGTTAGGGGATGGAGTCTACTACCAATGGAAGTAGACAAATTCAAATAGCGGACATGTGGCTACCAGTCCAGTACTGCAATTCTCAACCAATTTTTCTTTGAATATAAATTTCTTGCATTAGATATCGGTAGTCAGTAATAAATTCTTTCAAGAAATAAAATTAATTTCTCGTATTAGTTAATTAATCTGATTATATGTTAAAGATTTGATCAAATTTAATCGGTTTCTTTCAATACCTTGGCGTTTTATTGAGTGTTTGATCTTTTGAGTTCGTAGTAGCATATTGAACGACTTTCAGTTGAATTGATATAAAAATAAATGTAATACGACAGAAAATCCAGTAAATACTTCAAAAATACGAATCTATCTTTGTGTGAACATACCTACAAGTTTTTTTGTGGAATTCTATCTGACATATCAAGTTATTTGATATTTTAAAATGTATGTACATGGAATAAAGATTTAAAAAAATTATAAGCAATTTTCAAAGAACAGAATTTTAATCAAAAATGTTCACTGATTCGCTGATTACATTACATTTTGATTACTTCTTAAATTATTTCATAATTTCTTATAACGATTTTCAAATTAAACTTGATATCAGGATCCCAGTAAACGTCAAAATTAATTTAACCCTTATCGAAACCCTTTAGCATTAGGGTATTAGGGAATGTTTTCTCAACCTCACCTAACTTTAAGCACCAAATCACGGTCAAAGGGCAAACCTTTCAAATATCTAGCTTGAAATCTCGGAAAGTGTGCGATTACACCTTCTAAAATATTCAGAGCGACCTTTCAAATAAAAAATTTAATTCGTCGATGTGAGTTGGAGACTTTTGATCTTTTGTCATTGGAAAAGGTTTAAACATTTTTATACCGATTTAAAATTTAGATATTCCGGGCATCAATCACAATGCATAAATAAAACACAAAGAAGCCGTGACATATGCGTTTGATGGAAAAAAGTTTTTAAATATTAGGGACTATTGCAATAGGAGATTCCAACATTTTTTAAATATAATTTCATCTGAACGTATAAGTAAAACTAAGACTGTCGGTGAAAATCCGGTAAAAAATTCCTATTAATAAGCGAGTTATAGTCCTCCGAAATTTGAAAATATAGATGTATCACGAATATAAGTTTTTATATCAAATTATTTTCTTCACGGACCTAAATGTTCTTGAAATATATGCTATTTATAAATTATATTTATAAAAATCTGATGTGGCCAGCACATTACCTTCCGTCAGTTCTATGTATTTTGTACAAATTTCATACGGAAAGTTCCTTGCTAAATTAAATATTCTATTTCTTGTACATTACCTTCCGGCAGTTGCATGTATTTTATGTAAATTTCATACAGAAAATTAAATTTTGTGACGTTTTCTATATACAGTGTAATGTATCTGCAAAAATAAAAGATTTATGATTATTATTTCTTGTACATTACCTTAAAGCAGTTGCATGTATTTTATACAAATTCCATACAGAAAGTAAAAGATCCTATATTTCCAATAAAATTATAAGACAAACACACTATGTCAATTTCACTTGACACTGACATCTTTCAATCAGAATATAGTAGCTGTTTCCATAGGTATGGCTACTATATGAAATTTAATTTCTTTATAATTTTTTAACTCTATATCTGTTGAATATAATGTATAAAATGCAGTCAAATCGTATAGAGAATAAAATATTCTTCAATATTTATAATAACATCAAATGTGAAAAAAATATATTTAACATAGTTTTTTCAAGAAAAACTGTTAAAATCTTCAAATGATGGTACTTCCGGTTGACCAATTGTAACCAAAATCTAATCAGCTCTTCATATGGATGTAACGAAGAAGTATACGAAAAAATTATAATTTTTGTAACATTAGTATTAGTGTTATCGCAGACGAAAATTTTGTTACACACACACACACATCCACACACACACACACACACACATCCACACACACACACATCCACACACACACACACACACACACACACACATACAGACATCATCGTAAAAATAGTAAATTCGTATTCTAGGGACCCTAAAACGTGCTTATTGATTAAAAACTCATCATCGAATTTTTTGACCAAAGACAATACCTTCCTTACCTAAAGGTGACGGAAGGTAAAAAATAAATGAATATTATTATACTGTACAAGTCTGCATGATTTATAATTGGAAATGTATTTAAATTATTAAGTTTAATGCAAAATATTTATATTCAAATAAAAACTGTTTGAGAATTGCACTACTGAACTGATAGCCACGCCTTCGTTATTTAATTTTCTCTACTTTCATTGGTAGTAGGTTGCGCACCTAACTGGGTATTCGTTATATATTTATAGGCCGTCTTTGCGTCGCCAATCAAAATAATATATATATATATATATATATATATATATATATATATATATATATATATATATATATATATATGAGCTGCTATAACAAAAATCCCCTTATTTTCGAAGTATTTCAATTATGTTGTTTTATTTCTTTATTAATATTTATTATTAAGCATATACTTTCAATATTTTTTCCTAATTTCTCTTAAATCAGTTGCACTATAATCCCCTATTTAAGATTAAAGAACGTAAACGTTAACATTATGTAGAAATAACCGCATTTTAAAAATTAGCGACTTTTAATTTCAATGTTTACCGCACTTAATTAGTGTATTAACGTTTACGTTAACGATAAAAGCAATACAAACTAAGTCATAGCCGCAATTTTCGCCGAAACATAATCTCAACACATATAGAACGTGTGACGTTAAACGCTGACTACCATTGCACACAACGTATCACCTTACTCATTTAACGTGAACCTTATTAGTACGCATGCGCATTCGGGTTGTCATGTTACTTTAACGTGCAAGTTATTTTTGCGCTGAAGCTGCAATAACTCACTAATGTATTCACGATTCACGTTAACGTTAACGCTAAAAGTAACATAGACGAAGTTACAGCCGCACTTTCCACCGAAACATAACCTCAACACATACAGAACGTGTAGTGTTCAACGCTCGGTATTCCATCCTACACACGGTGTCTCCTTATTCATTTAACGTGAACCATATTAGTAGGCATGCGCATTCGGTCTGTCACGTGACTTTAAAATGCACGTTATTTTTGCGTTGAACGAACCTGCAATAATTCTCTATTACATATTCATAGATGTACTGCAAAACTTTATGCGGTACTTTTTACAAAGGGATTTAGAGAATAAAATAATTCTAAATATATGTGTCAAAAAATTTAAATTTACGCTTTTGACTTAAAAAACCTGATAAAAATGAATTTAAGTATGAGATTATTTCAAATATACTAAAAATGAATAAGCAGAAGACGCCGTGAACAACCTGAAAAAAACCTTATAAAATGAAATATAAGTTTTATTTATTTTTAAAAAAGAATAATTAAAAAATACTAGTATTAACAAATGTATATATTAGTAAAATTTACCTTTATTTCTTTGAACATGGAACAATATACTAAAATCTATTTATAGAATGTAATTGAATTAAGTTTACTCGGTCACTAAAGTCGTAAACTAAATTTTTTGAACAATAACAAATTCTGAATATTTAAATATAGTGTTACGGGTTGAAAAAAAGAAGAAAAAAAATATATGTTCTATCAATATACCGCCTATGAAATTAAAGTATACTGTTGGTGGGAGTGACATTTGTGAATTGTGAGACTAACATTGGACGAGTGCAGATATGTATGAATATTTGCATAATTATATAGCTGCACTTGTCTGTAAGAATATCTCTGCGCAAGCGCCGGATTGCTTTGATTTTATTGGTGTAGAACGGGTAAGGGGAACTAGAGGGAGGGAAATTCTTACACTAACTGACAAGGATAGACTATAATGTTTGTAGCAGACTCCTCTTAAGTGAGTGATAGGGCATCAGCAATATATTTTAGTTTTGTAGGTATATTATTCCATGTTCAACCTGTATGTTTGTATGTAAATTTCAAAAAAATTGTGTTACCATGTTAAACGCATGTCACGGATTCTACCATTCGCATGTATACGAATATATTACACTATTTTAATGATTTTGCAATAATTGGATAAAATATGACAGGTTTGCTCTATTTTCATTTTTAATTGTATTCAATGAAACATTCCACGTACTAATTATTTATAAATAACAAAATTCGTTTGTATAGATAATTGGTAAATTTCAAATTCCCCCAGGTATTTTTGAAAACCTACGCAAATATCATGAAAAAGTTCTATTTTAACTTAAATTAATTATTGGAAAATAAAACAAAGAGCATGTGTAATTAATTAATTACATAAATTAATATGAATATTTCGAATGTTGAAATAAATAGATTATAAGATTAAAATAATATTAAAATGCGTTAATATTTTACCTGGCGTAATCATAGGTAAGGGAGGTATTAGCTAGCAAAAACATATGGAGATTTTGACGAACAATAGTACCAAGACCAAAAAGTGATTTTTTTCGGCCGAATCTGATTTTAAGAAAGCATGACGAAATAACACTTTTTGGCAGTGGTGTACACAATTTTTTAATTGACCTTTCTTCTTATTTGTTTGCCCTAACAAGTACATGTGACGGACAACGTAACGTAAAGTTCAATGCAAAGTATAATGCTAATGCTAAAGTAAATTTTTAAGTTTACAGCTTACATAAACCAGCCTTTATTCCTTATTTTCACATTCAACGATATAAAAAATTGATGAGAAATATTCGTTTTCCGGGAATGGACTGTGTCATATTTTGAGTCAGAGCTCAACGTTTCGCCCGCAGTCGTATGCGGCATCTTCAGGAGCAAGGGGTATAGTAATGTTTTAAACAAGATTACCCGACGTGTCAACCAGGCTAGAGGCCGAGTTTAAGCAACAAGAGGGGGAAACTCAGTTCACAAGGTTACCCGACATGTAAACCACGCTAGAGGCCAAATAAACCAAGACTGTGGAAGCCTACGCAATTAAAAAAATGATTAACTAATTTTTAATAGACCTTTTCAATTTAAAGAGATAGAAGATATGCGCAATGGAGATCTGCACATTTTAAGAACAATAGGGTACTATACCATAGTCAAATTTTAACTATCTTAAATAAGAAGACGAAAATATACATAAATTAATGAGTATTCGTGAAAAAATTTTGTTTCAATATTGATTAGGTCGCAAACTACAAGCGATTAAAGTTGATTACTAATTAGGTATGACGCGTTAGGTCCTAAGAATTTGATTGGTCGCCTGATTTTAAAAACGAAATGCGCGGGTCTGCTGCGGTCACCTTTGAAAGATTATGAACTGTCACGTTGTTGTATAACCTAACAAAGAATTTACAATTTTATGTTTCATGAATTTGTTTAATTATAATATCTAGTAATATTAATAATAATAATGTATTTATAATTAAATCTATTTGTAATATATATTAATTAAATTAATAATAATATTAAGTAATCAAAACAAACAAACACTAGCGTTATCCGCCGTCATACTTTGTGTCATAATAATGTCAAACTGTTTCAATGTTCTATAATTTATTAAGAAAAAAATCTGATGTGGCCAGCACATTACCTTCCGTCAGTTCTATGTATTTTGTATAAATATCATACAGAAAGTTCCTTGCAAAAGATTATATTTCTTGTACATTACCTTAAGGCAGTTGTATGTATTTTTTACTAATTCCATACAGAAAGTTTCTAACAAAAGATCCTATATTTCCAGTAAAATTATAACATAAACATACTGTCAACTGCACTTGACACTGACACCTTTCAATCAGAATTTTCTTAATGTATCGCAGATGTTTCCAGAGTTATAGCAAAGCTGACTAATATATATGATATTTAATTTCTTTATAATTTTTTAACTCTATATCCATTTAATATGAAGTATAAAATGCATTAAAATCGTATAGAGAATAAATAATTCTTTAATATTTATAATAACATTAAATGTGAAAAAATGATATTTAACATCGTTTTTTCAAGAAAAACTGTTAAAATCTTCAAATGAGGGTACTTCCGGTAGACCAATTATAACCAAAATCTAATCAGCTCTTCACATGGATGTAACGAAGAGGAATACGAAAGAATTATAATTTTTGGAATTGTAGTATTAGAGTTATCGCATTAGAAAATTTTGTCACACACAGACACACACACACACACACACACACACACACATACATACACACACACACACACATACAGACATCATCGTAAAAATAGTAAAATCGTATTCTAGGGACCCTAAAACGTGCTTATTCGTCAAAAACTCACCACCGAATTTTTTGACCAAAGACAATACCTTCCTTACCTAAAGGTGACGGAAGGTAAAAATGCTTATTATATATGTTAAATAATAATTTCTTCGTGAATATAACGTATAAGTTTTTATATAAAAATATTTCAGCTATGCAAACATGAAAAAAATCTGTTCTCTCTAGAACTAACACCACTGGAAGTACCAGCTACGTCACGCAAGAAATTCTTAACTTTAATCATATTTCGCTTATTACGTAAAATTTTTAAGTCGCGTTTGAACTATAATTCTTATTTCACCCTGTTCTTACAGAAAAAAATTAAAGAAAAAATCGTATAGGATTCTATTGGTGGGAGTCATGGATATGCGCTTGTCACGACATCCAAGGCGTTTGATTCTAAAAAATTTAGACGTCAAATGTGAGAAAAGTTTCAGACAAATTTAAAATCTTGTCGAAAGATGCTTCAAAAGCTTTTTATTGAAGCTAAAATGCAAATTTTCACTGAAAATACTGGTATTTTAATGACTGCAATAATTTTGACGTTTCGTTTGACAGCCCAACTGGCAGTGTTGTTGGCGCCATATTACTTACTATTTGCAGCGACAGAAGGAGATAGCCGTTAAATTGAAAAGGTCTATTAACTTTCGCAACTTATTTTCAAACAACAGATAAATAACTGTTTAAAATAATTGTTTTTCGCGGCCTACATGATTTTTTTTAGTCTCAATAATTCTAGTGTGATCCCCGTAGTTTATATTTTAATAAATTAAAATACTTAAAGCAGACTATAAATATTAATAATTTTTTAACTAATTATATCTTCCAGAGTTCTTTGCATATTTAACTTTTTGAACAAACTAAGCAAATTATTAAAGACAAAAAATAACAGAAGAGCCAACTACAAAAGATAAATTCCCCTTTGTTTTAGATATATCTTATACTTAATTTTACTGAATCATGATAAAGCACAAAAGTTTATTTTTATCACTGCTACTTGCTTTGAATTACGGATTTTTGCAGGAAGTTCCTGCAAATATATTCTGAAGTTTTTAGAGTAATCGGGGTTGTAAATCAAATGAACATTGTAAATAAAGCGACTGGATATTAAATATCAAAGGGAATAGGTGGCTTCAGCCAGTGAAATTAAAGTCGGACTTTAATTATAAATATTTTTATGGTCAATAATGTTAATATCGTTTTATTGAAAAGTAGATAGCTATGAATTCATAAAAGAGTTTTACGTTTGCGATATTGTATCAGGTAAATGATATTATGTTTATTGCTTCAGGAAATATTTAATCTAAAATGAAGATTGGAAATTGAAAATGTTTAGATTATACAAATAAATAGATTTACTTTCCAATTGAATTATTGTTAGTTTAAATATTTTTTCCATTATATTATAACATATTTAAATTTTCTGGGAAAGGAAATTAATGTAATATAAACATAAGCGCCCACTTTTGGATTTTCGTATGGGGGCTAAAAAGTGGTAACCGAATATTTACCAAATACAAATATACCATAATTTTCATTAAAATCTGATAATTTTATTACTTATACTGTATTTCAGATAAGAATAGAATTAGGAGTAAGATAGGGACGTATAATTCCAGCTTTCTGATTGGTCTATCAAAACGTAAGCTTACAAAAGCGATATGCGATCAGGCGCGAAAACGATAAAAAAATTATTAAAATTAAACAAATCAATTTCAAATAAAAATTTATTAATATTTTATATAAAAACTGCATTTTGAATCAACATGCCAAATTTCAATTCTTAATTATTAATAGAAACTGAGATCTAACACTCTTACTTTTTTAATTGTTATAAACAAAATATAAATATATCACAAAAATTAAACGTTGAAAGTATTCGCAGAGCATATTCGCAGGCCGAAATTAACGAAAGAGGCGCTGATTTTCGAAACAAGATGGCCGCCATACGATGGGTTTGACATATGACAGTTCACATTATTCACTATGTTTCGTTGACTGTGTATACAAACCGAGTTTAAAAACTTATTTATATGAAGGCGACAAGTTAAAATATTTAATTATTAATTACTACACTACTAACTTAGCTGTTACTTGTTCAATATGGCGCTTATACGATTGCTTTTCGTAGTACTGATTTGTGCCACTAGAGGGAAAATTTTATCTACGATTGCGAATGGTTAATTTTTTTTTTCATTGCAATATATTCCATTAGATATCAATGAAGTTGAGCATTTCTTCAAACGCGGAAATTGGGTGTCATTTATTATATGTATTGTCCTTATTTTTATATTAACTAATTTAAAAATATTAAAATTAGTATAATTACGTAGAAATGTATAGTCTATAATTGAAAGAGTGTTTCATCATTTTTGAATTGAAGTTATTGAGTTTCAAACTATGGCTACGACTATAATTCTCAAATGGATAATAGTCCGCACACGTTATTTACACAGTACTTTAGTTAATACAATGTGACAAGTTGAAAACTTTATAAAATAAATAATAGAATTTACAATGTTACTTTGTGTAAATACTTAATATATTAAAAATATTTCAAAATGAGTGTATTTTTGTTGGTATTAAAAATAATTTGTGTGTGGGGTAGAACCCCTTCAGATTTTTCCGTGTGGGGGCAGAGCCCCCTCACATTTTACCGTGTGGGGGTTCGAGCCCCAAAGCCCCCACGTAGTCGGCGCCTATAAATATAAAAAAAATCAAATTATACTTTTACTTTAGTCATGAAAGCTATTCATAATCATAGCCTTGTCAATTTTATTTTTATAATTTATACCACTGATAAAATAAATAATGGATTTCTCGGCGGTGATTGGCAGGAATTATATTAATAACCCATTTAGTTGTTAATTTTATTTAAAATTCCAATATTTCGTTACTAATTGTGTAACTTCATCAGGGAATAAAATATGTTTAACAGTTTTAAATTGGAAAATCGGACGTAGAAACATCTATCTTCATTAAATTATTGTTATAAACATGTTATTTTTTAAATTTGGAAAAGTTTTTTAGTTACATATTACACAGGTTAAACTACACACTTTAAAAGTTATTATACTAATTTTGTTTCTGATTAAAGAAAAATGTTTTTTAAAATTTTGAAACAAAATTAGTATAATAACTTTTAAAGTGTGTAGTTTAACCTGTGTAATATGTAACTAAAAAACTTTTCCAAATTTAAAAATTAACATGTTTATAACAATAATTTAATGAAGATAGATGTTTCTACGTCCGATTTTCCAATTTAAAACTGTTAAACATATTTTATTCCCTGATGAAGTTACAAAATTAGTAACGAAATATTGGAATTTTAAATAAAATTAACAACTAAATGGGTTATTAATATAATTCCTGCCAATCACCGCCGAGAAATCCATTATTTATTTTATCAATCAACAAGTACGGCGTTACTTCTTCTTAACAATTTATACCATATTCAGTGGCATACAGGGTATTGAAGCTAAGGTGTGAACATAAGGGATTTTAGTTTTTTGCAATATCCTGTTCATTTTATGGCAAAAACTGTAGAGCGCGAAGTTGTTCAGAATTAAAAGTTCTATCTGTAAACTGTTTTTACATTTTTTATTATCCTTCTAGTTTCTTCACAATTTTAAAAAGAAATTTCAACATTTCGGTTTATTAGTAGCAATAGCCATGACACTTGCGTAAATTTCGTATTCTTTTGTAACTATTTCCTCCATAATATTCCTTTAGATAGGTTCCCCATTCGAATAAACATTCATTATTAATTTTTTTCTTTTTCAAATGCAAAATTGACGTTTGACGTTTATAAATAATTTAGGAAAACTAGACAAATAAAACCGAAATTTTAATATTTCTTTTTCAAATTATTATTACTTACTTTTATGTTTTTATTCTGAAATTATTACATTAGAAATAGATTCACTCTAACTTATAAAATATTTATACAGATCAAAAAATGCTGAAACGTGCCGCTCCATACGGTTTTCACTTTTGTTCAAAATAATTTTAATAAAATGTCTCATTTAATATATGTAATGGGCCCGTCCAAATTTTTTTGATTTTTTTATATGTTATGAAGAATTTAAAAATAGAAATTCCGTATTTTTTGTTTTCTTGAAATTATGCTTAATAACGCCAAAAATAATTATTAAAGTTTTAGCGCGAAAGTTGTGACGTTAGTGTCACTCCGTTATAAGTAGAGAGAACCGACATACGTTACCATTAATAATGGTAATATAGGTAAGTAAAATTAATAATTTTTGCTCGTTTTCATAATCAGATTAATCATTTGCTTTAATTAATGTGACTTTAAGACTTTCTTTAATATAATATTGCAGGTTATTATACTCATTAAGTGTCATTATTATAATTAAAATAGTATTTAAACTATTTTCTATTTATAATTAAACCAACAATGACAGTATTGATTACAATAATCAAAGCATAGTTCATAATAAAAAGTAATCCAACATTTACATTTCTATTTACTAAATGATTACAACAATGACAAGTATTAAGATTAAAATAATTAGAACATAAATTATAATTTTATTTATTTAATAAGTAAATTTTCTTTTGCTCTTAATAAAAAATTACTCGGATATATTAAATATGTGCGTGTTAGAATAAGTGTAAAGCCAATCGCGAATTTATGAGCAAAATATGCATGATCTATTGTACAGTGACATTTTCACAAGGTAACTGGACGAGTGTAATGACGCTAACGTCACAACATGGCGATCGTTTTACGCTAAAAACTTTAATTACATTATTATAGGTATAAAAATACAAAATATATAGCAATTTTTATTTCGCTTTCATTTATTTATATTCCAAATTCATATGCGATATGTAATTTCTAAAAAGTCGATGACTTGGACGGGCCCATTTAATCAAAGTATATGTACGTATGCAACTTTACTATGAATATTCCCCAACTTCCAATTAATATATATCTGTACTTGCCACCAACCATGCTTGTTATCTTACATAGCTTTACACAGAAATCACATTTCAATGATATCCCCGAGTAGCAGGTATTACATTATTTGATTACATTAAAATCATGCAGAATAGAACACTAGGTTCATATGTATAATTAACTAGAGTCATCCTTCCTCATACATTTGTGTAACCAACAATACGTATTTGTTTACCACATCACATACGAAGGGAATGTTCAACACTTGCTTGTTTCCTGAAGCCCCGGGCATATTTGCACCCTTTAAAGATCCCTTCATTTGGTTATATACAAAGTGAAACAGATATTCCCACATAACGGTATCTATAGATGTAATTCAAATTTAAATCAATTAGAGTCAGCTTCAGTTCGTGTTATTATGGAATAGAACTTGAGTAATTGGAGAACGTAATATAAATATATTATATTGGTAGTGTAGGCGAGGGTAAAAGCAATACTAGATAAATAACATTTTATAAACTTTTCTAAATTTTAGTTTCAAGATTCATATCTTAACTCTGTTTATCTATTTAAGTCAAAATTCAGTTTAGAAATTCTTATCGTATTATGATAGTCACGACATTTATTTGTTGATAATTAAGTCTGGAAATTATTATGTATACACGCGTGACTTTGGATGACCTACCATATGCACCCCGTACCCCTAAGATAATCCTGTCCTAGAGATAGCGTTTTGTTTTAAGATAGTCGAGATTAATTCGTTGAGTCGTGAAGACGTGTTTTGTTTTGACGAGACTTCTAGTGTCTTTTAGTTTTGGGGCGACGCCCGCCCGCTGGGTTACGGAATTTAACTTATTAGTAACGGCTTAGTTATAGTTGTATTAGTTTACATGTAAATAAAGTATAAGTAAAACACAAGTATTTGTTCATGTCCGTAGTGTTCATCAGTGTAAAGTGTAAGTGTATGTGTGTTCTTCCTTATCAAGAAGTCCTTCTCACGAAGTCTTCCTTATCAGTCATCAGTGAAAAGTGTATCATCGTTGGGAGTAAGAAACAGTAGCTGGAGTCATCAGTATAGTATCATCATCCTCATCTTCAGCTCGCCAGACTCCACATACGCACCCCCCCCCCCCCGGTGTTACAGTAGAGATAGTTTATTGATTTAGCTTTATATATTTTTTTTTTCATTATTTTAAATATTACCGAATTATTTTTCAAAGATTATTTTACAGTTAAATGCCCACATGCCTAATTTAATAAAAATGTAATATTTAAATCGTTCGCCATTGTATTTTTTTAAAATAATATAACATGATTGTTTTCATACAACCTAGTTAGTGCTTGAAAAGTGCCTCTTTACACACTGTAAAAAGTAAAAACGTGTTGCTAGGCAACATAAAAATTCGGTTAATTTACCTGTCAAGTAGATAACTAGGTAGTAAATAATCACTGAGTTTACATGCAGTTTTCAAACCGTTTTCAAAACGTTTTTAGTTTTGAAAACGCCATGTGTACAGTGTCAAAACGGTTTTGAGTTATCTCAAACCAAAACTAAACTTCATAGGTTTGACTTGAAAACTAGTTTCAAAACTACTCATGTAAACACTTAAAATTCAGTTTCGATATTGCGCATGCGTACATAGCATAACGTTTCTGTCGCTGTGTGTTACTTCGTGTTATTAACCTACAAATAAACTGACAGTTGTGTAGTTTTAGTGCGTAGTGGTACAAAGTAGAAAAATAATTGGAATAATAGCAAAACGAAGAATTTGAAGTGAAGAGGATTTATCACTTACATCGGCCAAGTGCGCATGCGCCGAAACTGTTTTCAAATTAATCTGTAAACCTGTTTTGAAAATTACATGTAAACAGTTTCGCGTAATTTTGACTGAAAACTGAAATTATTTTCAAAACTGCATGTAAACGTAGTAAATAATGAAAGTAATAAAATTTATTAAGAAATATTAATGTACACTGTAAATGAAAGAAATGTAATATTTTTTTTAACGGATTGAGCACTAATATCATTTTTAAGAACAATAACATTTTTTGACATGAGTTCGAACCTAACCTAATTTTTAATATTAATATTAAACGTACAATTATAGAAGACTAATCCACTTCTCTCTGAGATTCTTCCAAGTGTTTAAGTTAGATTTTGTACAATTTTATGAGAAAGAGCACTAACCGTATTTGAAGATGCTGGATGCCTGTATACTCAATATTATGAGAAACATCACTAATATTTCGGTTGTTGCAAAAATGTTGTATGCAACACGTGTGTAAAATAGTATTTTTTATCTCGTGCTACAACATCGCACTCGACCAAAAAAGTACTACTTTACACACTTGTTGCATAAATAACTATTTTTTACGAATATGTCTTTTTTAATATATGAAAGTGTGAAAAACGTGCATTTTTTGACGCTGCAGAGTGAAATAATGAAAAGTTACAGCACTTTTTTCACGCTTTTTGCAGACGTAAGAAAAAATTTGTATGCAACTCGTGAGTAAATAATATTTTTTTTCATGAAAAGGAAAATTTGCCGAACGAGCCGAAGGCGAGTGCGCAAATCCTTGTTACTATTAGAGATTTTCACAATATAACATAAATTATAGCATGTTAACTCCTCTACAAAATTTCGGAAGTAGATCAATATTATTACTTCCGGTTTTCGAGTAATTGATAGCAACTTTTAAATTTCAAATGGAACAACCTGTATATTTTTTCAAATTTGAAAAATACATGAAATTTGCTATCCAACTATCTAAAAACAATCATATGTTGTATTATTTAAAAAAAGAATGACGAATGACTAAATTATTACATTTATGTTGAATTTAGGAGGCTTTGTATTTCATTTATTTGACATTACACCTTTCAAATATAAAGAAAATTAATTATTTAAATATTTAAATTGATGTAAATTTACTTTAATACGATATTTAATTATTATATCTTTTATTTCATGTCATTAGAATATGTCTTAATCAAAAAATTGTATTGCAATGCCTCCTATACATTTAATAAAACTGTAATATCTTAATCATTCGCCATTCTATTTTTTAATAATATAATAAGTAGGCCGTGGAAAACAAAATATGCATTATAATATTAAATAGTTCTTTATCTGTTTGTTAACTTAATTGTCAATTTAAAACGAATATTATTGCAACATTTTTCGTGTTAACTGATAGTTAACAGTCAATTTAACCAGGAAAACAGAGACAAATACAATAAATACCTGACCTTATTTTATCAAATTTTTAAGTATCGTTATGAATGCGATTATGGAATTAACCAGAGAGCTTTTCCAAATTATGATGTATAATTTGACAGTTTCTAAGTTAGCCTTAAATTAATTTGCCAGTTTCTAGTCATGAGAAATTAGATTAACAGCTTTGACATTTGTTTAGGTCTCTTACAAATTAATTTGAAGACATTCAAGAAGAAGATTAGTTGAGAGCTTTGAACAAGTGGAAAGAAAGAATGGTGAAGTGTATTATTGTTGAAGGGAACTACATTGAACTTATTTAAAATAAAATTAAAAAAAATATGGACTACGTGTATTATTCGTAATAATTCTAACGTAACCGTTACAGAAAAGTAATTCAGAAGCCATTAGTGTAAACTGTGTATTTCAATATAAATTTCACGTTTATATTTTCTGAGCAAATATTATTTAGTTTTATTCTTACAAGTGAAAATACAAAATAATAATAGAAATGCAATTCAACAAATTGCAACTATGGAATCAAATTAACAGCTTGTATATGGAACAGCATTTTAATTTAAAATAGTGTGTAAAAAGAAGGAAAAACCATTTCAAAAACCAATAATTTCATAAACCGTTGAAATTCTGGGAAATTAGTTTTTATTTCGTTTACTTTTAGTCCATATTAGTTTTCAGTTTCCAATCCAATTTTTTCCTTTCATAAGAAATATTCTACAAATATTACCTACACATATCGAATAAAATTGACCAACTGGGAAATGAGGTTGTTTCGTTTCATGATCATGATTTTTTAAAACAGAAAAAAATATGGGAATTTTAACTGGAAATGGAAACTAGTTAACAGCAATGTTAAAATTAGATCTACAGAGGAAAGTCGAGTATTGAGGCCCGATTATCCGTATATAAATAAGATGCGACAATGACAATTTAAGAAATACAAAGTATACATGTTTTGTTTTATTATTAAAGGAAATAGTACTTATGTTTATATTACATTTTCCTTTCCACATATCAAAGGCTTTAGAGGAGAAATATGTAATATATACAATTTATTTTATGAAAGGGGAAGCTCCACTGTCTCCTTGCCTCGGGGCCTCAGCTACTATAAATTTATCTCTGGCTATAGCATTCAAAACAAATAGACCCATTTTCCGAAAAACTTCATGTCAATTTTTATATAATTAACATCTCACTCAAAGCATTGTTTAAAGAATTTAAAATCGAAGACCGATATCTCTTTCCGTTCTTGAGATATTTACATTCAAAACATTACTCATTTCTGAGTTGTAACATTTAATAAATAATATATTATTATATTATTTATTAAATGGTTGTAACCTAAAAACGGGTGCTGATACGAGCCTAGCGATTTCGTTTTCCCAATTTTCACAAAATATGTCCCTTTGGTTTAGTTTACATATCTAAAAAACCAAATCCCTGAAAATGGTCACGATCACAAAAAAAACCTAGAGGTACACCTTAGTTTTTTTTGTGATTTTTAGCCATTTTTAGATACGAGTACTTAGCTATAGAAATTGTATGCATTATTTAAAATTTTTGAAAATGTGTACGAGTATACTTATGTAATTTTGCCAGAATCTCTAAAAATTTACTTTTTCGTGTCTAAAGATACATTCACAAATGAAAATTAGGT
This sequence comes from Harpalus rubripes, assembly GCA_963082715.1. NCBI lineage: Eukaryota > Metazoa > Arthropoda > Insecta > Coleoptera > Carabidae > Harpalus > Harpalus rubripes. The sequence goes on from OY720460.1 coordinate 32,115,382, forward strand.
TTAGATTTATGGTTTATACTTTACATTTAATGACTTTGGCCGCATATTATGTAACGACTCCATTCATTCTTCAGAATTTAGGGTCTCTAAATCCAAATCATAAAGCTAAACATTGCAAGGTTCAAGCTTTAGGTTTATGATTTAGTTTGACGTCACAAACTTCACCAATGAGAACGAGTCTGAAATGATATAGATATATACACCTATCTTTATTTAGTATCCACTTGGTGGATTCGGCTTTTTAAACAAATGCAAAAAGAACATGGAGACTGTCAAAACTTAATTGTTGAAATATAACCAATAATGCCAAGCGAATGACAGTTTCACGGCGCACATGTGTCTTGTTGAGTACTGCTCTACCGATATTTTAATCTTGTTTTTGAAGCATTTACATAGATGTCTGTATATATCAAAACTAATTTTCAGGTAATTTAAACTTACATTTATGAATGACTTACTTAAACCTAAACCAAAACCATAAACCTAATTTTCATTTGTGAATGTACCTTAAGTTTGAATGCAAATATTTCTGGATCTAAAAAATATATTAATTTGCGGTAACATTTAGAATCAGCGCCATGATATGCATTCAAAATCGTCCGAAAGTAGAAAATATAGATTTTTGATAATTTTGCTCAATGTTGGGTGTATTTTGGAGAGCATATTTCAAAGTAGGTAGAAACATAGATTTGTAGATATCAACAATTTAATTTATGGAAGTGGGTCTTCCACGTTCCCATTGCTCCTGTATCTCCATTACTATAAAATCAGGCCCCGGACATTTTGCACTAGAAATGACCACTCTAATAAACTGTTAAAGTTTGTTACACTAGTTATAAGACAACCTGTATTTTAAATTGGATGTGGCAAAAGTCCCACACGAGGGATCGTTAAAAAAATCCCGATGAGGCATTGTTAAGTATACTCTAGCTCTAGAGATCCGATCCGTTCGGGACTTGTGCAAAATAATAGAAAACCCGGGAGTGAGAAGGTTGTTGAACAGCTTACTTATCTTGCATATTTTTCTAAAATAACAATAATAACCTAACGCACAAAACTCATCCATTTTTACCCAGCATGAATTTCTTGCGTTAGGGTAGATAATATTGTGGTATATTTACTTATTAGGTGAAACGCCTGAACGGGATTTTAATTTTTTTATGTCTCACTATTTCTTTATTGCTAAGATACGGTGTATGTAAACATATCTATAACAACCGGGGCATAATGGGAGGACATAATATTAATATTAATGGACTTTTAAATTAAAAATAATATGAACGGTATATAATGAATTTATTTTCTTTTTAATTATAATTCATTACAATAATAATAAGGATTGATTACAACAATTAATACATTAATTGATTATAACAATTAATATAAGAAAACAGCTTTGAAAGCACAACACAGCAATCAATTTTAATTTAATTATAATACTTAAAATTGATTATCAAAAAAACTTTAAAAAGCCATTTACTCCCTCGAATTGCAGACTGTAATGTTTTGCATTCATTTTTGACAGATGACGGATCACTATTTTTTTTGGCGACGATATTTATCCACGTTTGAATTCATTTTTGATATTATTTACCGTCATATGTGACACATCCAAAGCCGTACAAGCTCTCTAAAATGTAATAATATTCACAAATAAGTGCATAAGAAGTAAAGAACTGAGATATGTCATGTGATAACGAACCTCAAAATATAATACTTACATCTTCTACAGACAAGAATAGAATAATTAGGAAATCATTTATACGTTTGTCTTCCTCAAAGTATACAGATACATTCAAAATAAATTTTTTACACCGTTTCGACAAAATATCTTCCAAAACATCAAATTCACCCATTCCACCATCTCCAACGATTTAAAACGTTGGTGTTTTAAAAATAAATAAATGTTGATAATAAACAAAACAATTAAACAACATCCTTAGCAACGTCAAAGCTTAAGCATTATTGTAATTAAAATTATTATAAATGAAAACTTATTTCACATAATCTAGTGAGACATAAAATCTTGTATGCACCACGAGCGTTACTAGATGATAATGCCCATCGGGCGACATCTATCCCTCGGGCCAGAGGCCCTCGGGCTAGATCTTCGTCGCCCTCCTGGCAGTATCATCATAGTAACGCCCTTGGTACACAAAATACTATAAAAGATCCGGCACTGTAGGAACTTTCTATTAAATTTCATTTTTCTGAAACCAGAGCGAAAGTTGCATTTCACTGACTACTCACGAAAACATTTAAACGTTTTATTTAAAACTTTATTGAATGTTAATATTAATAACTGTGTTTTGTACATTGGATATGTTAATCCCAGAATGCATAAACTTTAGATATTATGGGATTAATTCTACGAAACGTAACTTGCTTCAGTTGCTTCTCTTCACGTTCACAGTGAACTTGACACCTCGCTTGGCAAAGCAGTTTATATCGATATGAATTTATTGCGTATTCCCTCATATGTTCTCAGTTTCCGAGTAGGTACCTTGTGTTAAAATTCCATGAATATGAATAAAGCAAGTAGAAAATTCGATTCCGATCTCCAAGTAGAAAAAGCAATTACGTGAATGTCTCCGCACGCCGTGAGCCGCGTGTTAGTGATCTGAATGATACTTAAACGAGCAGCCAGACCAATACAATGGAAACTTCGCGATGAGTTTTCTACGTTCTTTCCACACTGATAACTCCAGCTAAATGTTAAAACTGAGGTGAAAATAATAGCAGCATAACATTTAAACTTGTTCGCTTGGAAAATATGATAACTTTCAATAACAGCCGAGAAATTCTTGAAACTCGAAAACATCTTCAGAAACTATTCATTGCTAAGGGTGACATCCATTTTATTCAGATTTTAATATGAGGGATGTTTTCAAAGTTCTGGGAATCTAGTTTTAGTTGTAATACGTTTTGTACTTATTTTACACAATCATAAAATATCGAGTAAAATATGCTCATTCACTTTGATAGTCAAGGTAAAATTGTGCTGCTCAAAACATGTTTATTGATAGGCCCAAAAAGTTCTTATGATCGCGTATCTAGTAACTACAGAAGTATGCCATGCGTAAAATTCATACAGTTCCTGAATGCGTCATAGAATTCATACGCCCAAGCCCACAAATACTAAACTTTCAGGTGTGCATGAACCATAATAGGACGCTAACCATACGTATCTATGTATATCGCTTATTATAATGTAGACCGTTGTACTATTAATTCTGAAATCAAATGTTTTAAATATTTTTTAGCATAAATCATTATTGGCTATCAAGATAACCATTTTAAATTACTTAAGTAAGACGGGAAATTTTAGAAATAAATTACAAGAATGATGTTCTATTGAAACAAAAAACAAGTTTATTTTAATAGTATTTTATGTACCAAGGGCGTTACGACGATGATAATACCAGGAGGGTGACGAGGATCTAGCCCGAGGGCCTTGGGCCCGAGGGATAGATGTCGTCCGATGGGCATTATCATCTAGTAACATCTGTGGTGCATACAAGATTTTATGTCTCACTAGAGTATGTGAAATAAGTTTTCATATATAATAATTTTGATTACAATAATGATTAAGCATTGGCGTTGCTAAGGATGTTGTTTAATTGTTTCGTTTATTATCAACATTATTTATTTTTAAACATCAACGTTCTACATAGTTGGAGATGATGAAATGGGCGAATTTAATTTTCGGATGATATTTTATCGAAACACTGTGAAAAAATTATTTTGAATGCTTCTGCAAACTTTGAGGACGAGAAACGCATAAATGTTCTCCTAATTATTCCATTCCATTCCATTGCTTTTTAAGGCCCTTTTTATAATCCATTTTAAGTGTTATAATTAAATTAAAAATGATTTCTGTTTTTTTATTATATTAATTGTTGTAATCAATTAATGTATCAATTATTGTAATCAGTCCTTATTATTATTGTACTGAATTATAATTAAAAAGAAAATAATTTTCATTATATACCGTTCATATTATTTCTTATTTAAATCCATAAACATTGATAGGATTATAATGAGGGCATAATGAATTATTATGCCCTCCCATTATGCCCCGGTTGTTATAGATATGTTTATATACACCGTATCCTATCAATAAACAGTTCATATTCCTTTAGTGAGACATAAAATGACTTACATAGCTATATCACATTTATTCAATTTATATAACTATTCTTTTTGTGTGGACATACTTGCATTTACTAGTTTATTTTTTATAAGTAGAGACCAGATTATATGCATTATAAAATAACTAATACATGCAAATATGCGTGAAAATAACCCAAAATATGCAATAAAAAAGTAAAAATATGTTTATCGAAGGTATAATTGCTAGGATAAAGTTATACCTGCAAATATGCGTGAAAATAACCCAAAATATGCAATAAAAAAGTAAAAATATGTTAATCGAATGTATAATTGCTAGGATGAAGTTATACCTCCGATAGTTATACCATAGTTTATCCATCATTTGTAAAAGTAGGCCTTAAATAGGGGACTACTGCGCAATTGAAATTGAGAAATTAGGAAAAAATATTGAAAGTATATGCTTAATAATGAATATTAATAAAGAAATAAAACGATATAATTGAAATATTTCGGAAATAAGGGGGTTTTTGTTATAGCAGCTCGTTACTCATATGAATTCCATATATATTATTCTGATTGGCGACTCAAAGACGGTTAAAAATATACGAATACCTACTACCAATGGAAATAGAGAAATTCAAATAGCGGAGGCGTGGCTATCAGACCACTACTGCAATTCTCAAACAGTTTTTATTTGAATATAAATATTTTGCATTTAAGTTAATAATAGAAATACACTTCCAATTATAAATCGTGTAGACTTGTACGGTATAATAATATTCATTTATTTTTTATTAATATAATTTAGAAATATCATATATTTCAAGAACATTATTTAGGTCCACAAGGAAACAGTTTGATATAAAAACTTATACTCGTGACGTCACATTTATATTTTCAAATTTTGGGGGACTATAACTCGCTTATTAATAGGAATTTTTCACCGGATTTTCACCGACAGTCTAAGTTTTACTTATGCGTTCAGATGAAATTATATTTAAAAAATGGTGGAATCCCCTATTACTAATATTTACCAAGTGACTTACGAAATGTATTCTGTTTTTTACTATTCTTAAAATTTCAGAAGGGAATAAATAAAATGGACCCCTGTATGTACTTGTGGTTAGTGTTCTATTTTGATTGGTGCATACAGTAAGACAACTTTTCATGAAAATACCGGACCAAAGAATAAAAAATATCATCTGAATATGTTAATAAATAAAAAGTCATTTACGTACAGAGAACAATATTAATATAATAATGTAATTGTGATGTAATGCAATGTATAACAGTATTTAATGCCAATTTGTCAATTACAATTTTGCATCCCACAACTGATGTTGACTGAAAATTTCCACAATATACGCCTACATTTTATATACATCACATAAACTCCACGTCCTTTGTACATGTTGTATATTAATAACCTGTATAATTAAAATGCAAGGCAAAAATTTTCTATGCATACGTAAAATATCAGCACCATACATTTTATAAAAGAAACAAGATAAAGTAATGTTATCCTTTTAAAAAGCTTTGTTATTAAAATCATGTTCACATCAAACTAGATGGAAATTTGATAAAATCTATTTTATGCATTTTAATAAACAATTATAGTATACAATACAAAAAAATGGATATTTTCATATTAAAAAGAACGTCGTCCATTTCACAAATTAATATTATACTAAAATAATTCCAGTTTTCTAATTCGTTTACATAAATTTGTCACCGTTTTCCTATCTTTTAAATAGCGGAAGAAAAGATAACTTCAGACAAAGGAAAGTAAATAAATAACGTGTTGGAAGTGTTAGTAAGCAGTTTTATCTAAACCATTTAATTTGCAAGCGGCTCACCTAAAGTTTCCAGTAAGTTTTAAATGCTAGTTGTTGGTTCTTTTTCTTGTTTAAAGTTCTATTTTACCAGGAACTTGGAATTGTTCTTTTGGAGTTTTCCTAGTAGTTTAAAAGTTTACAATGGGATAGAACATACATTATTGAGAAGAACGAATATATTATTTATTTACAATTTTAAAAGCAATTTTCCTATAACATAACTTAATATTTCTTAAACTATTTCTAATAACTTAACTATAAAGTTTATAAACATATTTTTTAAAGGGTTACCGTACGTAAAAAGAAGGCGATGAATTTTAAAACATCCTAGTAAAAGTTGTATAAGAGAAAAAAAATAATGGGTATTACATGGTCAAAAGATACCTACAGTAAAATTTTTGAAAGATGTTTGATCAAGATCGTCTGTATCATGAACGAATTAACAAATTGGCATACATTTATCACTCTCACTTGCAAAGTCTACAAGCGTGTGCAATAAGGATGGATATAACACGCTTGTCTTTCAAAAATTCTTATTGTTTCGATAAAATCGTACCTACAAGATAGATCTCCAGTAGTAACTGTAAAAGTCAATGAGAGAAAATATTTTTCTGATTTAGAGTTTCCTTCAACAGGCGTTCCCCAAGGAAGTATTCTCGGTCCTTTACTTTTTATTTTGTGCATCAATGACCTTCCAGATGCTTTTACTTATGCAGATGTGTGCTTGTTTGCTGATGATACATCTGTGATTATCTCAGCCTTTAGCTCCCAGGAACTTAATTCCAAAATACAAGAGTGCGTCGATATAATGGATAACTGGTGTAAAGAAAATGCTGTGATTCTTAACGCCGATAAAACACAATTAGTGCAGTTCATGTTGAAAGGGAACAATTTTAATGTCTCGGCTTCTCTTCACAATACGACAATAAATCCGACAAGAGCAACCAAAAGTGTAGGTTTACACATAGATTACAACTTTGTTTGGGCTAACCATTCTCACTATCAAATAAAAAGACTTAACACATCTTGTTATGTTCTAAAGACATTTACGCAAAATGTGTAAATATAGTCGTACTTAAGCTTTATTATTTTGCGCACATTTACAGTATTTTGTCATATTGTATAATCTGCTGGGGTAACTCTAGCCAAGCAGTTAATGTGTTCAAGGCTTAGAAAAATGTTTTAAGGGCAATTATTGGTTATTCTCCTCAGACTTCGTGCAGAGGTCTCTCCCTGAGTCTCAATTTACTTACTCTCCCCTGTATCTACATCTTCCACTGTGCGCTTTTTGAAGAAAAATTCTTCCTTGTTTTTAACAATCAAAAAAGCTACTGGATTTCATAACACGCGCAACATCAACAATTTATATATTCCTAATTTCAGAAGGAAATATTTTCATGACAATGTTTCATACATGCCAATAAAATTTTTTAATCACTTACCAAATGAATTGAAAGCTATTAAGACTGTGAATACATTTAAATCCAAACTAAAACAATACCTCATACAGAAACGTTTTTAATCTACTGACGAATTTCTCAATAACTTATTTACTTATATTTTCCATATTTACTGTATTTTTTTTTTTTTGTAAATTTTGTGTATGTGTATTAATATGATATTTTGTTAGATGTGCTTTTATATCGTGTATTGACAAGCCAATAAGTTTTTGTAATTTCTTTGGCAAATAAAAGTATTCTACTAAATTAGGACATTCCATTTTAAAACTGTGCTCGTTGTTGACAAAACTTTCTGTGTAACATAAGTTTATTTATTAATTCAGATATATTACCTTGATTCGTAGCCGTACGAATAACTTTATTTTCTGTTAGTGTCACTCACACTGACACTGTCAGCATCTTCTTTTTCACATATTTGGTTTTACATTTGCTAATAAACTTACGAGTTTTGAATTTTGAATGCCTTTACTGTAACATATATTTTTATAATAAAAAAAATAACGGTAGTCTCTTATATACCCTCATAAAAAATAAATAATCGACACTACTGAATTTGACAGAGCTAAAATCTTGTTGCATACAATTCGTAGATGACCTTGATCGGACATCTTTAAAAAAAATCCTGTACGAGTAATTTTACAACAGATGTCCAAAATTGTTACCATGATTTTGTACTTTTATAAAACGATGAACACTGCTAGTTTATGTAAGCTCTTAACTTAAGACTTTACCTTAGCATTAGCATTATGACTTTGCATTAAACTTTACATTACATTGCCTGGTAAACTATTATTCATGAAAGATGACTATTCAAGGTCATTTGTGAGCCGTCTGATATAATATTACTTGCAGATAACTTCATTGCATTTCGTGTGCAAAGGCGTGCAATTAAAATATTTAGGGAAACATTTTATCTAAAAAAATAAGTAATTCATTTGAAAATTATTTTTCTTTCTAAATAATGCCTTTCTGAAAGATTTATGTTCTTCACTTATGTGTTTGCAAAATACAAAAACATTGACTTAACTTATAAACCAAGGAATAATAATTTGGTTTAAACGTCAACGCCACTGGGTAAATATTACCACAGAGGGCAGTGTAGTAGATAATTAGGTATCTGTAATTCTACGACATATGTCATTATTATTTATAGCGTGTTAGAAAGTAATGCCACTATTTACGTATATCTGTTACACCACATAAATTAAATAGACATAGGTCAAATAATCTTTCTCTTTCTAATACAAAATGTTGCTAAGCTACTGCTATAAAGTGATGTGTATTCTTTCTTTGAACAAATGACCTTGGATAGTCATCTTTCGTGAATAATAGCATACATGTTCTTCTTGGGGCAAACCAGTAAGAGTAGGCCGGTAATGTCATTTTTACTAACAGCGACACGTCATTCATGTTGACATACAAGGACATATAAAATATAGATATGGATAGTGATACAGACGTTGTCGTATTTTAACAATTTTTATAAGTATAATTGCTTTGGCAAATAAATTTAAGAGAAGAAAGAAAATGAGTTGGGGAGTCCGACCTATGTGACAGAATTTTTTAAAACGTCAAATTCAAAGACATGAATATCGCCAGAGGCAAGCTTCTGATGGGTCGGCATTAGCATTATGACTTAAGAATTTAGAAATTGGCGTATTCTAGGGTTACGGCATAATGCTAAGGTTAATGTTACAGCTACATATACCGAAGAACGCATTTGTCTATACTCGAATTATTAATGCAAAGTCATAATGCTAATGCTAAGGTAAAGTCTTATGTTTACAGTTTACATGAACCAGCCTTAACGTGTGACCAAATTGGAAAATGAATATTTGGACATTTTCGTATGCAATTTTTCTGAACATCTGAACATACCTTAATATAGCCTAACCTGACTCACACCCGGAAAACTCGAGCAGAGTTTTGAGCGTTAGGTTGAGGTTATAAAGGTAGATTTAGAGAAATGTTCAAGCTAATTATGTCAAAAATTTATCATATTACAATTCGCCAATCATTTTGAAAACGATTAGGAGATTAGGCGTTTTATAAACGACTCTTTTTGTAATTTGCCTGTCTATAACATAAAGGAACTGTAGTTAGGAATTTTAGAAAATGACTGAAATGCTTAAACCAGAAACTAAAACATAAAAATATCACATATCACTGATATAATTGCTGCAGTATTTGTTCTGTACTGTATACATCCATCCGTTTTAATAATATTTGAACTAAATTATAAACTATAATTGTATGAAAACAATGACTGCAACAATTATAAACAGTAACATTTTATTAAACTGTCACATTGATATTGTTTTATTTCCATGGTCGTCTGATTCCTGACGAAATTGTAACATTTTATTTCTCAAATATCATGTGCTGCGGATGAGCTATTATATTGAAATTTTTTAAATGTGATGCACTCTCCACGCCAGCAATGAGTGCCAGTGAGGTGACGCCTGGTAAACGCTCGCACGGTACAAATATGCGTCATAATCATTACCGATATCTGCGTACAAAGCAGATTGGCACACCCAGCAATGGGTAATATGCCGTGATGATATATTTATTTATTTATTTAAATGTAAAATTTAATTTCAAACAACTTTTTATTCTTTTAGTTGTGCTCTGAAAGTTACAGGAAGAGAATTTCAGCACTTATTTTCTTATTTAAAATTCTATATTACTCCTATATTCCAGTTTTCGGGGCACATCTGTATAACTGACTAATTTGTACGGTAATGACCTAATATACTCAAAATTGCATAATAATTAATAATTAAATTTCGTGTTACTTTGAAAATCTCTTCTTATAAAACAAAATGTTCCTTTCATCGCTATGATCAAAGGCTCACTTATCGACTGCACCCGATAAGTGTATCGGTAACAACTTCTGTCAAGAAGGATATAAAATATAACTAGGTACAAACGGTTATCTTGACATTGCATAATATTTCCTTTCTTTGACAGCTTCTTTACTGGCATCATCATAACTCGACTCCCTGGGACGCGAAGAAAAATAAAAATTTATGCGAAACATATGAACACAAATCCCGGTTTTATATTTTCTATTTCTGACTTCTTTTCTATTATATTGAATAACAAAAAGCTTTGAAGAGAAAAGATCATGAAACTGATCTGGCAATTATTTTAATGATATCTACGTACTCGTACAAGCGAATGGAAAGTATGTTTTTTTTCCTGTAAACAAAAGCAGATATATTCAAAGGAAAATAACACAGAGTTAAGATTAATGTCTGTAATGTGACCTATAACCCAACTATTTGTCTATGTAATGTAGTAATTTGAATTCACGTTAGAATAATGGTTTGTAATCTTAGAATTGCGACTCTATTTCTTGCTTTAGTAGTTCATCAATCACTGTAAACCTTATTTCATCAACTTTTCCTTTTCGAAAAGGAAAAAGCAAATTTCAGGCCAAATTAAGAGTCAATTAAGTTCTTTACATTTTATTTAAAATCCTACAAGAATGCTACACAATCATTCAAATATGCTGTAACTGGTAATCTTTCAGAAAAATTAAAGCTGAAAATGTGAGACGATCCTATTAATTTGTTAGGCTTGTAATCTAAAACTGTCAAAGCGCAATTTACATATAGATAGTGATGCACAACGAGGCGAGAGTACTCTCGCATCTCGTCTCGTGTCGTTGCATCATGCGAGACGATAACGAGAGCGAGATTGCAATTTAAAATTCGAGGCGAGATCGATATAACAACTGCGAGAAGCGAGAAATTCGCGAGATTCTCGTGAGAGTCTCGCAATAAAAAGTATTTGTAACTTTATAGCTTTGATTCATAAATGCAATGAAAAATGCACCGTGCAGGGAGTGGAGTCAACGGTAATTCGTGCATAGAACAGGTGAATGTGAAAATTGTATGAATTGACTATATTTTTTTGAGTCTATCTAGAGTCGAATGATATCGGTCACAGAGCGAGTAAATGCAGAATAAATACTAAATCGGTTTTGCATGTAATAGAACTAGTTTTCCTCCAACATTTCAGCCCCTAATTCATTCCAGTTAAAAATACGGTTAATAAAATTCGTGTTGTCCCTGAAAAGTAAAGGAGTGAAGCGCTTTTTTATGAGTAAATCTTACTTAAATAGTGGCATATAGTTAAGGATAAAGTGTAGAAACTTTTAGTTACAAAAAATATTTTTTTAATGTTTAATTAGTTTTACCGATGACAGAATGTATTAACAGATGTTCGTATTGAAATAATTTGGTGACTAAAATTTAGTGTTTCGTGTCTTTATTATAGTTATACGACTGTAAATACACGGAAGACGGAACGATAGGCGCGAACTTGTCATTTGTAGTTCAACTGATACGTAAATACCGAGCTAAAGACGTAGTGCGCGAGCACTTATTTTTACAACGAGACTCTCGCGCGAGAACGAGACGAGACCCAAAAAAATATGCGAGAACGAGAGCGAGATTGTAGATCCGAAAACGAGACGAGAACGATATTTTATATTTCTCGTCTCGTCTCACTTCGCGTGCATCACTACATATAGATATAAAGAGTGATCAAAACCATCTGATAGCCACGTGACCTGAGTAGTTCTCCATATTTTATTCCGCTGAAATAAGTATTAACAGTTGCGTGCAATTCATAGGCGTGTATTGTTCTGTCAATCTGTCAAATATCTGTTCAAATATTCGTTACGCTTTGTGTTTATTTTTACCGTCTTTATTACATGAGTTTCATAACTACATTATCGACAACAGTCTTTTTCAAGACTCAGTTATCTGCTTGGTGAGACACAAAAATAATTTTAATTGCTTAATTAATGAGTTTTTTTAGGTTAAGTTACCACCCGAAGTGGTTTTAACAGACGAACACCACAAGTTTATTTTCGAAGCGTATTCTTTATAATAAAAATTCGAACGTCTATGAAGTTACGTACCAAACTTTTCTTCCCAGAAGTCTAGTTTTGATGTCATTCAGGAAAGGTGCAGGTCACTTGACTATCAGATGATCACTCTGTAGTTGCATGCAAGTTGTTAATTTTCAGTGAATAGCAATATACAGGTGGGGCCTAGAAACTTCCTTTTTTTTGAAGGCATAATATAATAAAATTTACTATTTTTTTGGTGGATCAAGCTATTGGGGGAATTCGTGGTGCACTCGCCGACTTAGCTAAAGTGCCGTTTCGTACTATGGAAGTTACTGCAAAACAACCTAAAAACACGTATTTCACTTAAAAAACGCCGTTTCAAAGGATTTGAAGACATGTTACGAGAAAAAGTTTTTTCATCAGATATGAACATTTCATGGTCTGAAACAATTTGCGTGTACTCCTTTGGATACATATTCTACCTAAAATTTCGATGGAACTTGGTTGTTTAGGGCATAATATGACAAAATACACTGTTTTTTAGTGGATACAAGCTTTTGGGATGATTTCATGGTACACTTCTTCGACGTAGCTAAATGCCATTTCGAACCATGAAAGTTACTGCAGAACACTTTTAGAAAACGCTGTTTTAATCGATATAGGGACATGTTTTGCATGATTTAAAACTTGAAATTATGTTCTTTCATTATCCAAAAATAAATTTTGTCTAACAGCAATACCTACTTTTTATTTTATTCTCCTTCAAAAACAAAGGAAGTTCCTATGCCCCACAATGTACAAGTCAAGGAAATAGTTGTTATAAATGCTGATAATAATATACATTTTAAAACTGAGATACAACTCATTTAAAAGTTTTGTATATAACTTAAAATGCACTTGAAATTAACTTCGCTGCAATAAATTAGTTTTAATTTAACAATTTCAAATTTCTTCGCTAGACTTAAATCTATTACGACAATGAAATGCAAGATTTAATTTCTTCATGGCCAAAACTTTTAATCTAATTCCGCTTATTATTCAGCTGATTGAAAATTATGTATGGTAATCGATATTAGTTTTTTGTTCCGGTAAATGCACACAAATCTGTCAACACTGATAATTTATATTACCGCTTAATTATGGAAATAATGTTCATAAACCTCGTTCGGACAATAATGAAGTAATATGACAATAATTAAATGTTGTTGTCAGCAGGCAAATTTATCGTTCGTGTTCGTTAATAATATACAATATTATTTTAGTATGAATTTGTAATTAGTTCCAATTTCGAAATATTCTATTCCAACACAATTATATGCATTAGCGGTGACAATCAAATTAATATAATTATGCTTATTATCTATAATTTGTTTATAATAAATACGACATATGTGTATCTGTCATAGAAAGAAAAAAAATTATATATTGAAGAGTAAGGAAAATGGTACATTATTGACGAGGTATCTGTCGTTTTCATTTTTGATGCGCGCGTTTCTGTTCATTTGCAACGTGTTGCGAAGCAAATAATTGCGACGAGATTCTCCTTTCCCTTCAGGTATTCTGAGATTGATATATCCAATGTAAAAAAAGAACACAGCTATAAATATTAATATTCAATAAAATTTTAGTCAAGAGAAATTGCAAATTTCGCGCCGCAGTTTTGGCGCGAAAATAGTACTTCCGCTCCGGTTTCAGGAAATATTTATTTTTGTGCAACCGGACGCGAAATAAGCATTTCGCAGCCGCAATATAGGCCGCGAAATTGGATTTCGTAACCGTTGTTATAGTAACGGCCGCGAAATTAATATCCATAGAAACTACATAGAATTAGCGAATAAAAAGAAAAGTAGTACGTTTGAAAAAAAATATTAATGTATCATTCGGAATAAAAGTGTCTTTCTGTGCTTGGCATGCAATTGTCCGACTCGCTTCGCTCGTCGTGCAAACTTCCATGCTCGCCACACAAAGTATCACTTTTACTACTAATAATAAAATATACTATTATATTATATTACCGTAGTAGAATTTTCTTTTTGGTAACTCTGCATTTAAGGTATCTACAATAATTTGAAAAACAAATGATTTTTCTACAAAATATTAATTATTTTATAAATTTTATTTAAATTAATGATTTAAATCAGGCAACCCTGCTTGGTTTGCCGATGTGTTGTTATTATTTAAAAAAAAATATTACAGCGATACAATGCACATGCTCTAAATTGATTATAAGTAAAAAAAAAAATGTTAGTTTGTTCACTATTTTGTAACCAATATTCTCTCTGTTATAATGATCACAAATAGTGAGGTCCCGTAACAAATTGTAAACATCAAATGCAACCCAACGAAAACAATTAAATAATGTGAAATAGTCAAATTTAAAATTGTATTTACTGCGATTCTCAGACCTGAAATGAAAACTTGGACGTTGCAAAGTTCAAGCCGACGTAAAATCCAAACCCGAAGTGCGCAGAATCAAATTTTTTGTAGTAAATGGCTATATTATAAGTCAACAAGATATTGTGCTGTGTTAAAATTTGATTGTGTATGTACCTTGACATTAACGCAATGATATACCGGTATTATAGATTACTCATTTAACGTCACACGTCATATAAGTGAGATTGCGTCTTGATAGTTTTGGTGATTTTGATTTACTTTGATACATAAACATGATAATTAAAAAACTTAATACAATACAATTCATAGTCGTAGAAAAAGTATAGTTTGTAGTTTGCTCGGAATGGCTCCTCCACCCTTTTGAAACCATATTATACTCGGGAAATATATGCCTCATTCCTCGCTTGTTAGAGAAAATATAATTAACGACTAATAACCGTTCCGTATGAAGTTTGGATGAAGTATACAAATTTTATTTTTAGTTCATAATGTGCTTTTATTCAGCGGGTAAAAATAAACGAAACATATTTATAAATCACTGGTCGAAAGAAACAATAAGAAAATTATTAGAAATATCGAACACGATAGAAGTAAAAAAATCTGATGAATTAAGTTCTACTGGCACTGGTAACTATCTCTCTCACGCAGGGGAAAGACAAGGGCTTTTCTTGCTATTCAGTTGGTATTGATCGAAAGAAACTAATATTTGACCACATTAAATATTACACCGTAAGCAAGCATTCGGGAAATTGGTTTCAACAAGTCAACCCAGTGTGGCGAAGCTCGAGATTGAAGCCCACTTCAACTGACGTCTAATATTTGATCGGCGCAAAAACAAAATGATTGAAATTTTGTGAAAATACTCAACAGAGTAAATCGAAGCAAATGGAAGGAAGATATATACTTTCAATGTCTTATTTTTAAAGCTTGATATAGAAGTAAAGTGTGAGTAAAGTGTAGCAAGCTTTTAAGTTACTAGAAAAAGTTGGCTATTAACAAACTTTTAAATTAATAAAGTTTATGGATTTATTTTTCATATCCTGGATGTTTTACATTTACCTTTTAGTAGTGACAGGAAGGATAGTAATAATTTTAATTACGATATTAATGCAAGTAGTTTTCATTTAAGTTTTCCAATTAATTTTATATTCAAACAAAAATAATAGATTACGAAGTAGTTTATCGATTAACTAGATAAAAGTTAAAGTTAACCTTTTAAGAGGACATTTTAGTGGTGTATTGTTCTCTTTATTTTAAATTAAAATGTCTATAAATCTGCAGTATATGTTTTTCCATTTATAAGTACCTAACCTAATGGTGTGTAACTTTATATTTGGGAAAAGAACAATATTTATTCAAATTTGAGAAGTGGGTGCCTACATGAAATTTGTTATCCAATAGTATAAAAACATTCATACCTTATATTATTAAAAAATACAAATAATTAAAATATTACATTTTTATTATATATATATATATATATATATATATATATATACATACTGTGCACATCTCTTGCACCCTCTAGGCCCAGCCCTGGACGTCACACTTTCACTTATATATATATATATATATATATATATATATATATATATATATATATAGAAGGTTTTGCAATAATAATAATGATAATCAAATTTTATTATTATTATTATAGTCATCAATACCGAAATCTGTGTACAAAGCAGATTGGCACACCCAGTAATAAGTAATATGCCGTGATGATATATTTTATTTATTATTATTACTCGTTTCCCAACCATATACAATATAAATGAAATAATTAACATTACACAATAAATATACATATAATACATTACAACAAATATTTCTCACCCCTTACGTATTGAATTGACCGATTTTCGGTAGCGAAATACCGCATCCGGACCACATCGAGTGAGTCAGCTTAGCACTATTAAGAGGCATATATACCCCTCTATATATATATATATATTTACAATTATTGAAATCAATTAGTATTTGACCTTGATTTTATAGGCAGAAAGAGAAATGCCGTTTTTCTCATAAAATCAAAGTCAAGTACTAATAAATTTCATTGATTATTTTTTTAAAATGCAGGTTAATATCGGAAGTATGTTTGTATTAGGTCTGTTCGTTTCGCTACTATGCGTCTACGGTTTACTGCCGCCGCCATACAAAATATATGGGCACGGCAGTAAACCGTAGACGCAAGGTAGCGAAACGAATAAACCTATTGTGTTAAATTTTTAAAAAATATTAATAGTTCTAGTACAGGAACAATTTATTTGAATTTTCGCTTCAAATTTAGGACAGGGGTGAATATGCCTATATAAATAGTCAAATTTGGATATCATAGGCCTGATGCATCGTCGGACACTAACGTTAACTGTGACCCTTGAGTAATTTATTTCAAGTCCGAGGCGAGCGCTAGTGTTCAGTATTTTAAAGCAAGTCGAAATAGAAGAAACCTTTATATTTGCTAGTCGCAACTATTGGGTAATTGCCATACTTATATCCAAGACACAAACCAAAATTCAAAGAGTACCCAAGTAATAATTTTTATTCGTTTCAAATATTAAAAATGTTGAAATCAAAACAATACATTTCAGAAATATAGAAAATGTACAAAAATAGATACATACTTTATCGTCATTAAATAAATAAAATATCGTTCAATTTTATTTTGTATTAGTTTGCAATAATTTAATATATCTTTACTGTAAAAGTATATCAATAGTTTATGTTTATAATAGTATAAAAAAAATGCAAATTGCGAATTTCTCCGTGAAACGAACATAATAGTAAAAATATTATTGATATAAAACTAATCAACTTAAAAAATTCCAAATTGTAGATATTATTTCAATTTACGTTTCATTTGCGAACCTACACCTATTTATATTTGTTAATTATGCTGCTGTTGAAAACATTATTGGTGTATATAAAAGTAACATCCTAAATACTTTGAACGTTGCACTATTTAACAATAAATAAAATAGCTATTTATTTCCGGTGAAGATAGGAATTCAGAAATATAGTTTTGTGATTCAAGATTGCATTCGCAACTCTCCCTCTACTTTTCAAGAAACATATATCATTATTCGATTTTCTCCTTTTAGTACCTGTGTACTAACATCCTTCTATCTTTGTTCAACATAATAGCCTGCCCGTACAATACGCCAGTTCACTTGAATCACATTTTCCATTCTATGAGTCACAAAAACAAATTGACTAATTGTTGATTCCCAACCCTTTGCAAAGCAATTCTATCGGTGAAATACATATATTTCTGTAAATAGTTGGCCGGAGTTTTTAAATATTAATTCAGTAAAGTAATTAATTAAAATTTAAAAAAATATATATGTTTGCCCATATATCTACAATTTTACTGAAACTATCATATATGTCGCATTTTCAACAATAAACATAAACTATCTTCTTCATCATTTTAACAAAAAAAAATATAATTTTTATAATTTTGTTGTTAAAATAATTAAATTCATTTGTCAGCGTTCTGATCGCGCGCCACTACGGGTTCCGTTTAACCTTAACTAGGACGGAGAGGATGCATATTCTCCGGAGATTCTCTCCTTATGCTTTGCAATACTACTTTTAGAATTAGACATCTGATAATATTAAACAATAGTTGTAAACTGTTTTCCGTAATACTTAAAATAATCAAGTTATCTATTTAAAAAGAATAGGCCGATTAATCACACATACTTTTTAGAGCACATCTTTATGTTCCTTAAATAGCGATGCTCATTTATTTATCGCCGATGGATTTCGAATTATGATGTCAAAATTATAATCTTTATACACGTGTCAATGTAGAATTTTCACCATTAAAATGATTCTTTTTTCTCTAGAACGATTTATAATTTGACCATGTTCATTTGTTTCAAATAGCAAAAATGCAAAAAATGGTAATAGTAATGAATTAACTGATAACCATACTGCAACTAAAAGTAAAAAAACAAAAAAAGTAAAATTGAAGTGATCTAATGTAAAAACGCTTATTACCATAGATTCATTTATGTATAATAAAAACGTAGTCACCCAGTATATGTTATATTACAGGAAACAAAATTTACATATTTATCTCTTAAAAATTACTCTTTTGTTATCATCATTTGCTTCACAAATGTTTAAAGAAAAGCCATCAATCAAAATAATAAATGTCTTTCCTTAGCGACAATTCCTACAAACTTGAATAAATCATGACCCAATAAAAAAATTCAATTTACGTATAACGAAGTAAACAAGCAATGAACATTTTCCGCCATTTCGTTGTCCTGTATCCCTTCCTCTTCAATAGGACAAGGGCATTGTCTTTTTACACAAAGCTCGGAAAAGGCAAGAGGAAGAGGAAGGTACACTCCGACAAAATTAAAATCAAAGTTCGAGTTATTTGATTTCTTTACGGGATAAGTAAATATTTTTAAATATTATATCAGGATGAAAAATGGACTGCGTGCATAACTATACTAAAGATAGAATGTAGGTTCAAAACTAGATCTATGCAAGTTAATTTACTAAATATTAATATACAGTGAAATAGGTGGTTACTAAATTTTGTGTTTATAAAATAGTAGCGGTGCCCATGGCAAATTTTGCAACCGACAATATTATGGGGACATGTTACTAAATGACTTAATAATAATAATTTTATTGCTAATTATTTGATGAGAAACATTGGATATTAAAGTACTGTACAAATTTTACAGCAAATTTTTTAACAGATAAATATATTAAAAAATTTATATTTACGGTTGACGAACATTAAATAACTGCCTCAGCAGTTATACGATGTTAAAAGTGAAAGATTGTTCAGACATCGAGAGGAGAGCAGCCAATAGCTTCCCGATGGCTGATAATTTTTCACAATTTATTTCATATTCACAAAGTGTCAACTCAATGTTAATATTAGAATTTGGTCTGGCGGGGCCATGAGTAAATTATGACTCGTTCACTAAATGTTTAAACGCAGTGGTAGCTTGGCAACCCCACATCTAATCATGTGACGATTAATAATATCCTCAGCAGTTATACGACTTTAAAAGTGAAAGATTGTTCAGGCATCGAAAGTAGAGCAGCCAATAGCTTAGTTGGTTAGAGCACTGTCCCGGCAAGATAGGTGTCTCGGGTTCGAATCCCGATGGCTGACAATTTTTCACAATTTATTTCATAGGTAAATAATACATTAAAATAAAATATTAACATAAAATTAAGAAAAATTCTAAAACAAACATTGTCAGTCTGAAATATTAAAAAAAAAAACAGCAAACTGAGCACTGTGCTCAGTTTGCTACCTTGCATTATACTTGTTTTTAGATTCTGCAAGAATTCTTGACAGAATTTTGGTCGAGCACTGATTTGTAAAAATGTAGTTCATTATGTTAATTCGACTAGCATTTATATTATAATTTAACTAAAATATTTTGCTGAGGATGGACAAATTAATGTCCGAAACGTCCTATTGACACAATAAACGACGTATGACTGATGTCTTAAATAACGACGGAACTTATGGCCTACTTTCTTAACCCCAAATAGGAAAGAAAATAAATACAGTTTACAGCATATGTAAATATTTAGGTATGTATTTAGATTAATAAAAATTAATGTTTCGCAAAAAAGTTTAAGCTAATTCTCATTTTTGGATTAGCGAATTCTATTTTATCCCGGTATTTAAAATTAAATCTTCATTTTATTATCCAAAAAGGTAGTTACTTGGATTAGATTAGACTATATTTTAAGAAATAAACTGCTAAAATTAGAGTAAAATTCGCTAATTCAAAAATAAAGACGGTAAATGTGTTGGCCACACCAGATTTTTTATAATAAAATTTGCGTATTCATTACAAGTCACGCTCAAATTTTAGCTGAAATATGGGACAATCCCGTATATACGTGACGGTTGGCAACCCTGTTTTTTTATTATAATATAATAGAATTATAATAAAACAAAGGTTTATTATAAATAATGGAGAGACTTTGTTATTGTTCATTTCATGTAAGACAATAGCGTTGGTTTAGATAAGGAAATAAATTCTGCGATCGGCAGAATAAAATAAAAACCATCGGTTCTCAAGTGCTATTTGATACATCTTACGTGATACGAAGACTAGTACATATTAAAAATGAATTTTTCGTGTTTTTGATGCTCCAAAGTTATTTATTACGGTTGGTTTATAGTTTTTGTGTGGCCTGCGCCTGCCGCCAGACCTAAGAGATGGCACTACTGTGTACTTGATGAAATCTTAGGTAGGTATTTATAAGAAGTAAATATAAATTAAATTGTTTATTACTAGTACGAAACTGTGGATACAAATAAAATTATATTATAGAAAAAGCCAAGAACGTGCGGGGCCGGTATAAGCGCCGGGCCGGGTGCACCTAGAGTGCCTTCAATGAGAGTGATGACATACGATTGTGGCCGCCATATTTGTTCCAATTTAACATGCATAGAATACAAGCATAACACGAAAATATTTTATTACAAACATATTACATGAAATTAATATATATTTTATTTAAAAATTTATAGTATGCACATATTTCAAAATTTTAAAAATATATAGACCCATGAAATGCATGTAAAATCATTATATTTAAATAAAAAGAAAACTTACCGTCAGAAGAGACTTCATGCGTAAGATGAAATATTTCATTTCAAATCATTTGCATACAAAATTAGTATTTAATTTAAAAGGAAGAGCATTAATAAACAAAATAAACCAATAAATTTTACATGAACAAAAAAAAAAATTTATTGTAGGTATCAAAAATGAGTTCATTAAGATAATATAAGTATATTGAAATATAGGAAAAATGGTTCTTACTGTAAAAATATATTTATAAAAAGGTTACAATAACAAAAAAAACTCAAATTACAAAGTGGAAGACATTAATGATTTACTAGCATGTAATATTTTCTTACGTTCTAGTTTTTTGCTTGCAATTTTCAGCCTAAATAAAACAAATCGTTTTATTATTTTTTGTTTTAAATTATGGCAATTTAATATAAAATCGACTCCTGATATTTCATTTAATTTCTCAATAAAAAAATCTTTTAAATTGATATTTTGTTTAGAAACAATATTGTAGTACTGTCTAAAAGCAGATTCTAGATTTAAAAAAAAGTTAAATGTTTCTTCGTTACAATAAAATAAAGTGTCTTTTTTGAAACTTTTGATTTTAACATATTTACTGCACTGAAGTTTTATATAACTTTTTGACCCTACTGAATATATACAATTATCACAAATTTTTGAAGTTTTTTTAATACTCATAATTAAATATCCTATACGATGTCTCATATTGGCGTAATTTTTTATTTAATCGTAGTTTTTCTTCCATTGGTGATAATGATCGTACTGGCGATGAACTTGTTGAAGAGGAGGATCCTTTATTTTCAGTTCTTGCTGTAGACGTGCAGGGTTGTGGTTCAAACGTTGCTACATTTTCAGGGGCAGGTAATTGAAGTGTTGGATATCTTCTTTTCACCGGCGACCTTCTTCTCTTCGTCGGTACAGTAAAACTAAATATTGTGGGAATCGCATTATGTTTTAGAATCCTCTTGCCATCTTCTCTCGTCTTTTCCCACATCTCAGGTGCAAAGTGGATCTATAAGTCGAATATTATTATTAGTAAAAAAATTAATAAAACATGAATACACTTTTAATTAAATTTTACTTACTTCACAAAGTCGAGACGAATTAGTTGGTGTCCAACCCTCTCGTTTCACTTTAGCTGCCCATGTTTTTCTGCGATCCGGATCCGTAGGAAATGCTTTCATAAGAAATCCTTTCTCTGACCGATTGGAGCAACCAAAGGCACAGCAGCCAACCATCTATACAAAAAACATTCATTATAATGAAATAATATAACAATTACAAGTAAATCAAATCATTTGCATATTCCATTAAAATTTGTTCTGCGAAATATACTTGTTGACAGTTGTGTACAAAATACACTGCCCATTTATTTATTTATTTCGGGTTTGTACGAACCCTCTAAGTGGGAGATGCGTGATTTTATGTATGTATGTATTTATTAAAAATATTAACGAATTATTTTGTTGTCAACAATAATTAATTTGAAGTATTCTTTAAATGAAATATAAATGTCAAACCGAAATAATGACAGCAGCAAAGATTGGTTATGTCTTACAATTTGGTTTCAATTGGATATAATTCATTTGATAAATACTTAAATAAATTTGCAACTGGCTATTATCGTGTACAAAACTTTACATTCTATTTATTTATTACATAAAATTGGCTTATATTACTTACCTCGTTATTAAATAATCTTCGATGCAGTCACTTATCACAAATTGTGTCCTTATATGCACTTAAACTGCACTAAAACTACCATGTACATAAAAACTAAGGTGTAGTAATTAATATTAAAAGAAATTAAACACTAATAATTACATAAATTCAATATAAACTATCAAACAAACACGAACTCCCATACAAAGCAAGCTAAACCATGAACAGAATGGAACAAATATGGCGGTCATTGCTGTAGCCAATGAAAATGAAGACCACCATTGGCATCACTCTTATTGAAGGCACTCTAGGTGCACCGCACCTCTTGCACCCTCTAGGCCTAGCCCTGGACATCACACTTTCACTTTTATGTATATATATATATATATATATATATATATATATATATATATATATATATATATATATATATATATATATATATATATATATATATATATATATATATATATATATACATATATACACACGCTGTCTCACAACACGCACCCCAGAGCGAATGAGGAAACACGAGACTGCACTCGGATGTGTAATTTCGAAGGAAAAAAATCTAGCTTAAAAGATATTCGAGAAAAGACGTCTTAAAATTGTCCAATCAGAGACCTACACCTTTAACGTGTGTTTGCCGTAATTTTACGTTACTAGGGTTTTATACAAATAAAATCTTCTTTAAAATGTGTGGGCGACTGTAGTTTTCGAAAAATGTCAGTGTCAAATTAAATTTGACAAGGTGAATAAAAAAAGCAAATTCTTACCATGTATTCAGCCGCTGATTACTTAGAAATGATTATAATTTTCGGAGAGTACGGACGTAACGCCAAAGAGGCAGCACGAGTCTATTCGGAACGTTTTCCGGATAGAAATCTTGTGGATCATAAAGTGATATTGAGAGCCATCGCAAGGATGTATGAGACCGGTCAAGTTATGCCAGATCGAAAAGAAACTGGTGGTGATCCCCGAATCGCTCGTACAGTTGAGACCGAAGAAGCTGTTTTAAGTGTCTTTGAGAAAGATGGTATAAATTGCATTACAATAAAAAAGTTTCTTTGTAGAACCACCATTTGTTGTTTTAATCTCAAAGGATTCAAATGACAATAATATTTCCGTTTAACACATTTTTCACAGCTTCTACAACACGTTGCACTGTACTATATAAATGATGATCTCGGATGACACCTTCGCTAACCTAAATTTGTTGACAGACTCTAAAGTGTCAAAATTACAGTAAGTCAAACAAATTTTGTAACTCACTAGAAGTATTTTTAAACCCTAGCAACCAGTTTTATTTTGTAATAATATCATCACACCTCAAGATATCTTTCCGGGATTGGTGGATAAAAAAGTCTTGTAACTCCGTTATGCAAGCAGCCGTAAATTATTTTCTTCTATTTGTTGGCAACCTATTGTCGTCGGCAAGTATCAGTTTTTTCTGGGGCGCGAGTTGTGAGACATCCTGTATATATATGATGTAGGATGTATAATATAAATTTTACATTACATTTTATTTCCGAATTACAGTTACAGGAGCAGTGCATAGTCGTTAACGCGATATTATACACGACTTTCACACCTTTCAGTGAAGTGCTTTGACGTCCAAATACCTACTGTAAGAAGGTGTAGTATGCAGAAACAATCGATTTATTATTCCAAAGAAGATATGACTTTATGTCTGCATGTCTCTATGTCTACTCTGTACGCGAGGAATAGTTCAATTCGCGCTGCTTGAATATTTGCAAAGCACTTTGCTACTTTAGCTAACACGGAAGCTTTAGTGAACATTGTAAGGAGAGCGTTTGGCTAGTGACGGGAGAAAAGAACTAGTTTTTGCTTTGGAAAGATTTGAAAAGTGTCACTTTAAATTTTGCATACGACAACAGTACACAGAAATAGAAAAGCAATTTACAGTTTTTCAAATCAAATATTCATGAACACAAATACTACTAGACTACCATAAAAAATATTGATAATCCTAATACTTTTAGATAATAAAGTTAATCCTATATTTACATCACTAAAATTTTAACCTTTAACTTTTTCCTTTTTCAGCCATGATGAACATCACAGTATCTAATACACTCAAAACAACACGGCGAACAAAATGTGCTCAGGGCCCTGTTTCTCAAAAATACATGTCTACAAGTTAACAAGTTACAAGTAAATTATTCACAAGGGCATGTAAATTCTGTTTACCGGTTTCAGGATATTATTCCATTGTTTACCTGTACAAAAGTAGGCTGGTAACTAAGTAATAACTGTATCTCGGGCCTATTCTGTAAATCAGTAGTTAATTTTTAACCACTGGTTAAATTGTCTAACCAATCAAGTATGTTGACATATAACAATTTTTTGTTGTCAAATCAATATCTATTGGATAAAAATTTTAACCAGCGGTTAAAAATTAACCACTGAGTTACAGAATAAGCCCGTTTGTATGGTAATATTATTACCTTACTGACTTGTCAACAACGGTCTACAAAATGAAAATAAAATAAAATGAAAATATAATGCTCATCATTAATACATACACATAACGTTAGCCTATCGTCCTAAATACGGTCTACTTTATTCTAGAGTAATAAACATGTGGAACAAAGCACATAATTTGAATATTTGTAATATTGACATATGTCAAAAAAATTGTTCTGTTAACCATAGCAATCTGAAAGTAGCATTAATGAGAGAATTTCAAAAAATGGTATTTATCAAAATAATGTCTTAATTTTCTGAAACCGATAAACTATGGACCTTTCCAATTTAAGGGCTATCTCTTTCTATCGCTGCAAATAGTAGGAAAATGGCGCGAACAACTGCCAGTTGGGCTGTCAAACGAAACGTCAAAAATATTGCAGTCATTAAAATACCTGTATTCTCAGTGAAAATTTGCATCGTTAGACATTTTACCTTCAATAAAAGCTTTTGTAACTTATTTCGATAAGATTTTTTATAGTTATCTTACATTTTACGTCTAATTTTTTTAGAATCAAACGTCATAGATCTCAGTTGTTCTTACTATGCGCAGATCTCCATTGCGCATATCTTCTATCTCTTTAAATTGGAAAGGTCCATTGAACAAACCACGGATGTTATTAATCATAACAAGAAACAAGCCTTAGATGTCTTAAAATCCTCGCTCTATGAGCTCGGATTTCAAATCGACATCTTCGGTAGTTATGATATACATAACATTTCTAGGTAGGTATGTTAATAGCTATTCTGAAAGTCTAGTAACTTTTTTACAAGTATAGTTTATTTTCACAAGTGATCATAGTTGTATTTAATTTGTGTATATTTATTTGAGAATTAGTTATGTTTAGTATTTCAATAGCATTTTTTTGTATTGTGATTTTCTTGTGACTTATATAATATCATGATCTATTTCTAAGCAGGGTCGCGTTAATACTTGATTACAATAAAGAAAATTCGATTACAATAATGAAAACGACTAATCACGCAATAAATTTATTTATACAATATACCACTTCTGTTTGTTAAAAAAATTCTTGATTACAATAAAGAAAATTTGATTACAACAAAGAAAATTCTTAAATTGACCCTAATATGTTAACTAAAATTTTAAAGTTTATGTGCTGCTTTCATTAAATTCATATGTCATCTCCATATGGCCATAATCAATCCTCCCCCTAAATATTTTAGGTTTTCTTACCACAGTAACCTTGTTTTCATCACTAGAGTAGGTTGACCACATTGCCTTGCCTCCAAGTATTTATCTAAAATAATTATTTGCTTTTAAAGAAAAATAATAATAAAATAAATCAAGGTAAAATATAAACTCACTTTCAATTCCGAACCGTACTAGACAACTTGTGAGTTACGGACACTTTTTCAATTGTAATTAAATATTTTTTACCTTATTAAAACTGTATGATAAGGTTGTTTCAGACTGCTTAAAATTTTCATGTGTTTCACAAATCATGTTAAATACATTTTGAGAAACAGAACCATAATTACACGTATAAAATAGACTTGCACTTGTGACTTGTATATTACAAGTGTAGTTTTCAGAAACAAATACTTGTGAAAATTAAAATTCTACAAATATATACACTTGCATTACAAGACTTGTATTTTTTGAGAAAAAGGGCCCTGGCCGAACATTCCAATAATATCTTTGTAAATTATTGTCAAATTACCAGAAGAATATATAGATCTATAGATCACATTGGAATTGTATATTTGATTGATATAATACGTAAAATAACAAATATATATTTATTTATAACAACGAAAACAATAATTCATTTCGCTTACCGTGTATGTGTACGAGTACGCCGTGGAAGATTACAAGCCAATTTTTCCATTGTTTGAAAACCCACAAAAAGTTTTGATTCACTACATGAATTATATATCAAAATTACTACGAAAGAATATTGAATACACTGATATATAATTTATTATCAATATTAATCAATTTACCACGAAAAACTTTAAATAACTGCAAGACGATATGCGAAAACACTATCACTAGCCAACGAAACAAACGAATTAATGCGAGTTGTGACAGCCGGGCACGGCCAACTGTAATCTGAAATACGTGATTTATTTGTTCGTATGCATTTTTTGAAACAAATAAATAATTTGTTCTATAGAAAATATTATTAGAAATTTTTTTATAAAAAATTTCAAAATGAAATATTCACTTATTATTTCAAATTATCTCTCATGATATTATAACATAAAAGTAATAAAAGAAATATTAATAAATTCTGGAAAATGGTTAATCTGGCCCTAATTATAATAAAAAATAAACATGGACCTATATTAAAATATATTTGTAGGATTACTCGGAATTGGTCCAGAAAAACAATACATTAAAACATACTTTTAATTGGGAAAATTCCAGGTTTTTGGAATAACAAATTTTTCCAAATGTTTATTACTTGAAGTATTACATATAGGGTTAGGAAAAATAATAGATTCATGAAAAAATAATCGATTACGTTGATATTTGTTTTCAAATAATCGATAAATCGGGTACCGATTATTCTATTATTTTATACAGATAATCGGTTATTTTATAACTTTGTACGATAATAATATCGCAATGCGTCAGGCATGACTCCGATCCTGATCATTTATTTATAATTGTTAAAAAATGTTATGAATGAA
The DNA here is from genome assembly GCA_963082715.1 of Harpalus rubripes. Taxonomy (NCBI): domain Eukaryota; kingdom Metazoa; phylum Arthropoda; class Insecta; order Coleoptera; family Carabidae; genus Harpalus; species Harpalus rubripes. Next base: position 32,143,463 of record OY720460.1, read on the forward strand.
GTAATCTTTGAAATAACACAAAGTTTCAAATATTTTTAAGTAATTTTTTCTTAATATTCCAAACTTCTTTTATGGTCTTTTTAATGTAATAAATATCGGAAAATATTACTTCATTTCTTTTCTAATATTTCCTGTAAAATAAATTAAAAGTGCAATTTATGCAGAATGAAAGAAAATTTTTACTGCGTATGTATATACATGTACAATAAATAATTACATAATAAAGTAAAGAGAACCAATATACGATAATCGATTATTTCTTTGAATAAATGATTATCGATAATAATCAAATAATCGCTACTCGGTGACCGATTATCGATTAAATAATCAATTAATCGAAATAATCGATATTTTACAGTAATCGATAATCGATTACAGAATTTCATAATCGCCCAGCCCTAGTTACGTATCTAGTTATTATAAGAACATCAACGCTAAAACTGATATTTAAGACAAATTTAATTTTATTGGAAATCTTAAAAAATAATTAAATATATCACCACGGCATATTACCCATTGCTGGGTGTGCCAATCTGCTTTGTTCGCAGATATCGGTAATGATGATGACCTATTTGTACCGTGCGGGCGTTTACCAGGCGTCACCTCACGGGCACTCATTGTTAGCGTGCAGAGTGCTCCACAGGGGTCAATTTTGTGCCATTTAAAATTCTAAATATTTGGCGTCGGTCGGGATCGAATCCGGTTCTACAGATTGGCGACCAGACACTCAGGCACGCGAGATAAATAAAACGAACAGGACAGAAACCCGGTAAATTTATTCTTCCTTTATGATAGTCCAATATAAATTCCTTCCAAAATTTAATATAATATTCTTGACCATCAATATATTGTACTGGAAATATGTCGCAATTTTCATTTCACTCACCTATTCTGTGGTACGAGTACATTTATTATAATTATTAAAAAAAAAACACTTCCTACCTGTGTCCATAGCAGCTCCTGGACATCCTGCTCTTCTTCGGTGGCACCCCAACACACGGTACAAAGTACATGAACAGCCGTGAGGATGACACCAGCAAGAAGTGCTTCTCGAAGCCGAATAGGCAGAAGGGCGTATGTTAGATATGTGAACGCCAAAGAAGCGGCTGTGCTCGTCAGAGGACGACGGGTTAGAGTCGAACCCGTGCCCGAGAAGACTGACAGACAGACCTAAAAAACAAAACATTTGTGTAGAATAGTTATTTATGTTATAAGGATCTGTTGGCGTAAAAAGTGTAAAATAAAATACATATTTTGTGCACTGAAAAAAATTAATGTTAAAACTCAGGTACATTTGTTTTTAATTTATTTGTAAACAAGTAGCTTATGTTGGCATAGTTCATTATGAATAGATTAGATAATATAATAGATTCGTTATGGGAATTCAGTCCTACAATGAAAATCATCATAGCATTCAGTCAAATTTATAATGTTGACATTATGACACAGTAGCATATAATAATATAGAGAAGTGCATAATTTTTCTCGAAATCATACTGTAACGTGGAACGCCTGCTGTCGCCGCCACTGTAAGCTATTTATAGCGGTGACGTAATAGCGCTGCAGCCGGACGATGTAAACAAACTGGTCGCGACGTGTTTAATTACTTGCGGTCGCCTGAACCTTTTGTGTTCATTGTTATTAAGCGGTCGAACATTCTAGGGCTTTTCTAGAAGATAATGCAGCTGTATAAAAGGGACGTAGCTATGCTCGAGAGTTAGTTCAGTTGAGTCCCTAATCACACAACATTAGTTATGTGATCGGGGGTTGACTTACATTAGTGCAGTTAGTTAGTTAGTTAGTTACTTACTAAAATAGTTAGTTAGTTAGTTACATACAGAGTTATATAGAGACATTCACATGGAGTGTTAGCGAGTAAAGTGTTAGGAGAAGCACAGCAGTATCGTGGTGAGCGTATGCAGTAAAGTGTCGAGTGGAGTAAGTACTCTGGAAGTTATTGGTATACTGGGATAGCTGTGGATGTGAATACTCGGTAGTGTTGACGAGTATTGGGAAGCTATAGTGTACGAGGACAGTAACGGCGAGTCTGGAAGTTACTGGTATATTGGAATAGCTGTGAAAGTGAATATTCGGTAGTGTTGACGAGTATTGTGAAGCTAGGTATACAAGGACAGTAACAGCGAGTTGGAGTGAATACTCGGCATTGGTGTTGAAGAATTGTGGCATACAGATAGTTGGTGATACTGAGGCTGTGGAAGGAGAAAGTTAGTTATATAGACAGAGAGTGAAGTGAAAGGTGTGACTTCTGTCCGAGCAGTTGAATATACAGACGCTGTTGAGTCAGCTGAGTATATAGACACTGTGGAGGTCGGTAGGCGGACAGTTGAACATGATAATTATATAGTGATATAAATATCGCGTAAACAGTCTACAAGAGTCTGCAACAGTCCGGCAGTCTAAGATTGGAACGCTTAGGAAATAAATAATTTGTAATATCGTGGAAATAAATAGTAATATTAATTGGTTAAATAAATAATGTTAGTGTCAGTGTTATCTAGTTAAAATTATAGTTTTAGTCTTAATTAGTTTTAATAATTGTTTAATATTAGTATAGTAACTTTCATTATAGTTTAATAAACACTATTTTAATTAATAATAAATGTCTGATATATATACACTTCACCCAAATAAATCAGAAACGTTACAATACAAAGCACCTTGTAATATTAAGAATACAGCGGAGAAACACAATTGGCTACTTCAATGAATAACACAGATGATAATAAAAAAAAATATTAACAAAATATAATTAATCCTTTGATGATGTCAATATTTGTGTCCTAATTTAAAAATGTTTCTACTATGAAACACCCTTCCCCTTCCGTGTATTTTCTGGGACCGATAATACCCTTGTCCCAAATATGAGTTATAAAATTTACTATAAAACAATATTGGAAATTTACGAATGAATGAATAAGTAAATACATAGTTTCATGTATGGAAAATGGAACAATATAATCAATTTGATTGTTTTTATCTATATTTTTATGACGAAATTTTAAAATATACTGCAATACAGAAAAACAAAAAGTGGGTAAGTAGGACACACATTTCAATACAAAGTTTTGCATACAATACAAATTGTTATTTTCGTAGTACTGATATAAAGTGCAAATATAAATAAAATTGTTAATAGTTCTTCAAGTTTGTTTCTATTTCTTCGTAATTAACTGTAAGATTTCGCCAAGATTGTAAATTTGAGGTTATCTCTAACATTTATTACAATATCTTTGCAAATAAACAATATTCTTATGAATTATTACAAAATATTAAAAAAACTTACAATTTCTAATAGCTGTTTTACACTTCACAATAAATTATACAATTTTGTGACCTGCAATTTATTGGCGAATTATCGGCAAGTGTAATACAGCAAAATTGTACAACTTATTTTGAAAATAAATTGAGAAAATTAGAACGTGTTCTATTTTCTCCGATTTTCTTAAAAAAATTTTGGTTGCCACCTGTATAATATTTGACACATTAAACTATTTCTGTTTGACGTTTGTGTGCTTTGTGTGTATCACGGAAGTTTTTTATTTTTATGAAATGTCACGATTTCGAAACGCAAACACTACAATACAAAACAAACAGTTACCTTTAAAATATATCTGATCATCAAATGCGGTTGGTAGCCCTACTCCCGACAACAATAAATTGTTAGAATATCGTGAAGTGTAAAATGCTTATATTTTCAAAATAAATTGTGCAATTTATTGCACGATAAATTGTACGATTTATTTGTGTAGTGTAATACACTTGTTTTTTATAATGATTTCTACCTTTTTCACTAAATATAAACATACTCGTACAACCGTACAACGCTTGACGTTTGTTTATACGAATTGGCGTACTCAATGGTTTTTCTTGTAGCGGTCGCGTTAATAATTTTATAAATTGTTATCTAATTTTGTAATATTATTCAAATGTATTTTTTTATCAACCAAGTTGAATTTCAATAAGTAATATCTTTTCATTCGCTTATTTCGGCAGTATTTGATATAAAAAAAATTATGAACAAAATTTCACTTCTACTTGTACAAGTATTCTAAGTTTAAAAATGTAAATGATAGTGTTATGTATGCTACAAGTTTTATAAAGCTCTGTCTTCAATATAAGCTTTAACAAAGCACTTGTCTATTATATTTTATTTCCTCAACAATATTTACTGTGGTATAAAACAAAAAGAAAATATGTTGACGCTGTATCTAGATTAACGTAACAAACGGTTAAGTTATGAGAAATATATTTACCTCTATAGCCAAGAATGTCAGCAGCACAATGTAGGAAATGACTACCAAGTACACTTCATTCATGGCTGGTCTTGATAATACGGTCATTAAAACTGGAACAAAGACAAAACATGAGTAAAATATTACGATAATTATTTACAAACTTTGCAGAACACAGCTTTGAAGTGTCTTTTTATATTTATGAGTATACTTTGTTCAAATTTCATAGAGATAATCAATGTACAAGTAACATGGCTGCAATTAATTTAGTGAATATGCAACACAACTCTTTGTTTATATCGCTTTAGTTTATTTAAAAAAGTAGCTTGTAAAAAGTGTGAGAAATTAGTGATCCTGAAACGAATACAACTTTTGCGTGGAGTTTCAGAATCACGTTTTCCAAATGTGTTGCGAGCAATATTTTTTCCACAATCGCTCACAAAAATAAGAAAAAAAATTAACATATCATTTGCTATAGGCGGCCTTCTGGGTTGTAAAAGCGTAAATTACCGGATAAAGTACCAAATAAATTAACAAGTATTTACCAAAAAAAAAAAATGACAAATAATGTTGTTTACGCGCAGTTACTTAAACCCGTACATGATTGTGCGGTGTCGATGCATATTGGAATGCAGATGGTATAAGGGAAGGTCTGCCCTAGCCACAGCTGTCAAAGTTTCTATTGTAAACAGGCAATAAATGTAAGATGTCTATGTACAACTCCTGCAAATGAAAGATCATTTTCACCGTATATTAATAGTCAAAGGAAAAATACAGAGAATACAAATATAAATAAAGAGTTATTTTTTAATTCTTTTTGATGATTCTAAACCCGAATCTAACATCAGTGACTCAGTGAAAGTGAGGATACTTCAGATTTATAAATAGACTTATACCAGCTTTATTTTTTGCTATACAAATTTTATAACAACTAGTGCATGTGCAATGTGAGATTTTTCTGTTCAATATTTGACATAACATTTACCTATTTTAATATGAATACTTACTAGTACATGTAGTAATATAAATTTTTCCGCAAATAGAGTGCACATAAGGATGAAATTGTATATTGTGTTATTCAGAGTAAAAGTGATGCTTTGTGTGGCGAGCATGGAAGTTTGCACGAGCGAAGCATGCGCCTCACACAAACACATTTTTATTCCGAATGACACATTAATTTTTTTTCAAACGCACTACTTTTTTTATTCGCGAATTCTATGTAGTTTCTTTGGATATTTATTTATTTTATTTCTATGCCGCCGGCGTAGATTTTTCCAGCGGCGCAGAAATGAAACTCTACCTTGTGAATCAAGTCACAAAAAATGCCATATCTACCACGTTTAAAAAAATTATTTCTAATCCTACTATTCCTTGTCTCTTTGTCAGTCAAATTTGTAATCTGGAAATAGGTGTATATGGTCTCCTAAATATGTAGTAAAAAAAAAAAATAAGAAACTGAAATAATTTAACGGTAGAGAGTAATATAAATTTTTCTGCAAATAAAGTGTACATAAGGCTGAAAAATAATTTATTTCTCATCCTACTACTCCTTGCCAGTCAAATTTGTAATCTGGATGTATATGGTCTCCTAAATATTTAGTGCAAATAAGAAACTGACACAATTTAACGGTAGAGAGTTTTTCTGCAAATAGAAAATATGTTTATTATGATTTCAATTTTATAATTATATAAAACTTATTTGTAAATTACTGCACGCACGGCATTTTGCTTGGTAATTCACGGTAATTTAATAGTACATTAAAATACAAGTTTCATAAGACATAATTTTAGCGCACTCGTCGTTGTTAGGAACGAGCGGCTTGACGAGAGTTTTCTAAGGGAGCAAGTGCGCTGAAATGTCTTATGAAACGTGTATTTTATACTATTGTTCTCTATTTTGTTCCTTCCGGCTATGCACGGTATTTTTAAGCGTTTTCATTATCATCATTATAACACTTATTTTTAGCACGATTGTATTTTTTTTATTATAATTAAAACATTGCTTAATTTTATAAATAAATTTTGATTACAATAATGAAAACAATTAACCAAAACTCTTAAAAAGCAAAATAAGCAAACCTGGATGATTCAATAAGTCTAATGCAAATTCAAATGGCAGTTATGTTTCGGGAACATGTCTCATTTTAAATACTGGGACATCTGGCGTATACATGATCTGATAAGTTGGCGCACCTATAGAATTTATAATAATTAACTTATTCTTTTTGAAAATCTTGGCCATGTATCTATATTGTTTAAAGTGATTAAGTACTTATAGAAAGTTTTTTGTTTGCATATAAATATCTCGTCCTGCTTAATATCATAAAAACTCATAAAAATTTAATGACTAAAGTTCTGGAAGCCCTCTGGCTCTTTTTGTTTTAGTTAAAAGGAGTAGGTGTGTATCTTTTAAAAATTTTATTCAATTTTATTTTAATCCGGAGGAAGATATTGGTAGTATTACAGATTAATGTAAGTTGCAGGCAGCTTCACAAAAGGAGTAATTTGAAAGTTATTTCTTTTCTGTTGGTACTTACATGTATGTTAAATCTAATTGTAAGTAGTTGTTTCAATATGTAAATAAGTGGAGTAATATTTATATTTCAATCAGATAAATGACAATTTCATTCATTCAATAAAAAAATGTCTAATTGCCTACCTCCGTAGACTGCAGCGCAACATCCAAGGGTGAACACCAGCGCAACTAATCTTGTAATTTTATCAGCATTGGGAGGATGTGCGTTTTGAATACCAGGTCCGATAAGTTCTATTCCTGCTACAAGAAGTAAACAGGCACAGAGAACGACTAGCAGGGCAAGAAGATGCGTCATGTTGCTTTGGTTCATGCGAAGGAAATACCTCTGGTATAACATCTCCACCTGAAACCAACAAAATAAAGATTAATTCTTTGCTTGTTCTGTGCATTACCACAAGTAATACGTAAATTCGCTTGTTCATTTTTACCTCCCGCTACCCTTGGTAAGGGAGGTATAGGGATCGTGCTAAAAATCGCATATCGAGATTTTGGTAAATGACCACGTTTTAAGGTCCCTAGAATCCAGTTTTAACATTTTCACAATGATGTCTGTGTGTATGTGTGTGTGGATCCTTCACTCTAACTCAAATACTATAATTCAAAAAAAAAAAAAATTAAACCTTGTATTTCAAACTTTTTCTGTAATGGAAAGAGCCCATTAGATTTTGGTGTAAATCGGATAACCGGAAATGGCACTTTACTAAAAGCTCAAAATAGTTTTTCTTCGAAAAATAAATTTAAATGTTATTTTTTCGACATTAATGTTATTATAAAAATTAAACATAATTAAATTTTCTACAGATTTGCATTAATACTTTTTCTACATATGGATACATTTATAATATTATCTATAATTTAAATCCCGGAGCCTACGCTTTAAACAAACAATACTCCTTGGCAGTTATTCAAATGTATGTAACTGACATACAAATGTCACTGTTCAAATTAATAATAGTAACGTTTTAAAAAGAAAAATGTAAATAGACCAATAGGAAAGGAAGTCAATACAGTTTCCAGCATATGTAAATATATAGGTAGATATGTATTTAAATAAATAAAAATTAACGATTTCCCAAAAAGTTTAAGCTAATTCTCATTTTTGGATTACTGAATTCTATTTTATCCAGGTATTTAAAATTTAATCTTCATTTTATTATCAAAAATGTAGTTACTTGGATTAGATTAGACTATATTTTAAGAAATAAACTGCCAAAATTAGAGTAAAATTTGATAATCCAAAAATAGGTAAATAAATAAATATATCATCACGGCTTATTACCCATTGCTAGGTGTACCAATCTGCTTTGTACACAGATATCGGTAATGATAAAATATTTGCACCGTGCGGGCGCTTACCTCATGGGCACTCATTGCTATGGTGGAGAGTGCACCACAGGGGTCAATTTTATGCCATTTAAAATTGGAAATATTTGGCGTTGGTCGGGATTGAACCCGGTTCGCCAGATTCGCAACCTTACACTCAGGCACGCGGCTCATGGGGTCTCAAAAATAAAGATTAGCTTAATCTTTTTTGTGACTCGGGCGGTACATGGCGGGAGGTATTGTGTTGGCCACACCAGATTTTTCCTTATGAGTCAATAAACTTTGTTAATGAAAAAATAGTTACCTTATACAAAAAAATCAACTGTTTTTATACGCAAATGAATTAATTTGGAAATGTTAAACAAGTAAGCAATATAATGTGAATCCTAATTAATTTTCTTTATGTAATTTGATGATAATAAAATCGTGATATTCACTGGTATGCGTGGGTACTGAAATTAAAGATAAAAATAAAAGCAAAATGCAAATGAATCATAAATAACTAAGGCTTCAATAGATCTAATGACTCGACTGAAACCTTTGAGTTATGAAAAAGTGAAAGCTTAAAATTGTTCAATAATATATCCGAAGCTTAATGAAAGTAAAAGCAATGTCAATATTTGATCAAAATGAGATTGCTTGTGTAATCGACTAAAAATGCTGTATTTTCAAATACAAAAAAGTCTAAATGTTAAGAAACCTGTAGGAATTAATATCCATTGAGACAAAATTTTGTCATAAAACGACAAAGATGTTAGAATAATTACCAATGATAATCTTGTAGGACTTGCAGCGATATTTAAAATGACAGTACAGTGTGTATTAATATAATACTAATATAAAATATTCTTTAATATTTATAATAACATTAAATGTGAACAGCGTTTTTCAAGAAAAACTGTTAAAATCTTTAAATGAGGATACTTCCGATCGACCAATTATAACCAAAATCTAATCAGCTCTTCATATGAATGTAACGAAGAATTTAGAATTGTAGTGTTGGAGTTATCGTCGGAGAAAAACAATCGTCACGCACGCACGCACGCACGCACGCAAGCACGCACACACACACACACACACACACACACACACACACACACACACACACACACACACACACACACATCATTGCAGAAATAGTAAAATCGTATTCTAGGGACTCTAAAACGTGCTTATTTATTAAAAACTCTCCATAGAATTTTTTGACCAAAAACAATACCTTCCTTGCCTAAAGTTATGCACTTCATATCGTTGAATTCGTAATTTTACATCGATTACAAGTGTATAAAAATATATTGGCGACTAAAACTACCGATGGCGGCGCTAGTGTTGTAGCATACACGTGCTCTGAAAATGGTATTGTGCTATAAGATCGCATACAGAAACATTGTATAACCAACATTCGTTTTGAAGTATACTAACAAATTCATTAAACTTTTTATAAATAGTGTTAGTAATAATTTTGTGTAAATTATAATGACATTCGAAGAAAGTTATCTTAGACTTAATACTATATTACTATACATACTGTAACGATGGGGTTTTTATTCGTTACATCATTGTATAAATAAATAAATATATAAATTTGTATAAGACGTAAAATAATAAATAGTAGAGAGTAGAGATGACATGTGTATATTTGAAGAATCGTATAAAACAACTGAATATAAAAAAATACATAACAACGTAAACAAATAACATATATCATAACAATAACAATGATAAATACAAATACAAAGAATAAAGTGGGCCTGTGCCGATGGACGCGCCGCCTGCGTCGGTACAATACTAAGGAAATGTTTACTTATTTGGAGGCAACAAATTCTTCTCGAAGTTTTATAGAATGGGGAGAATTGTCGAATCGTGGGTTGTTATATTTATGTGACGTTAATGAACATAAAGCTACAGACTAAAAAAAATTGGGCTGTGTTGAAACAAGTGCTCTAACGTCACATCCTTATGAGATTAGAAGAACTTTAAATTTACAATTGATTATTTACAAAATGCTCTTGTATAGCTGGCCATCATGTGGCCGGTGCAAACACATTACAGCTGTCTTAATATTTTGTACAAGTTAGTAAAATAGTACCATATATTATTCATGGATGTTAAATAAATATGTATTTACTTTACTTAGTTAAGAAAATTAAAATGGAACTAATGTCAAATATCTTTAAAATTGTTTTAATTACAAGTGTAAGATATATATTTCATGCTACACATAAAGTGAAAAGTGTATTATTTTACTCATGAATTGGTCAGGAAATAGTACAATACTTTTTATTATTGTTATCATCTTATGATTCGTCACTTGTTTTCCAGTTAGTATTTTCCTAATCCAGCCCTCTCTTTTGTCGATAGACTCCATTTTACCAAATTTATTTTGGATGTCACTCTTCCTCTCACCAATTTTTGAGATAATTTCTTACTACACCGAGAATGGCAGCCGTAAACGCAGCAATTGACGTTGTTAATATTTTTTCGTTCTTGCTCATATTGCAAATTAATTTATATATATACTTTAAAATGAAAAGATAAACAAGAAACCGGCAAGGAATCCAATGCACTATATATATTTACTGTAAAGTTGAATAACAGAATACCATTTTCAAGAGTTGCATATATCGTCCGCTTGAGGGATTCACGTTAATTTTAGTCGCCAATAGGGGTTAAACTGGAAGCGCCTCCATCATGCCAAATACCATGATTTGTGAGCCCTTAAGCCTAGTTTACAAATATAACAAAAAAATTAAAAAATAATTATAAATACGAAAAATTTTCTGAGTGGCCCGTTTTTCAGTGTCACCCTGTATAACTTAAAAATAAAGAACGTGCCCCACCATTTGTCTTCAATTAAGAAATAGCTAATTCATCCTGAGAGTGATACAGCTGGCGATTGAAGCTACCGGATGTTCTTTACAAATCCTGCACCTGATTGAAAGCTTATCAGGCGTAAAACCAACTAAAGATTTCCTCCAGGCAAAACAAAGAGGCTGTTTCTCTTAGGCTCTGTCCTCATTGAAAGTGGATCTCAAATAGAAACCCCAATAATGCTTAAAAAGAATCCTAGTTAGCCTTGTACAGCCTGAAGCTTTGTTCGTGTTTGTTCGCCCGTCTTCGTTCGCACGAAAGGAACTTCGAAAGGGATTATTTCAGAAGTTTCGAAAGATTTTAATAGAATTTTATATCAAATGACAAGTTGCCTGCTTTGGGTTTGTTTTAACAATCGCTGCGGGCTACTCGCTAAATTAAGGAACTAATTTTACATTGTTTTATTTCTGGATGGCTCATTCAGGTAGCAATGTAAATTGAAATATGAAATATGCATTAGTTAGTTTTAGGCACAGTTTAATTACTTCTACAATGGCCATTGCCCTCAAATGTCTGCTGAAGTAATGAATTAGTTCCTCGGTTTATTGCTTGTCTTCAAATATTCTGCAATGAACGAATACATTTCGTTGTTTTACAGCAGCCTAATGCCTCTCTCTTTAATGGGGTACCAAATTTTTTAAATTTTGTACAAGAAAGTTAATATATACATAAATTATTTAGATTAGTGGAAAGGATTGCTTAAATTAAACTACATACGTTTGAAAGTTTGCGTGACGTTTCATGTTCTAAACAATTTGATTGGTTCCCGACTTGAAAACCGGGTTGCGCGCTCGACCATTGATCGCATGCCAAATTCTGAACTTTAAAAATTAATATCTCGATTCCTAAGTAAAATTTTTGTCGTGTTTACAGTAAAATTCATCCTAGTTCTTACAGGAAAAAAATCTGATGTGGCCAGCACATTACCTTCCGTCAGTTCTATGTATTTTGTACAAATTCCACACAGAAAGTTTTTTTTTGTAAATGATTCCATATTTCCAGTACATTACCTCCAATCAGTTCTATGTATTTTGTACAAATTCCATACAGAAAGATTCTTGTAAGATTCTATAAATTTCCAGTAAAATTATAACTCAAACATATTATGTAAATTGCACTTTGAGACTGACATTTGTCAATAAGAATTTTCTTAATGTAGTAAATGTTTCCATGTTTATAGCACAGTTGGCTGCTTTGTGAAATTTTATTTCTTTATAATTTTTAACTCTATATCCATTGAATATGAAGTATAGAATGTGATCAAATCGTATAGAGAATAAAATATTCTTAAATATTTATAATGACATTAAATGTGAAAACGTGATATTTAACAGCATTTTTTTAAGAAAAACTGTTAAAATCTTCAAATTAAGGTACTTCATATGGATCTAAAGAAAAGGAATACGCAAAAATTATAATTTTGGAAAGGTGGTATTGGAGTTATGCGATCCGAAAAAATTGTCACACACACACACACACACACACACACACACACACACACACACACACACACACACACACACACATACATACATACATACAAACATACATCCATCCAAACATACAGACATCTTCGTAAAAATAGTAAAATCGTATTCTAGGGACCCTAAAACGTGCTTATTCATTAAAAACTCATCATTGAGTTTTTTGACCAAAGATAATGCATTCCTTACCTAAATGTGACGGAAGGTAAAAATGGTATATAATACCAATATAAAAATAATTGTAGCATATAAAATCAAAACCATCTATATATCATTTTTATGTTTTATTTTATTTTGGAATCATAAACTTGTTTATTCGCCTTCAAAAGAGGGCGCAAATGGAACCAATTGTTTGTTTTTATTATATTTGTATTGTAAATTGAGAGTCGATAAAATATTTATATACAATAACATTTCATTATTCGGGTCTATTGTACAAATTATCAAAATGAAATTAAAGTACATACTTATTAGCAATCATCAACCATCTGTTACATTTAATGAATATGAATTTTTACAATGGAAATTAAATATTTAAAATGAACAATTACCAGATCATTACACATTTTAATTTCAATGGATTCTAGTTTACTTTTATGAAGTATGTGAAACAAGAGTTTTGTCAGTATATTTTTCTTTAAACATGCTGTCCAAGCTCCACCTTTTTCATGTACTCATATAACCTTTTATATGCACTTAAATGTCAGTTCATAGTGCCTGAGACGACTTAATAGTGAATAATTGCCACGTCTGACATAGTAGCAATTTTTGAGTCTACACCTAGTCGTAATTCGTATTAAATTGTAGTTTACATGCATATTTAGGCTTAAGGTAACTTGGTTCGATTCTCGGAGAAGACACGACATGACTTTTATCTTAATTCTATAACAAAGTTACTAAACTTTTCGCAATATTGCATAGGAAATAATAATAAATGCAAACAATGAATAAAATATGATATGACAGGCTTTACATTTGTTTCTATTGGTTACAATTTTCACCAATGTTGCTAAGCCTTAGCAATTTTCTTACATAGTTGGGGTGAATAGGAATTAAACTCACGTCCATTATATGTTAAAAGAAAGTATATTTTCACCCACAGAACCTGTTGGAGGCGCTGTTTGATTTATTTACATTTTCAATGAGTACGAAAAAATGGTAACAATTCAATTCAAGACGATTTTTATGTTTGTTCAGACGAATCCTTCATCAAGAAACATAGTTGGAGATCAACAAGTCATAAATTCGGGATTACTTATTAAGCCTGCTTTATAGATAGCATAAAATAACGGAATAAAACTGAATATAGAATGAAATAGAATAGGAACAGAAATTTTTAAGACCATTTATAGTTTGCATTGAATGGAATAAAATGTCACTTTTACAGTAAATTGAATATTAATTCTTTTGCGCTAATTTCACTTTTGTGAAATAGATATATGTAATTTTAACAATTGTAAACTTCACCCGTATGAGTTAATCCACGTTTACGAACTTGCTACAAAAAAATACACTGAAATCACACAAAGCATCGGAGTAAGCCAAATGGATTAGGAAAAGGAATGGAATAGAATAAGAAATAAATTTTGGTTATTTTCTGTTCTGTTCTGTGCTATTATATTCCATTATATGCAAGTATAAATGGTTCCGTACATGTACAATGGTTTATATTTCTATTCTCTGTGCTATTCTATTCTATGCAATCTAAATATTAGTAAAATCAATTAAACTAATTTGATTTATTAATGCTGTCAATATTATATTAAAACAACATACCCGTAAAATTGTGTTATAATTTATAGTCATTCTTTATGAAATGCAAAGAGTAGGCATTTTTATTTATCACGTCAGAGTTTTGCAATATATTTAAATTTCTTTTCCAGTTGGTCAAAAAATCTGGAATATATCTTGAATTTTTATTGCAGGCAAATTATGTTCTTTTTCTTTAATTCGCTTTTAGATAATTTATTGACTGATATTTTTTCTGTAGAGGAGACAGTAATTAATTATGATATGACAAGTCCGTTGTCTGTTCCAACCATACAAAGTTTCTTACATATGTCTGAATGAGTACATTAACAAGACATGCGCATAAAAGGGTTCATGAATGCGCGGACATGAACGCATCCAAAAAGTCGTTCATTTTCCTAAAATTTTGATGGTGTTGCATGTTATTCTACAGTAAATTTTGATTATAAAAACGGAAGTGCCTGAAATTGAAAAAACTTCCAACACTGAAAAAAGAAATATTCGTCTGCTTTGTGATTAACGAATGTAATCCAAGTGTTTTCTTTCCAAACATTTTCCAATTCTAAAAATAACTCCCTCGAGAGTGCACACTCTAACATCTCCAACCGAATCAACACAAATCAACATTAGCAGCCAGTGGTGATTAGCTACAAATGCAGGCTGCAGGCAGCAGCAGTAGCAAAAGCCAACGAGGCCAGGCATTCATGACAATAACTTAATCCTCTTTAGCAATTACATTTTCGTTAGAGCTGCACGATTACATTCGTTGTTACTAAATGCAAAGCTGGTTACTGATGCAACAGACTTACCCTGTCCTGTCAAACTATCGAATATTGAAAATAATGCAACTTTAATTCTTAACTGACAGTGTTCATTTCCATATAAAAGAAGAAAATTATTTTTAAAACTTGGTATCGATTTTTTTTAATTGAATGGATGATGAATGAAAACAAACTTTTTTATCATTACTCTTTAAGATTTAAAAAAACATTTTGTAAAAATTAATCGTAGCTCGTAATTAGATGGATTAAGGATATTATTTTAAAAGAATTTGTAATTTTTTAAAAGAATCGATACACCCCTTTTTAAAGAAATTGTTAAGTACCATTTCTTTATTGATGATTACTGGTAATTTCGAATTAATTATGCGAACATTATTTTCACAAACCTCCACTAATCGTATTAGAAAGATATAATTAGTATATAAATTGATTAAATAGGGTCTCGTGGCCATGTGCCTGAGTGTCTGGTAATCCGGGTTAGCTTCCGACTAACAACAAAATTATTTCCAATTTTAAATGGCATATAAAAAACTACAGAACAGTTTCAATTCTAATATCTATATCAAAAATTGTGGAATCGATATTATATAAAAAGCTACAAGAATATACTCGCTTAACAATAACCCGACATCAACATGGGTTTGTCTAAAGTAAATCGACAATAACAAATCTTCTGATTATGTTTCTCAAACCTTACCAGAAGATCAAGTAGATGTTATTTACACCGATATGATAAAAAATCTTTGCCAACTTTGATTTACATCAAGACACGACCTTTTTGTTTGAATCGTATCTAAAAAATTAAAAAATGTGGTATCATACATGAATTGTGTCTCCGATTACTTTGTAGCAACATCCGGAGTCCCTCAAGGGTCAATATTAGGACCATTACTATTTTTATTTGCGACAAACAATCTTCCAGATGTGTTTCAATGGGCTCAGTGCTTATTATATGCAGACGATCTTAAACTTTTCATGATATGATGAAAAAAATATCTGATGTGGCTAGCACATAACCTCTCGCCAGATATTTTACCTGGTTGTACGCATAAAACGAAAAATATTTTTAAATACAAATACATATATTCATGTCTCACCAAAATATAATTGTCACATATATTTGCAAAATCTATGGGATATTTTAATATAACTTATGTACAATACATACATTTTCTTTATATTCAATATCCTGAAATTTATTTTTCTACTTCCCTTTTCTTTTTCTTTATATTCGTCATTTTTTCGCAAATTCCTTTTATTTTCTTTTTTACGTATATTCTTTTGCGATGTTGACTTTTTTTTATTTTCATAATCTTCATAGCAGAAATATTTTTGACAGTGGCATACAAATATTTTTGACAGTGACATTTATGTGTCAATTACAAACATTTGAATTTCTTGCCTTGTAGTAGTTTGATCTGAGATTTTTTACATCAAATTATTTGATATGCATTTCTTTATCTCTAAATCTGTAGAAGATATAATAATGAATTTATATTTATCGAATAAAGAATTTAATGTTCTTTAATATAAGTATTTACATAAATTTTCGATAAATAATATTTAGATGATTTTTTTTCTTGTAACTACTACTTCCGGTTGTCCAATTGTTACCAAAACTTAATCAACTCTTCCCATTATTGTTAGATTGAGGAGTACATAGTTAAAAATATCTTAAGTCTTATAGAATTTGAGAAATCGTGAATCCAACATCCACACATCCACACAGACATCCACACACACACACATCCACACACACACACACACACACACACACACACACACACACACATACACATACACATACATACATATATACACACACATACATATACACACGCACACACACACACGCACACGCACACACACACACACACACACACTCACACGCTCACACACTCACACACACACATCATCGTAAAAATGTTTTAATCGGATTCTAGGGACCTTAAAACGTGCTTATTCATTAAAATCTGGATATGCGATTACAATACCTCTCTTAGCGAGAAGTAAAAAACTGGTTTCCCATGTTAAAGCCTATGTCAGATATTCTCGTATTATAAGTCTATTGAGTTGAATTATTTTCAGTCTATTAAATTTTTGTCCATGTATATTTAGAGTTCGAACTTTATTGATATTAGTTAGTTTCTACTAGCAATTACTGCATTTTGTGAAGTTAGAAATTACTATTGTTTGTATGCCAGAAGTTCTAACATTTAAAACAAACAATTCCCAACTACATCAAAATCATAACTTTAATAATACTAGCCTGAAAACCACATGCACAACATTCAGCTAATATGTACGTTACTCTTCAATTACACACACTCATGCTGTACCTGAAATCCACTTGAAATTTCAGCATAACTAACCACAAATCTCGAATCTGAAAACTTCGGACAACGTTCATGCTTGCTCTCAACCAATCAAAACGGAGAAAATCCCCATTTCAGCTGTTCAAATTATACGTTCCTTGTGCATGCGAGCTATTTGTGCTGCACTAGTTGCATAAGATCGGAAACGCGACTATTGGGAGGGCATTCACATCGCCTACAAACAAGGGTAGCAGACCAGGGCAGAATTACCGGGTGAGCATTGTGAGCAGGTTTCGTGTTGGAAATAGTTGACCCGATTTCACCGTTGGAAATTACACATGGAGCAAAAACTATTCAGGTTTGTTGTTTTGGTTGATTTTGTGGCAGCTTTTTCTAGGAATCTAACCGAAGAGGTTGTTTGAGGGCGGTACACTTAGCTAATTATGTAATCTAGGTACGGAAATGTGCTCGTGTATGTTGGAGAAGTAATTTGGATTTTTTGTAATCTGTACTGATGCAGGTGATAATTTCCGAAATTGAAAAACATCAAAGAATTATCGCATAAAATAAAATTATATAAAGCACCCAGCTATTACTAGTAATTAATGTTTTTGATGTTGAAACCAGATAATTTAAATTAACTACATTTATATACTTCTTCAGAATACCTTCTGTTTTTCAGAATTTACAATTAAGCTTTTTTACTCATTTTGGTCAGTACTATATGCCCTTAAATTTTTTACCTTCCGTCACCTTTAGGTAAGGAAGGTATTGTCTTTGGTCAAAATTTTCGATGATGAGTTTTTAATGAATAAGCACGTTTTAGGGTCCCTATAATACGATTTTACTATTTTTACGATGATGTATGTATGTGTGTGTGTGTGTGTGTGACGATTTTTTCGGATCGCATAACTCCAAAATCACCTTTCCAAAAATTATAATTTTTGCGTATTCCTTTTCTTTAGATCCATATGAAGAGCTGATTAGATTTTGGTTGTAATTGGTCGACCGGAAGTACCCTAATTTGATGATTTTAACAGTTTTTCTTGGAGAAAATGCTGCTTTTTCACATTTAATGTTATTATAAATATTTAAGAATATTTTATTCTCTATACGATTTGATTATATTTTATACCTCAAATTCAATGGATATAGAGTTAAAAAATCTGATGTGGCCAGCACATTACCTTCCGTCAGTTCTATGTATTTTGTACAAATTTCATGCAGAAAGTTCCTTGCTAAAGATTATATTTCTTGTACTTTACCTGCCGGCAGTTGCATGTATTTTATGAAAATTCCATACAGAAAATTTATAGCAAAAGATCCTATATTTCCAGTAAAACTATAAGACAAACACACTATGTCAATTTCACTTGACACTGACATCTTTCAATCAAAATTTTCTTAATATAGTAGCTGTTTCCATAGCTATGGCTACTTTATTAAATGTGAAAAAATGATATTTAACTGTTAAAATCTTCAAATGAGGGTACTTCCGGTTGTCCAATTCTAACCAAAATCTAATCAGCTCTTCACATGGATGTAACGAAGAGAAATACGAAAGAATTATAATTTTTAGAGTTGTAAAGTTATCGTAGACGAAAATTTTGTTACACACACACACACACACACACACACACACACACACACACACACACACACATACACACACACACACACACACAAACACACACACATACACACACACATACACACACATACAGACAGACATCATCGTAAAAATAGTAAAATCGTATTCTAGGGACCCTAAAAGTGCTTATTCATCAAAAACTCACCACCAAATTTTTTGACCAAAGACAATACCTTCCTTACCTAAAAGTGACGGAAGGTAAAAATTATAATGAAATTAAATTTCACAAAGCAGCCAGCTGTGTTATAAACTTGGAAACATCTATTACATTTAAAAAAATCTGATTGACAAATGTCAGTGTCAAAGTGCAATTTACATAATATGTTTGAGTTATAATTTTACTGGAAACATAAACAATCTTACAAGAAACTTTCTGTATGGAATTTGTACAAAATACATAGAACTGACTGAAGGTAAATGTACTGGAAATATGGAATCATTTGCAAAAAAACTTTCTGTGTGGAATTTGTACAAAATACATACAACTGACGGAAGGTAATGTTCTGGCCACATCAGATTTTTTACAGTATTTTTGAAACAACCTGTATATTCAATTGGTGGAAATTGTGGTATAAATTTCATATAAATAAATGAATCTTTCGTTTGTAATGTGGTAACAATTTTATCTGACCACATTTTCCAAAAAAATAATTATACTCGTTTAAAAATGATTCACAAAGCACGCACATTATATTTAATTAAATTTAATATGTCACGCTCCCCGGATTTTATGGTCCGGCAGATGTACAATTAAATGAGATTTTTTATTTCATACAAAATTTAAATGTTTATTTGAAACAATAGATACTTCTACCAGCGAATTTCCACTTAAAACAGTTTTTGAAATAATTACTGGTGCCTGAAATGTATTTCATCGGCTATTAGTAAAAATTTGATAGACATATTAATACACAAAAATGGAATAGTTTTTATTAATCCGAAGTTCTGGATTGGAAATTCGTTTGAAAAATTGATTTCAAATTCGCATTTCATCGTAGTTTTCACAGTACACTCACAGTTGGTAAAGAACAAAGTATATTATTTGTTCTTGTTTATGGAATATAAATTATGTTTCAATATTTTCACAAACACTATTAAATTTGGTTTCGATACATTATCAAGAATACTATTTGTTTTTTTTTTATAATTTCGATCACCATATTCCGAACGAACATGCATTAACTTTTCTATTCTTAAAAAAATCTGATGTGGCCAACACATGACCTCCCGTCAATTCCTTGTTTGAAATAGCAATGAGCTTTAAGTAAAGTATCATTTCCGGTTGAATAAATAGAAAAGTCTGTAATACCAAATTTTAGATTATATTTGATTATTTTTTTCCTCGAAAATCTGTTAAGAGCTCCAAAATAAGTACCACTTCCGGTTTATCATATAAGTTTAGTCAAAATATAATGTTGTTTCAAATTATATACGAGTTTTAAATACCAAATTTGAGAAGTATTGAATCATGTTTTAATATATTTTTTTTTCAAGAAAATCTGTTTATAGCTTCCTGTAAAGTAATACTTCCGGTTTATCAATTTTAGAAAACATCTAGTATGCCGTTCTCATTAATATAAAAGTCTTAAGTACCAAATTTGATTTTGGATTTTATCAATTATTTTTCACGAAAATCTGTTCAGAGCTTCATACAAAGTATTACTTCCAGTTTATCAATTTTAGCCAAAATCTAATATGTTCCTTCCCTTTATATAAAAGTCTTAAATACTAAATTTGACAAGTTTTGGAGTAAGTATATCATAATATATTTTTCACAAAAATTTGTTCATAGCTTCAAGTAAAGTATCACTTTTGGTTTATTCATTTTAGCCAAAATCTAATATGTTTTTTCTCTTGATATAAAAGTCTTAAATACTAAAATTGAAAAGTTTTGGATTACATTTTAATATAGTTTTTCATTAAAAACTGTTATGGGCTTCATGTAAAGTATCACTTCCGGTTATTCAATTTTACCCAAAATCTAATCAACTCTTTATATGAATGCAGAAAGCTTAAATACGGAAAATAGAAATATTTGGAAGTTTGTTATAAGAGTTATCGTGAACGAAAAAATCGTCACACACACACACATTTTCGTAAAAATAGTAAAAACGTATTGTGAGGACCCTAATTCGTGCTTATTTACTGAAAACTCACCATTGAATTTTCGGAACGATAACATTGCCTCCCTTACCTACGGTATGACGGGAGGTAAATATATATAAAAGAAATAATGAAAATATTATATACAAGGTGTCATGAAAGCGAACAATTGAGAAAAAAAGTTTTCCTTTGCGCGTTGCTTCTTAAATTATTTTAGACAAAATGTTATGTTTCTTTGCATATAACTATTGTTTCAATTTTCAATTAATTATCAATATTCAGAGTAAACAGTCTTTTGACAGCGGAAAACTATATTCAAATATTATCTGTCCCGAAAAACTTTATGTAGGTACTGTTATATAGAGATATTTCGAGAATAAAATTCTAAATTACCATTTCTTAAAATGACTCATACTACATCTATTTTTACCAAGTTTTAAATTGATTTTACAGAAAGTTTCACGGACAGATAATATAATTATAATAACAAAAAAAAAACATTTTCTCATGTTAAACAAAAATTTTAATATTATAAATTTACTTTGTGATGGTGATGTTTATTTCTTATTAATTCTAAATATGTGTATAATAGTTATTAATGTATCAAGGCAATAAAGTTCTATTTTTTATCACGAATGTAAAAATTTGTCGCGGCCGGAAGGCCGAGAAAAATAAACCATTTTATTTGAAATCTGTCAGTCCGACACTCACTGTTTCTTACATCAGGACATTGAGATTATCCATCGTAAAGAACACTCAAATTTATGTGCTTGCACATATTTTTGTCATTTTACGTACAAATTTACTAATGAACATTGTACACTTGCCCAAATTATCTTACATGTAGAATAATTATCATAAGATTGTCAACACTGCATTTGAATTGATTCGTCGTTTAATGGATTACTTCAATGCCGATTTCTGAACTTTTAATTTTTGTTCACTTTAGTTACGATTTCAAATAAAATCTGTTTTACTATAATTTAAAAGTTTCTTGTATTATGCGTATTTTGATAATGTAATTATTAACACCTAATCTACATACCATGGTCGAGAAATTTCCCACATTTGATAATATAATGTTGTAAATATACGAGTATATCTAACGTCAATATAAAATAGCTTACAAACTTTGGTAACATTTTCGTAATATTTATTGTAAATTATTAATTTTCTCGCAAAATTTTCTAATTAAAATTTTATACCATGTCACGAATTTCATATTTTATGATATGTTAATTAACATTAACAATTTGAAAGTTAAAATAAATGTAAATACTTCTACGAATACTTGTCAGATTGTTAAGTACACATATTTGAATTCAGGAATTTCAAATTACGTAAATTATTTTGAAACAAGACTTTTCAACTGATGAAAATGTAAAAGTACGGTTACCCACGTAGCCACATATTTGAGTTCATATTATCCGAGCTTACAGAAAACGTGTACACACTGAAATAGATTATTAAACACATTGAAGGCAGGTGGAAACCAAAATATTTCATTTTCCATTAAGATTAACAGTATTCCAATAGAAAAAGTGTTTTCCAATTCCAAGTTAGCAAACTTTATCAAGTAGGTTTACTTTTCATTTAATTGGTTTCGTAACTTCAAATGAATATTTTTAACGTTGAATAACTTTTTGGATACGTTGAATTTAAATTCATTTTGAATTTGTGATGAAATGTACAATGAATATTGATAAAGCACATTGTATTTTCAATAAAACGTTTGGAGTTTGTATACAATTGATAAAAATATCAAAATATGTTTTAGCAGTGATAACAAAGGTATCAAAATAAAAAAGGTTGTTGTTAATTGTTTTTCAGCTTTGAAAAATATATTTCATGTGGCATTAAATTTTTGTTATGTCAATAATACAAACATTATAAAATATATTCTCAATATTTATGTTCGACCTTTGAAGTTTGAAGTTAAAAAAATATGTTGGGCTTAATAACTAAAATAAATAACATTTAAATGTACACACAAATTGTATTGCAATTCAATAGTTATTACAACTAGGTATATTTATTTTATGACATATAATTCAATTTCCTGATAATAATAAAATAAACAGAAAATAGCGAGAGAAATTTAATAAAATTTCGTTGAACGAATATATTTATATCGTCGATTATTTAATTGGACGTATAAAACTTTGTGAAAATGTCAGTAAACAATATTTTAATTTTTAAAAAGAAAAGAATCAACGGAGTCATCAAAAAGAAAAAAAATGATTTATCTATGTATACAGAAAATACAAATCGAAATTTTTACAGATATATTATAATTCCTTTCAAATTTCATTTAGATGCAATATTGCCAATTTAAGCCAAATTTAATATTTAAGTTATGCAACTGGCCATTAATCCATAGTTCATATTGTGATAAGACGAGGGTAAAAAATAATAGATAACTTTTTATAAATTTTTCTAAATTTTAGTTTCAATAATCATATTTTAACTCTGTTTATCTATTTAAGTTATAAATATCAAAATTCAGTTTAGAAATTCTTATCGTATTATGATAATCACGACATTTATTTGTTCATCATTAAGTCTAGAAATTATTATGTATACGTGCGTGACTTTGAATGCCCTGTTCCCCTAAATTATTTCCCAACCAGTGGTCCGCAAGAGCTATAAATATGGTCCGTGAAAGATTTCAAACTTTTATTCGTTTTAAATTATTATATGTTATGCGGCGGTGTAGCATCGGTACGAGTGCTTGCTACGTATGGTAAAGGCAACAATGCACCTTACTCCCCCCAACCCTCTTTCTCACGCTTTTTTATGCTTTACGCGCAGCTTTTTTGTCACGAGTGCTGAGGTCTCAGTAAACGCGCCCAGTGATTCGACTGTTGATGCGTTCGGGTATAGCAATCTCTTTACTCTTTTCGCTCTAAATGCACTTTTTGTGTTCGGATATTCAATTTGGAGTGAAAAGTACTTTTGTAACAGCGGTCGGGTATTTCGGAGTAGATCAAAAAGAACTCGTTCCATAAGTCCCACCTCTAAACGAGGGAACGCCAGGGCAGACATGAGCAATGTGAATTTTGTCTTGTTGCACATGACATTCGCTGATGCTGAAGCTCAGATATCAATAATTTTGTGTGCAAAATGGATAATAATATTCAAAAAGAAACACATATGTATTTTACAAATATTTAAGTTATTTTAAAAGATAACGGTTATAAATCTAACTGTCAAATGAACGGATTGGATTGTTCGAGCATTCGTTCTGGTATTCTTGTTTATTCCAGAGCGGCAGAGCACTCCGATGTCACGTGACAAAAATCCACTCCAACTCCCTTCGTACACAGTGCGTATAAGCCAAACGCATTATGTGTAATAGTATGCGTGTAGCTTTGAGTAATAATATTACGTTAAAGTTTTGAATAAAGTTTATTTTTAAATTGACTCAGTTTATTTTTCCTTAACCTTGTGGTCCCTGATAAGACCAAAGAAATCAAAGTGGTCCCTGACAAAAAAAAGGTTGGGAACCACTGCCCTAAAATAATCCTGTCCTGAAGATAGCGCTTTGTTTTTAGAGAGTCTAGATTAATTCGTCGCGTCGTGAAGAAGTTTGTTGTTTTGGATATGTAGCGTGTTTTAGTTTTGGGGCGCGCGCTAAACGCTCGCCCGCTGTGTTTACGGAATGTAACATGTTAGTAATTGCTTAGTTGTGTTAGTTATGTTTAGTTCATAATAATTGTAATTATGTAAATAAAACTTTAGTTTAGTTAATCAGTAAATATCAAGTATTTGCCGATGTCCATAAATGTAAGTGTTCATCAAGTGGAAAGTGTAAGTGTGTGTGTGTGTGTGTTCTTCCTGCTCAGGAAGTCGTGGACACCAACCATCCAAGCGTCCACCAGTAAGAATAAAGTGTGTTTTCGTTGGCGTAAACAGTAAGAAGCAGTAGTAGTATCATCATCCTCTTCCGCAACACATCGTGTTCGTGTTACACTATTATAAAGTTATTAACAAATATTTATGTTTCGTTTTAAGTTAAGCTCAATTGTTTTTATAAATAGCCTACTGAAAAAATAACTGCTTATAATAATAAAATTTATTTAAATTTCAATTGAAGTTTTCTCAATGTTTTTGTTATGCAAGAATAAAGGTCAGAATTCAGAAAAAAACATATATAACATTTAATTAAAAAAAATACATTTATAACTTTGTGTTGTAACTTGAGAACCATTGAGTTACAAAAATATTTTCTTTTCATACGCATGCGCCCCCAGAGTCTTCTATAAGATTGTTTATAGTATTTTATTGTATCTTTAATAATATAGAAATTATTTGAGGTAGCTCGTTTTGCTGTCACACCTGTAGGTACATATGTATGAGGTATGTATATAAACTTGGAAAGAATTATACTTAATTAACATTTTGTTCGCTAGGGTGAGTTGAATCATTTTAAAGAGCGACGTATGCGTTTTGCCGAGGCCATACGAGAATACAGGCCTGAATGTTTATCCCTGCTCTATGCGTCACGCCTAGCTAAGAGTCCCGAACGCTAGTCTAACCTTCTACAAACAAAGTTAAAATGTGTAAATGATTTAATATTTAAAAAGGTAGATAACCATTTAACAATAATTAAGATAAAATTGTGTAACAATATTCCCCAAATATATATATATATCTCTCTAACAATAACGGAAAATCGGGAATGTATCGTTTATTTCAAAAATATTAAAATAAATAATATAACTCGTATACAAAATAGCACCTAAATGTCTTTCATTCATAATTTTTAGTCTCATTATTATCATTTTCATATTATGTTCTGTGTTATATAATTTTCATTGGTTTTTTTTTCATCCTTGTATAATTGGAACAAAAATAAATAATTTAAAATGAAACATGAGTTTGTTCGTATATATAGGACATTTCTAACTTAATTCTTATTTAATTTGTTTAGTTATGTATATAAAATAGGTAATACATAATATTTAAATAGTTATTTAGGAGTTGTATATCTTTATAAATCACATTCTCCAATACTATTTATTTAAAATTCCGTATACTTCCTATGCTTACAATGTTAGCGTTCGAAGCGTGGCGTGACAGCAAGAGGCTCGCTGTGACGTCACGAACTGAGTATTCAGGCCTGTATTCACGTATGGCCTCGGTTTTGCCCTTTGAGATTTAAAATTCAAAGGTTTGTTCGTTTGTCTTACTCTAAATATGTAGGAGTACTCAGATAGTGTAAAAACGAGCAAATGTTTGGCAAATATGGATCTTTTGATAGAAAACGAAATAATAAATGATGAAATTGTTCACAAAAAATTAAATTTATTCATCAGCAGATTATATAATTATCTTTCTATTAGGGCTGGTATACAGCTGTCGCCGTGTACCCTCCCACCAGACTCACCGAGCCGCAGTGTTTTACCACTGCCGTACTGCCGGTTGGATTTCAGCCATTGCAGCATTTATTTAAGATGTATAAGTGGCCGCTTATAGCATCCGAGTGTGATAAATACAAGTAGCTGTATTTATTTTTTACGACAAATCACACATTGTCTGTCGACGGGAATCGAACGCATGGAACATGGTTCGGGTGACGTCATTGCAAAATACGAGATGTGCGCTAATCCTCTCAGTCACCAAGCCGACTTCATATAATTATTAAAACTTATATTAATTATAAGAAAAATTATTTTATTCAAATCTAATTTTCGCGGTATAAATATTTTGCACTTTATGTTTATGTACGTTAACTACTTGATTAAGATTGATTTAAACTTGTATATAAACACATCCCAACTGAGAAAATTACACACAGTGCCACAATTATTCTTCCTACAAAAAGTAAGAAAATCATGATCTAAGTCTAAGCAGAAATGATCAATTGCTTGATTGAAACCAGACAAAATTCAAGAAATGTTCTGGGACAAATGAACGCGGATGTTCGCATCTAGCAGAAAAATTAAAGGCCCATTTACATGGCGATGTCATAGTGCGATAGTGTGCTGTCTACACACGACATCAATTTCTCAGTGATAGTGTTGAAATAAAAATGGCAGACGATGCATTAACTGCAGCAGTAGCTGCCGTTATTGTTCACACGTATTATATTTTATACAATATTTATGTTATATTACACAGAAAAATGGCAATTGTTGGTTAAAAAAAGGCACGAAACGTGATGATAACTATCGTGATAGTTTTTGTCAGGATTTAATAAAAAATGAGTCTCATTTTTCACTCGGAAGACATCATGTATCTTCGGTGGCTCTGCCGCCTTGATGGCTAGGCTCTAGTATTTTTCAGTTGCCCTAGCCTAGCGTGTACCCTCTGATTTTTTAAATATTTAATTCTACACTGTTAAACATGAACACCATCAACATTTTAACAAAAAATTACAGAATTTCAAAGAAAGTTTCCCATAAAGCCCCAATATTTTTTAAATTCTGAGCCTTTTTCTTAAAATAAATATTTTCAAAAAGTCTCTAGTTTAGCCGGAAAATGAATATTTTGTAAATTTTAATAAAATGAGACCCTCACTGCAATCTACTGACAAAAATCAATACTATTTACATACCTGGAAATTTTTATAAAATATTAATAATTATTTTTGTTTCATAACACATTCAGATAGATTAAATATATTGTAGTTTAAAGTATTTTTTGAATATTTAACTTTTTTATTGCGCAAAACCAATAAATCCGTAGATTTTGCATTGGATGATCAAAAATCAATACATGTTCTGGCATCTTTATGGCATATCCTGAACTAATATGTTTATAACAAATTATTTAAACAAATGTATTTTAACTTATAAAATTATTTTTTAAATATGTTTTTCAATTTTATGCTTTAAAAATGAATAACAACTAATCTTTTGTAAATTGTTAATAATAATATTTATAACCTCAAATCTCAAATGACAGCTGACGGCAATTGTTAAACAATTGTACCTACAATGATTAGAACAGAAAACAAAACAAATTTAGGCAATTTTTATTTGACTTCAAGGTGGTATTTGGTAAGAAAACATTTGTATAAACAGCAGATATGCAAATAAGTTATATTTCAGGTGCTAATAACCGGTTTTCAAAATGTTATGGATAATAAAATAAAACAGTTTGTTTGGAGTACCTACTAAACTTGAAAAACCAGTTCGTGGAAGTGAACTCGTTATAAAAACAATATTTTATCTATTATAATAATAGGGTATGTATATTTGTTAATAATAATTATATGGCATTGTTATTACTAAATATGCACTGTTTATAGAATTGCAAATCAGCTGATTACAAGATTCATCTAAATGCAAACATTACAAACGTTGAAGTTATCCTGCGAAGAATATTGTTGTTTAAGGGATAAAATATAAATATAAATAGGACTAAACTTCAGGGGTTGTTTGTATGTTCTGGCTACTTAATTCAGTTTTGGATTACAGCCAAATAAGAATGCAGGTCAGTACAGATATCAAGTAAATGAAATAATTCAGCAGTATTAAGACATTTTTCATGTTGTAGGTACTTCGGGACCGTACAAAACGACCTGCAGGTATCTCAAAAGTACTATGCGATGCAGAAAATTTTGCAAACGGTTGCCAAATTGTATTCGAAGACTCTACTAAGTATAACAGAAGTCAGAACTCAAAGAGACAACGTGAAAGAACAAAATATTGGGAAGAATTTCTTGAACATAGCCTAGAAGACAATAATTTTATTGTTAATTTAGTATTTTTGTGCTAGAATTTAGTATCATTGTAAAGTGAATCTGCTGATATATAATTGATGTACTTTTGACGAAAATTTTGTATTGAAAATTTTAACCAAGAATAAATGAAATATATAAGATTTTAACGATATATTAGTACTATAGTTTATAAATTTGATACTTTTATACTCAGAATTTCATGTTGAGTCTTTTGATATATAACATAACTTTTAATGAAAATTTATTGCAAAAAAATGGGAAGAAAAAAGAAAACTGTAGGTGTCATGTCATTGTGATACAGGTATAATATTTTTTAATTTATTTCGTATTATATGTTTATTTCTGCAAACTACATTATAAGTACAATATTTACAATAAGTTATTGTTAACAATTAATGTTTATAATACTCATAAACAATTAAAAAGTTCTTTTTTGTACACTTTTGTAATGCATATAACCAAATATAGTATTTATTAATATAAAAATTGGATAATATGTGTAATATTTTATTTATTAACCTCCTAGAATACATATAATAACAATAATTAAGATAAAAATCCTAATACATTGTCAAAATTTGAAGAAATTCCAATGATTCTATTTTGGTATTTAGGCGCCGGCGCTTCTCATATTTCACATTCCAGAAATAAATTGTTACTAAAAGACACGACGTATTCAGGATTTTTTTGCTAACCAATTCTCGAGTATATCTTCTCTGCAAATAAAGTTCAATCATTTATTTTTTTATCCAATGCCCATTGTAAGAATATTTGTTTATCGTTACTGTCATTTGACATTTAATATTATAATTATTGTTTATATTAATTAACAAGTAATTATTTATTTATTTGAGGCTAAATGTAAATAAACTCATAAAAAAATATTACTTAAAAATCATTATTTATAAATTGTTTATAAAATCATAGTCCATTTTATTGCCGAAAGATGCCTCAACTGGTATTGATTTTTGCCAATCCAATGCAAAATCAATCGATTTTTTGGTTTTACTCAATAAAAAATTGTATTGTCAAAAAATATTTTAAACTACAATATATTTAATCTGTCTAAATAGGTTATGAAACATAACAATAATTATTAATATTTTATAAAAATTTCCAGGTATGTAGTATAGATATTTACCTATAGATTGCAGTGGGGGTCTCATATTTCATTAAAATTTACAAAATTTTCATTTTCCGGCTAAATTAGGCACTTTTCAAAAACATTTACTTGAAGAAAAAGACTTAGAATTTAAAATAAGTGATGTATTATTTGAAACATTTTTTGATATTCTTTAATTTTTTGATATATAATAACAATAACAATACGTGATGTAAAGAGTATAAATAAGTAAAGACTCAATTTAACAGTGAAAAGGGAATCTAAGAAAAACAGAACAGTTGTTTGGTAAGCATATCTTTTAAATTAAACATTTTTTTAGTTAAATTCCGTTTATATTTACAGGGCCGCTCCGTGCGGGCGGGCAGATTGTGCCCCGTACAAAGGCCACACAATTCCTGAAATGATTTAGTTTTTTTAGTACAGACCGGAATCGATATTTTAAGAACGCAAGTGGTAAACAGGGTAGATCCATAACCTATGAAAAAATTTGAAAATTTAAAACAGGTTAGAAATTTGACGTATTTAGTTACAAACTGAGCAGTCCTACTTTGAACATATTTCCACTTTTAATGTGCGCGCTTCGCTTTGCATCACTACCTTTTTTTGAGATTAGATTCATCATGAATCCGGTACATGGATCTGGTAGATATTGAACAATTTTCGAACACGGTAACTTTTTACCACACGTGTTTTCGAACACAGTCGGTAGATGCGGCATCTACTGGTAGAATTTTCGTAAATGCGTATGTATTTTCTATAAAATCCATTCAGAAAGTTCCTTGCAAAAGATTCTAAATTTCTTGTATGTATATTAATTACCTTTCGACAGTTGTATGTATTTTATACGAATTCTATACAGAAAATTTTGAGCAAAATGATCCTATATTTCGAGTAAAATTATAACACAAATATATAATATATATAATTTTTCGAATTGTAGTATTAGAGTTATCGTAGACGAAAATTTTGACACACACACACACACACACACACACGCACGCACGCACGCACACATCTACACACACACACACACACACACACACACACACACACACACATCAACACACACACACATACATCAACACACACACATACACACACATACACACACACACACACACACACACACACACACACACACACACACACACACACACACGCACGCAATTGTGGGATTCATTCCTGTAATCAATATTCTTGAGTTATAATCAATATATTCATTGTTGTAATCAACATTTTCATAGTTTTTATTTCAATATAACAATGCCAGAATAATAACGAACCGATTGATACGATAATTATTTTACTTATAACTAGAGCTCTAATGCAAACAAATTAAAAAATATATTGTTCACTTCTATCACGTTAATATGTAAGTTTTATAGTAATTTTGTTTTTACGAAAAAGAGCATTTTATAAAAAGTTACTATTATTTACTGTCTTGAAACAGCGCCCCTCAAAGTCAGGCGCCTTTGTGCGGGACACAACCTGCCCACCCGCACGGCGCGGCCCTGCCGACAAACGACAAGGAAAAGCTATCTATTTCAAGATATTTGAATCACACCGTCGATAAAATTTCAGAAAAACAAATAAAACTTCAATAGATTGTATCAAGACACCTTCTTGGAACGAACATTAGAAAACAAAAAGGATGCTTAGAACAAAATAAAATCTGTCCACACCAGACAGTATGGAAGGTTAAATACACTCCATATCCGACACATTTCACCTCATGTAATGTGTTAAGCCACCCTACATCAACATTACCAACACTTGCGATCTCTTAATATCAGCCATAAAGTGGTTTTTCCCGCCAAGGTTAGCAAAAACCGCGCATTTCATCACCGAGCAGCGCGTTTGTGGTTGACAGCTTGCTCCCTCGGCGAGGAATCCTGGCGCCACCAACATCGTATTTCACACACTGTCTTTACGATTCATTTTAAACTAAAGGATACGTGCTGTGGGCGGATAATAATTTAAAACTCTAATTTTGGTTAGCTTTATGAGTAAGATTCACTCATTTTAAAGAGGATAGATGAATTATAAAAGTAATTATTGTTGTAAAGAAAATAAGAAAAATAATAGAAGAAATAATGTTTTCATGATCACGAAATTTCTTTTAGAAGATTCTCACGACCGATTTCACCACCGATCTTCAAAGGAATTACCTACAACGAAATATTAGCAATTTTTGTGATATTATATTCAGGAATCGGAAAAAATGGGATCGGTTTAGGTTCAGAAATTAAAATAAAATTGGGTTCAGGGTCGGTTCTGGTTCAGAAAAAAATATTATTAGGTGGTTCGGTACCGGGTCAGTTCCGGTTCGGGTTCGAAAAATTAAAAAATACGTATCTGAAATAAAAAAATGTACATACGACATACGAGTAAGTATAGTAAATAATAATAACAAAATAATAATACTCTCTCAGGTAAATAATAAAAATGAAAAAAAAAATGCAATTATTTACATTAAAAGTACCCGTACCAATAAATTTACTTTGTAAAGAATTTTTCATTTAATCTAATAATCAAAATATGTGATATATCTTCAGACATATTTATTGGTTGAAGTAACAAAAAGAATTTCAGTGCACAAAATACCCGTTCCACACTAACTTGTGTAGCTGTAACTGCTATCTCAATTTGCGCAAAGTCACGGAGTGTAACAATTTTTGTACCTCCCAAAAATTTAATATATTAGCAGTTTTTAGAAGTCTTTGGACGTCTTCATAATTTTTAAAAACTATGTTTTTGTAAATTAGGTTTATTTTAATTTTTCTGCTTGGGCTTTTTTATTAGCTTTCACTAGCTCTCTAATAAATTTTCCTCATTTTCAAATAATGAAATAAAATATTAAAAATGTAGGTTTTGTTTAAAGGTAATTATTGCAGTAAAAAACTAATCTTATTTGCAACTGTGTTACAAAAGTAATAAAACCCGAATATAATGGGTTCAGTTCCGGTTCAGGTCCATGTCGACCAAATTAACAGTGGTTCGGGTTCTGGTTCAGGTTCACAAAAAAGGTTTGTTCGGAACGGTTTTCGGTTCGGGTTCAGTTCGGTTCGGTTTCCGGTCCCTGATTATATTTGCACACTGAAATAAATGAATAATATTTATAATTTATGCCATATCTCAATTGTATTTGTCAACATTGAAATTGGAAATTATGTGGAGATATTATTAATATTACGATAAGGCAGGTATACAAAATTAAATTTTAAATGAAATATCTTTTACGGTAAATATAATTTTAAAATTTAATTCTGTTGATTGATGGATGACTCTAGATCAGAATTCACATTATTAACGTAGATAGGATTGAGGAATAGAATTCTGAAGTTTTATAAAATGTTTTATTTCATAAAATATTGGTTTGTGGCTATCGATTTCGTCTTTACGACATCTTCAGGCCTACAGCTGAAACGATGTTTACAATAATGATATACATGGCATAATATATTAGGAATTCTGTAATATAAAAATTGAAACTTTTTAAAAGTTTTAAAAAAAAATTTGAAATTGTCTAAATATTATAAAAATATATACTTTTAATATAAAATGGGGAATTTAGTAAATATAGAGCTGAAAAGCGACATTAAATTATGTTAATAATTTAAGATTGGAGAGATTTATTGAAATTTT
Source organism: Harpalus rubripes (assembly GCA_963082715.1). Taxonomy (NCBI): domain Eukaryota; kingdom Metazoa; phylum Arthropoda; class Insecta; order Coleoptera; family Carabidae; genus Harpalus; species Harpalus rubripes. The sequence goes on from OY720460.1 coordinate 32,176,988, forward strand.
TTAGGTTAAGTGAACGTGACAATCATAAAATTAGAAAAAAAAAATTCTTAAAAGAGAAATATATATAGAAAAAGTTACTAACCGTCTTGAAGTATTAGTTAGATGAATTAGACATAGTCAAATTTGTGAAACTCGTTGAATTTTTTTTTTTGTTAAAATGTTATAAAGTTTTTACCTCTTCATTGTGCCAGGGAGATGAGACTCATGAGATTTTTGTGGGAAAAAGTCGGAAATTTGGTTATAAATTTAGGAAATTATTGTATTTTTATTTAGTTAATACCTAAATGGAGGTAAACTTTTGAAAATATGTTATTCTGGGAAAATTACGTTTTCATTGAGTAAAATGAGTTTATCTTTTAAATGTTTTAATATTTCGTATTTTTCTAATAAAATGAGATTTTGTATTTTTGTTTCTGTGTAAGGTAAATATTTTCTGTAGTAATTTTATGGTTTGTATTTAATAAGTGTGTGCCCATTAAAGATGGGCGCGTGAGTAACTTTTTGTTCACGATCACGCACGCTCACATAACTAAAAATGTAATCACGACTAATCATACCCGACTTTTTATGCTCGATTCACGATCACTCATGTTAACGATTTTATTTTGGCAATCACGCCCGATCACGCCCGGCGGGTCACGTTCGTGTCACGTAATTGTTTCTATGTACATTTAAGCCTATTTAACACAGTCATACGTTGTTATCAAATTTGTTAACAAATTGGTAATAAATTAGTTTCATTGGAAAAGAATGTTTTTGGACAAATATAATGTTCTATTCCATCACAAAATCATTATAAATTTGGTAACATATTTGTTTACAAAATTATGATCGTGTCAAACGGGCTTAAAGATATGTGTATCTTTAGTGAAATCGGAGCAACTGTGAATACAATTTTGAGTATGACAATAACACTGTTTTTATGCAAAAAAAAAACATATTTGGACATATTAATAATAACAAGAATGTAAAGTAAAAGATGGAAAATTTCAATCACGCCTGATCACGTACGATAATTTTTTAGAGCCTCACGCTCACGTTCAATCACGATTCAAAATTTTGATTATATTCACGATCACGCGGATCACGTCGTGACCTGTCGTTACCCGACAAAATCACGGCCCGCGCCCACCTCTAGTGCCCATTGCAGAAGGGGGGTTGTTTTTAAGGTGTTCGTTGAATCTAGTTTTAATGTTTTCCCTAGTTAGGCATAGGCCGGTGTATGAATTATTGCAGTCGTTGCAATCTATTTTATATATGCCACTTTTTTCTAGATTTTGGGTGTGTTATTTTTTAAAATTTTGTATAGATTTGGTTGTGATTTGGATGTTAAAATTGTATTACGTTTTTCTATTATTTCTGCAATGTGTTTGTGAAGATTTTTGTAGTATGGGATTGAGATGTAATTTCTGTTTTGTTTAATATGTTTGTATATTGTGTTATTTAAAATTTATAATGCAGAATGGAAATTATAAATGAAACAAAGATGAAAATGAACAACAAGACCGAAAATTTCGAACTTTGGTAACACAAGGCTTTCGTTTCTGCAAAATTGATTCCTTATCACTGGCCTTTGTCCTTACAACATATCCAAAAATTATAACTACCCGACCTTTTGCAAGACACTTTGTATAACTTGACTGGACTAAACACGTTGTGACTGTTTTGTGTGTCGGTCACTGACAGATTTCGATTTTAGACAAACCCAATACACATGTATTTCAACAACGACGACATGTTTCAATTCCCCAGGACATTTACTAGGCTTCAATTCAAGGGAACTTATACTTAACTGTTGAGAATAATGTACCAAAGGACTTACTTTAGACGTCAGTTGATTCTGTACCACAAGCGATAACTACGTTAAACTTCAATTTATAATACCTTTCGTGTATGGAGGGTTGGCTGTTTTGAAAAATAACATATCTAAATCTGTTTGTTTAGGCTATAAAGTGTCAGGAAGTGAAGTAACATAATACCGTCATGTTTTTATACGGAATATCCATTTTTCATTGAGTTATTTCTTGTGTTCCCCTAAAAGCAATTTAAGTAAACCATATCATTTATCTTTCTTGACTGTGTTCTTCGAGCAATTCAAATCTACAATTCACATTTCTTGTAATACCGTTTTGTCTTCAGCTCGTCTCAAAGCACAATGGAATTGAATAGACTTTTTTGCTATTATAAGCCTAGATATCTGAGCGGGAAGGAAAATGAATACAACAAAGTAATCCCTTAAAGCAGAACATTTCCTAAATGTATATGAGCGTGAAATACATTCTACTTATGTATTTCGCTTGAAAGAAACAACAAAAGATTCGAATATTTATAACACTATTCATTTATTATAAATGTTTGAAATTGTTCTAAATAAATCTAAGTAGCCTCAAAATAATTCAGAACTGGCAGAATTTTTTACGAGTATATCTGTCTCACTTAAAAAATGTCCTTTGTTATTAACCTTTTACTAGCTACGGTCCTCTATACATCTTAAAATATTTTCTTTGTCGTTTAGTTTACAAAAACATAATGAGTATATTAAAATTGATATAAAAAATTATATTTTTTATATTATTGATTGTGTCATAAAACAAAAATGAACTTCCAAAGAGAGAGAATTTAAAAATAGTTATTTATAGAAGGAAAATTTGCAGAACGAGCCGAAGGCGAGTGCGCTAATTCTTTGAGTGAAAAAAAGATATAATTTACTCACGAGTTGCATACAATTTTTTTACGTCTGCAATGGGAGAGTGAAAAATGTGCCGTAGCGTTTCATTATTTCACTCCGCAGCGTTAAAAAATTGCAATTTTTTCACACTTTCATGTATTAAAAAAGGCATACTTTATAAATCCATTTTAATGAAAAAGGGGTATTTTTAAAAAATATTAAAAAAAATTAAAATCCAAAAATATTCTATATTTTTTACACCGTTAAAAATAGTACTTTTTCATTAAATACGTTCTCAAATCCATTAAAGTAAACAATTTTTTTGCAACACCACCTTCTAAAATTGTCTTTATTTCACACTTTTCAATGGCTAAAATGTGTCATTATAGAAAAGTGTGAAATAAAAAAATAACTGAAATAAAAAAATAACCATGAAATAAAAAAATCACTAGTATCACGAATATTTTCATTTTTGCTCATTTTCTATCTTTTTGAAGAACTTAATAATAGAAAAAAATATCAAAATAAATTTTGTTAATAACCCTAACTTCTTCTTCTCCATATTCCTGTTACCCATAATCGGGTGTGGGATATCCTTTTCTTAAGGTTAAGTTTGTCGTGTGATACAAGATCATATGTTTGTCTACTTGCTAAGTTCAGTGATGTATTCGAAGTTGTAGTTTAAAAAGTTGTAAGTATGAAGTTGTATTACTGAGTAAATAAAGTGTAAATAGTGAATAAAGTGAATAGTGAAGTATCTTGGCAATTTCATTAAAATGACATTTATCTTTTAAAATTTATTTTAAATTTGTTTAACTGAAGATTGTGGTGTTGCAAAAATTTGGTATGCAACTCTTAAATAAAGTATTTTGTTTTACTCGACGGATTTGTAAATTTTCCTTCTCGTAAAAGTTACACTTCCTCACTTGTTTCTATTTCGCGACCCTCATAAAAAGTTCCGATACTCCCCGGGGGCCGCGGCCCCCTGCTTAAGAATCAATATCGTACGATATACATGTAACTAAGTCTTGCACCCAAAAATGGGTCAAGTTAAAATTTTACTGATTTATATATAGGTATATTTTGTTCCTTGTCAACTTGCAAGTACGTACAGTGTAATGGATAATTAATATGTGTCAAAATCTGGAAAATATCCTCCCAGAATTTTGATTGTGAAGACAATTTCAAAATAATCAGTGAAACAAACCTGGTAGGCAGTTTTCAAGAATATTGTATATCAAAGGTTATGGATACATTTTCGTATTGAATGAGAAGTATATATAACAGTTTCAAAATTTTGACAATAACAACGTAATATTTTCAAAAATAATATAATTTTGTTATTACTTTCCGTCACTTTTAGGAAAGGTATGTCTTTGGTCAAAAAATTCGGTGATGAGTTTTAATCAATAATCACGTTCTAGGGTTCCTATAATACGATTTTACTATTTTTACAATGATGTCTGTATGTGAGTATATGTGTGTGTGACGATTTTTTCTTCGTCGATAACTCCAAAACTACAATTCTAAAAATTATAATTTTTTCGTATTCCCCTTCGTTAAGTCCATGTGAAGAGCTGATTAGATTTTGGTTATAATTCGTCAACCAGAAGTACCTTCATTTGAAGATTTTAACAGTTTTTCTTGAAAAAACGATGTTAAATATCAATTTTTCACATTTAATGTTATTATAAATATTAAAGATTATTTTGTTCTCTATACAATTTGACTGCATTTTATACTTCATATTAAATGGATATAGACTTAAAAAATTATAAAGATATTCAATTTCATAAATTTGTTAGTTATGATGTAACTATGAAAACAGCTACTATATTAAGAAAATTCTGATTGACAGATGTCAGTGCCAAGTGCAATTGACATAATATGTTTGTGTTATAATTTTACTGGAAATATATAGAATCTCTTACAAGAAACATTCTGTATGGAATTTGTACAAAATACAACTGCCGAAAGGTAATGTACAAGAAATATTGAATCTTTTGCAAGGAACTTTCTGTATGGAATTTGTAGAAAATACATAGAACTGACGGAAGGTAATGTGAAAGCCACATCAGATTTTTTTCATTACAAATTTACGATAAGTATTACAAATTGATACAATTTGTATAAAGTGTACCTACTTTAACCGATATATGAATTCAAGTGCATATAAAATATAAAATATTATTGCACAGAAATAAAAATGTTTTATATTTCCCTGCAGAAAATGTTATAAGGAGTTCAAAAGCTGAAGACTGAAACTTGAAATTAAAATGATTGGAGAAGTTAGTAATTCATTTTAAGTTAGACTAAACTACTACAGTTGAAATATAATCAGGAAGGAATCAAAATAAATATTATTCTAATAAAGCAAAAACGAAAGACTGAATTTCATTTTATGTTAAAATACACGAATATTTATTTGTTATTTCTCCCTACAAAAACGTGGATTCGAGCAAGAGGTTAATGTTTGTGAACAAACGTAAAATTTACATAAAAATGACAAAGTTAAAATGGACAAGTTAATTCACAATGAACATCTATGTGTCAACTCTTTGTTTGAGTATATTGTATGAAATTCAGTTAATTTAAATTTTCACATTGGAGAATGGTACATATTTACGAGTATAAATAAATAAACATACGAGAACATACTTTTTATGTACACGTTTCTAAATTGATAGAAATCTACATCGAATATTGACTTTTAAAAATATTTTCATTCTCCACAGTATATATATATATATATATATATATATATATATATATATATATATATATATATATATATATATATATATATATATACAGGGTGTAAATGAAATAAGTGCATTAAATTTGACCAGTAGTATAACTCATCGAGAGCAACAATATTTCTTAATAACTTTTTCTCGAAATCGCATATTTTTTTAGCATTTTTACCACCCCGTAAATTGACGAGTCGTTCCAAATATTTTTCTGATAATTGAATGCAGCAGCAATAGCTATGAAAAATTTTGTTTTAGCAATTGACAGTCCTGTCAATTGTTGCAATTAAATTTTGACAGTAATAAACTTGTTTATAAGGTAAAATTCTGTCAAAATGCGAGTACACAGACATTGTAATTACTTACCTATGGTTTATTTATTTATTTTTTTACTCGTATCTGTACTATATTTTACTTGACATCACGGTTGACATAAAGACAGTGTCATGGAGTTGCCAACGCATTTACACGGAGCGTTTCCAAATCATCACCAAATCATTCTGTTCTTAATATTCGCACATTTGTTAATCTTGTACATCTGTATCCATACCATGTGCAAAAAGTTCAATGTTTTCAGCACATAACAGACTTCAATTTTGGGAATGGCTCATAATGTTCATTCTTGAGACTGAATTTACTTGGGAAGGTGTATTTATTATGCACAATACACATCTTGACAGACGAAAATGCTGTAAAAATTTTCATTAAAAAATGTTTGGGGAACAATAAATGGACGACTAATTATTGGTACTCATGTACCTCTTTTAAATGGACAAAAGTTTGTACTTACATTTTTTGAATAACGTATTTAAACTATTATGATTTATCGACGATAAATAATCATCTCATAACCTAATAACTATGCTTTTTCTCTTCCTCTAGTTACCCCGTCACTCCTTGTCTTCCTCTATTCATACTATTCACAGGTAAAGATAAAAAGCCTGTTTCAATACACAACTTTATAATTTTGTTATCCAAAAATTAAATATATTTGTTTTAAAAATTGTATTATTACGTATTAATTAATAATAATGTTATTTCCCTTGATTCGTTTATTAATTACTGTGACTGTAAGTGTAACCCATAACCGACAATTTTTGAGCTTCTTGTATCCCACTTGAATGGCAGCTGCTCATTTGTTCTCCATGAGCGGGTAACGAAATATGCAGCAAATCTTTAAAGAATTTTAACTCAAAATCTAAAAGACTTAGAAAAAAAAGTTATTAAGAAATATTGTTGCTCTCATCGAGTTACATTACTGGTTAAAATTAATGCACTTATTTCATTTACACCCTGTATATATATATATATATATATATATATATATATATATATATATATATATATATATATATATATAATTGGCAAAAGGACTCCAGATAGTTCTGCATTGTGTAAATGAAGGTTAAGAAAGAGATGCAGAATGTCAAAATTTTTAAATTTTTATTTCAATTATGTGGCGATCGATTTCGGCGTTTGTGCCATCATCAGGCCGACGAGTCAAAAAATGTAAAATATAACTTGGATTGAATCTATTGTTGAAAAATAAAAGGAGTAAATTGTATTAGAAGATCCAAAGTAATTGAAATTTTTATAAATTTGTAGGGAATCTATCTAAATTTCAAACAAAATTACAATTATTTTTTTATTTAAAATATATCCATAAATATCTCGCGTTGCACGCCTATGGGTACGAAATACAGTGAAGTTATCTGCAAGTAATATAATATCAGACGGGTTGTTGAATAGTCATCTTTCGTGAATAATAGTATGTAACAAAAATTAAAATTTACCGGTTTCAGGATATTATTCCATTGATTACATGTACAAAAGTAGGCTGGCAACTAAGCAATAACTGTATCTAGGTACGTTCTATCGGTGTCAGAAATATTTCTACTAGAATAAGAATATTCTTATAGCAACAGAACGCTCAGAAGCAACAGTAGCAAATAACTGTCATGTCATATCTACATACCCTGAATATTAAATAATAATATTTTTTTATTGTTGTCTACCATTTTAAAACGTAATAACACAAGTACAACGCAAAGGTATTTATTTTGTTGGCACAACCTAACCTATACAAACATTACAAACTTGACAGCAATGTGCGCGCGACAGTCGGCTATTTGAATTTATCCCCACTCCATACATCTTCCTACCAACGCTTCCAACTCTGAAGTTGGAATGATTAGTAGGAATATTCAGATTTTTTTGACACAAAAGAACAACCATTCAGCTACTACGAGAAGTAGTAGGAAAATTTCTGACACCGATAGAACCTACCTTCTGTATGGTAATATTAGCCGTGTTCCTTCGGGTTGCGATTGTGATTTTGTGAATCCTGATTAATTTAATCGTGATCCTTTTGAAACAGGATTTAAAAATTATAGCAAGAAAACAACACAATCTAGTGTCAAATGTCAATGTCATATGCAGACTAATGCAAACTATCCTGCTTTATTTTATAAATAATCAACTATCTAGTGTTATATTCAGAATTAAAAATGGGTTATAATGAAGTAAAAAATAATGATCTTGGTAAGGAATATGAAGTATGTGGTTTATTACACGCTTTTGTAGGAAAATCTTATTTCCCTTGATGCCACAAACCCCACATTCGTAAATTTCTATGCTCGAAATAGTATATTTTCAATTTGTTCTGAACTGAATCCATGTGAATCACTCAAAAAGGTTGATTCTGAAGGGAAGGGGGAATGTTGTCTAGTGATCACAAAATGAGAAAGTGGGGATAACGAATAGGGAACGTAAAAACATTATTCTTCTTAATCATTATCACTTTTATCATTTAGATCACGAATCACAGCCCGAAGGAACACGGCTATTATTACCATACTGACTTGTCAACAATGGTCTACAAAATGAAAATATAATGCTCTTCATTAATACATACAGATAACGCTATCCTATCGTTCTAAATACGGTCTACTTTATTCTAAAGTAATAAACATGAGTAATAAAGCACATAATTTGAATATTTGTCATATTAACATATGTCAAAATAATTGTTCTGTTAACCATAGCAATCTGAAAGCATTATGAGAGAATTTCAAAAAATGATACTTATCAATAATGTCTTAATTTTCTGAAACCGATAAACTATTGAACAAACCACGGATGCTATTAATCATAACAAGCCTTAGATGTCTTAAAATCCTCGCTCTACGAGCTCGGATTTTAAACTTACATCTGCGGCAGTTAATGTCAATAATTACTCGTAAATTTGACATCTACTAAAAAGTTAGTTATGGTTGACAGCAAAATATCCGAATTCCATATTCAGATTATTATAAATTCAATGAAAAATTAATACTGTTAATTCTGCGCTGAGGAACTTTCAATTTTATAAATAAATAATGAACTACTCGTATATTCCAATCGATTTCCTTCAAGCCAATCAAAATGACCAATGAACAATGAACTTCAAAGTCACCTAATGATTAGCTTCACTCTTTACTATTTTTAGAGTCTATTATGCTATGCATTGCAGTTGGTAAGAAGCTGTGTATTGTTGGCTTCTGAGAGGGCACGGAGACAATCAATCACGTTTGGCTGATCGGTGGCTTGGCTTGGCTGCCGGAGTGCCGGGGTCTGTTTGTCTGGCGCCCTGGCGACCCTGGCCACCCTGGCCCTGGCCAACCGGCCAAGGACACTGGCACTCTGCCAAGGATACCATGAGATTTGGAAGCAGGAGAAGGAGCAGGAATTGAAAAATGGAATGCGTACAAATGTTGCAAAATGCGCAGTTTGAATTTAACAAGGTTGCCAGGTTCTAAAATTTTGTACAACCTATTTTGCATACTTATAGGTGCTTTCCTTTTACAAGCAAAAAAGGATGAGTAGCATTGAACTGAACTGATTAGTAATTTCTCCTGAACGAAATAAAAGAGACAAGTGTGGTTAGTTTTTTCTTGTCATCTTAAGACTGCGCCCGATGTTGCACTTTTCCTAAAAAAAATCTGAGCATCATGAAATTGTCATGAAGAGCTGTCACCTGTCAATATACCATAGAAAATAGAATTTTAAGAAGATATTTTATGTTATTATGAAAAATACTGAACGTCACACGGCTGATATACAAATAACAGACACAATTGATTATAAAATCTCTGCTATCGCCTCGATTTTACAACATTAAACCTCATCTGTTATTTGCTACATATCAGCCTTATGACGTTAATAACTATTAATTAAACGGTTGATGACAGAATTTTGACCATACGTTGTTTTTCTATAACGCGGTTGAAGTGCATCTGAAAACCTTGTATTGTGTTTAGGCATACAAAATAGATGTGACGTCACGAATATAAAACTGTTTTCTTCGTGGATCTAAAATGTTTTTGAAATGTATGCTATTTTTAAATTATATTTATAAAAAACAAATTAATGTTATAACACTGTACAAGTCTACATGCTTTATAATTGCAAGTGTATTCAAATTATTAAGTTTAATGCAAGAAATTTATATTCAAATAAAAACTGTTTGAGAATTGCAGTACTAGACTAGTAGCCACGTGTCCGCTATTTGAATTTATCTACTTCCATTGGTAGTAGACTCCACCCCCTAACTCGGGATTCGTTATATATTTATAGGTGGTCTTTGAGTCGCCAATCAAAATAATATATATGGATTTCATATGACTGACGAGTTGCTAAAATATAATCCCCCTTATTTCCGAAGTATTTCCATTATATCATTTTATTTCTTTATTAATATTCATTATTAAGCATCTACTTTCACTATTTTTTACGAATTTCTCTTAATTCGATAGAGCTGTAATCCCCTATTAGTAAAACGCACACCAAATTAGCCGCAAAAGTTTGGAGTTTGAAAACTTTTCTACAAATTATAATTCTTGTACACCAAATTTCAGCGCTGTGAACGCAAGTACACGTTGCCATAAGACAAACTCTACTCTAATTTTGGGCCGTGAATGCGGCATTAGAGTCTAATCGTACGTAATCGCATTATAGTACAATTTGAAATATTTTCACCTCAGTAAATGAATAAAGATTACAGAATTAATATGAAACATGCAGGGAATATAAATCAGTATAAAAACAGTAATTCATTGTAAACACTGAATTAAACAAAAGTTTGTATTAGCCGGCAACAAAATTATTCCCAAAAGGATAACTATAAAACTTATAAATAATACATTTACAACGCAATTAAACCGCAGGGGAAAATATAATTTTAATACAAAACTAAGATGATGATTCTCTTTGCTAAGGAATCCCAAGAGTCTGTGAAAATTCAATACAATTTCCGCTTTTCACAGAGGAGGAAACGTTGCTAATTAATATAGAACAACCGGAAATATTTGTTATTTTTAAATTAATCGCACGAATCCCTGAGCTGTTTATTTTGTAGGATAATTGCCTGCGAAGCGAAATACTGCCCGTTATTGTGATTTATGCAGCTAATTTTTTTCCACTTTCGATAATTGTAGTGAATACGAGTACAAACAGATGACACACGACACTTTTTTGTTCTAAACATGTAATTTTAGTTACAGAGTGAAGTGCTATTATTTGTTTTTGTTTAATGTTCTGTTAAATGTGCAAATTTTATTTTGATATTAGCTGTCACATGCATTTATATTTAAATGCCATATTACAATAATATAAATACGATGAAAACACGCATGGAATTTTAATGAAATCTGTATTTATAAAATATTAACACTGTTTTATCAGTAGACATAATATATGCATAACTGAAATGAATTTTAAAATGTTTATTTAAAAGAAAATTACAACAATTTATCTATTTATATCCATTTTAATGCTTCTGCACACTGCACAGCCATTCAAAATCATTTGTATTCATTTTCTATCAATGACGTCAGACTTATTTACTAAAATTATGAGTTTAGAATCAATACCTGTCATTACTATTAGTTGTAGTTATTTATTTATTGAAATTCGGACTCTCAACAGGACAAAAGTTCCAATTAAAGAGAATCTCAAGTAAAAAAATCTGATGTGGCCAGCACATTACCTTCCGTCAGTTCTATGTATTTTGTATAAATGTCATACAGAAACTTCGTTGCAAAAGATTATATTTCTTGTACATTACCTTAAGGCAGTTGTATGTATTTTGTACTAATTCCATACAGAAAGTTTCTAACAAAAGATCCTATATTTCCAGTAAAATTATAACATAAACATACTGTCAACTGTACTTGACACTGACACCTTTCAATTAGAATTTTCTTAATGTATCGCAGCTGTTTCCAGAGTTATAGCAAAGCTGACTAATATATATGATATTTAATTTCTTTATAATTTTTTAACTCTATATCCATTTAATATGAAGTATAAAATGCATTCAAATCGTATAGAGAATAAATAATTCTTTAATATTTATAATAACAGTAAATGTGAAAAAATGATATTTAACATCGTTTTTTCAAGAAAAACTGTTAAAATCTTCAAATGAGGGTACTTCCGGTTGACCAATTATAACCAAAATCTAATCAGCTCTTCACATGGATGTAACGAAGAGGAATACGAAAAAATTATAATTTTTGGAATTGTGGTATTAGAGTTATCGCATTAGAAAATTTTGTCATTCACAGACACACACACACACACACACACACACACACACACACACACACACACACACACACACACACATACATACACACACACACATACATACACACACACATACAGACATCATCGTAAAAATAGTAAAATCGTATTCTAGGGACCCTAAAACGTGCTTATTCATCAAAAACTCACCACCCAATTTTTTGACCAAAGACAATACCTTCCTTACCTAAAGGTGACGGAAGGTAAAAATGAGTACAAAAACTATGAATTTAATTATCAAACATATAAGGAAAAATCTGATGTAGCGAACACACCTTCCGCTATTTTATTTTCATTAATTTAAATATACATACTTACATATTTAATTATACTAGAAACTGTATTAAAATCCATTCCATATAACTATGGTTCTATTTACTATTATTAATTTGAAATGATTAGTTCCTTGACAGTGACATTTATCTATTAGTTACATACGTTTGTGGTATGAACTGTCTAACCAAGTAGTGTTTGTTTAAAGCGCAGGCTTTGTGATTTAAATTATAGATAATTTTATAAATTTATCCATAAAATGTATAGAAAAAGTATTAATGCAAACCAATAAAAAGTTAATAATCTTTAATTTTTAATAACACAAATCTCGAAAAAATAACCTTTAAAGGTATTTTTCGGAGAAAAACTATTTTGAGCTTCAAGTAAAGTACCATTTCCAGTTATCTGATTTACACCAAAATCTAATGGCTTCTTTCCATATTAAATAACACACACGCGCAAGCACGGACGCACGCACGCACGCACACACATACACACACACGCACACGCACACGCACACGCACACGCACACGCACACGCACACGCACACGCACACGCACACGCACACGCACACGCACACGCACACGCACACGCACACACACACACACACACACACGTACACACACACACACACACACACACACACACACACACACAGAGACAAAATAAAATAAACAATTTAATATACGTACATTAATGCAGAAATCTACTTAAGGAACGTTTACAGATGAGCAATGGTGTTGTAAACATATCCGGCAAATTGAATTTAGTATTCAGTTTTCAGTTCATTAAATGTATTACTTTTTCTAATAACAGCAGAGTTAAGAAATGAATTTGTTTTACACTGACTAATGGCAAACAAATTATGTTACCTAGAAATGGCTACGAACTTTGTAATTAAATTGGGATCAAAGGTATGGTGAGTTCACAGAATTATGAAAAAGTTTATAAAGAAAAGTGAGGTCTTTAAGTTTACTTCTGCAATCCAAATTAAGTACATTTAGGCTACATGCTGGTAACCTGTATCTTAAAAATCTTAGAAATTTATTTTGAATTTTTTATATTCTGTTTATATAAATTAAATACCATGGACTCCAACATTCTTCCAAATTCTAATTGACTTCTAACTAGACTATAATATAAGAATAACAGTGTGGATGGATGCTTGAAATTTGATCTTGCTCTTATTAGAAAGCCAAGCATCTTGAAAGCTTTTTTAACAATGTTATCTATATGTTGGTCGAACATGAATTTGCTGTGAAAAAGAACACCTAAATCTTTAATGCTGTACACTTTATTAATTATATTTCCATGTAAATATTAATTATAACTGAAATTGTTTTTGTTCCTTGTGAATTTTACATAACTACATTTGATTATGTTAAGTATTAATTTATGACTGTTACAATATTCCACGAATGTGTTAAGATAATTTTGCATAGCTTTAAGGTCATTAGCACTTTCAATTGAATGGTAAATCTTTAAATTCTTAAAATTTAAAACATTCTGCGATATCATTAATGAAAGGATTGAAAAATAGGGGTCCAAGATGAAACCCCTGCGGAACACCTGATGTAACGAGAACATCGTTCAATATGAATCCATTCAAAACAACACGTTGTTTTCTGTTCGACAGAGAAGACATGAACCATTTCAACAAATCTCCACCTACACCAACTTCAGAAAGTCTGGAAATAAGTAAATTATGATGCATTTTATCAAATGCCTTACTGAAGTCGATATAGATAACACCAACTTCTACTTGGTTATCCCTGGCCTGTAATATATAATAGCAATATTCTAATAGGTTTGTTTCTATGGATCGACCAGAAACGAAACCGTGTTGTTGGGGAATGATGTAGTGTTTAAATGTAGCATATAAGTTTTTATAGACAATTTTTTCACAAATTTTCTCGATAATGCAAAGTTTAGAAATTGGTCTATAATTTTCTATTAAGTTTTTGTAATACTAAACTACTCCTGAAATAAAATAGTTTAGTATTTACTAGTATTTAAGAATTTAGAATCTTCCCATTTCTTCTAATATTCAAGCTGCTAAATTATGTTACTTCGTAGCATTTTCAAAAGAGCATTCTATGTTCGATGCACCATCGACTAATGTTCTAATGGTCGGTTGCACCAACCTAAATTTTACTCGTATACGCTCCTTACATTGACAACATTGCATCGAAATGAAATGTCAAATGAAGTATTGTCAAAATTCTGATTTGTATTCTTTTGTTTAAATGTAGTTTAAAATTTAAGTTTTATAGCTGCAATTGGGCGTTGGACACTGGGAACTTATACAATTCAAACTTTTCGGACGCAATCTAGTGAGTACAAAAGTATATAATAAGTAGTTATCTAGTGAGTCAGATTTAGCTCTCTCTACAATTTGACATTTCACCACATGATCACAACAACTGTTCTTTGAAAAGAAATTTAAACGTGTCAGACTGAATACATTTGTATATAATTATTTAAATATATAATCTACTCAATGCATACCTTTTGATTAATTCATGATTATTTCCACTTTTCTTCAAACCCCGGCATTCTAACCGTCTTTTCAATATTATTTAAATGTGAATTTGGTTTTTTATTGATATTTTCAATTCCAAGTATCACTACTTTTTAATACAAGAGATAATTAATAGGTCTTTTCGTTTCGCTGCTTTACGACTACGGTTTACAGCCGTGTCCATATACTGGCAGTAAACCGTAGACGCACAGAAGTGAAACGAACAAACCTAATAACAGGGACTACACAAAATAACATAACCAAACTTTGCTGGCTAAATAACAAACAAATTGTGAGATCAACGAGGCGAAATGCTGAAGGGGAGAGCATTTGATCGACTCGGCCATGGTATATCAACTCGCTCTTTCTAAAAATTTGTTGTCCTTGTCTAAATTGTGTGGAGGGAGGTCCGCCGCCGAACCGCCGCGAGTGACGTCAAAATTATAAGTCCCTATTGAAAGGAACTAAATGTCATTTTCATTTTAAATGGCACAAAATTGACCCCTGTGGTGCGCTCTCCACGCCAGCAATGAGTGCCCGTGAGGTGACGCCTGGTAAACGCCCGCACGGTACAAATATGTCATCATCATTACCGAATTCTGTGTATAAAGCAGATTGGCACACCCAGCAATGGGTAATATGCCGTGATGATATATTTATTTATTTATTTTATTTATGTTTTAGTCACCCAATAAAAACAATTTTCGCGAAACAATAAGGATGGCGGCAACATTCTCATTTACCTATACATAGTTTTCAAAGGCTTGCTATTTGAGTCAAAATATTCATTCACCTGCATAACCCTTAGTGCATTGGTTCATAAAATTGATTCCATTATTGGTTTTACATTTCGACTATGTCTATAATTTATTATATGACGCTTGTATCAATTCTAGTACAATCATAGCATGTTTTCACGTAAAAAAATTATACAATGAAGTAGACTAGCACTAGCACCTATTAATTGTCAACCAATGTCGGCTCCAGTGGCTCAATGGTGAGAGGTGAGAGCAACGGTTCTGTCATGGCATGGATATACTAAGAGTCCCGGGCACAAATCTTGCTAAGGCATGAATGTTTGTATATATGAAACTACTCCGAAACCTATTTTGTAATTGAGATTTAATACTCGATTTAATCTTCTTAAAGGTATTTTTTTAATAACGTGTCTTATCGTTTTAATATGTTAAACAAAATAAATAAATAAATATATCATCACGGCATATTACCCATTGCTGGGTGTGCCAATCTGCTTTGTTAAACAAGCCCATAGGTATATCAATTCGCTCTATTAGACCTTTGTTTGTGGGGTTGGTTGAAAACTAAACAGAAAAGAACAGTTGAGATGCATAAATTTATTGTATTTTGAATGTTGGTGCTCGCCTAAAGGAATATCAATTAAGAAATCAAGAAAGCAACACACGCTGTTGATAAACGTGCTAGAAAATGTTTGGAGATCCATGGATACGTCTTTGAAAATATATTACAGATTACATTAAAATGTTTAAGGTCGAAAACAAACAAAAAACAGATTCGTTCAATATAAACGTTATGTTACCTTATGTATTATGTATGTCAGCATTTTACGTTCAGGGAGTGTTTATTAAAAAAATGATAAACCACACTTTAGTCACTCCGAAAATGTTTATATAAATAATCCATTAGATCTGCTAACCTTTTTTAAATAAGCGTCTAGAGTAAAATAAACAGCTTTTCAAAATTTCTTTTTTTATTGTCTAAACAAAGGAGTCTTTTTCTTTATTAGGTATCAAGTTTCTCATTTTGTCTTTACACGATACTTTATTCTTAGTTTAGAATTACCTGACAACAGAAAATTGAGTTTGTTATAAAAATATTTTCCTCGATAAATTCCCAGGATCTTTTGCAGGGCATAAAAGAAATTTCCTGTAGTTGAGTGCATTTTCAAACTAGTTAAGCTCTTGACATTATTCTTTGTGGACGTTGGCAAATTATTTATTAGCACTACGTTTTATGTTAAAGACAACTTGTTTGGGATAAAATGTCACTTGAATATGATACGTTATGTTTTATAAAAAACTTTAATAAAATTAACTTAGGAAAACTATTTTAAAATGATTGTTAAGAAAGATGAATTTACTAAGCATATTTTGCAAGGTATTTTGTGAGATGATATTATATTTTAAATATTTTTGTTGTAAAGTCGGGTTTGTTCTGAAGTGGATGAGCTGACAGGCTGATACCATATTGCAAACACACAGTCATTTTACTCGAAGGAAATCATTTACAGAATTTGACATTGTAAGGAGAAAGCCTTAAGGGCTTAAGAGTTGGATTAAAATGTTTTTGCATGTGAGACGGGTTAATTTTCATAACGAGATATAACGAAGCCCTTTTGCATCCTCGCAAAAAATGGATACTTCACAATACTTTAAGAATAGTTTTTGTTACATATTCTCTAAATATGTAAATAAAGTTTTTCTACTCTCTAGTAAGTAAGACGTCGATTACAAACGATTTGCATAATACGTAAGCAAATGATACATTATACCAGTAGCCTGTTTCATAAAAAAATACTGTAGTAGTTACTGCAGAACTAATAGTAAAATTTTGTAGTAATTACTATTGTTTTTTTCATAAAACTACCATTTTAAATAATTGTCTAGGACATTAAAGGTGCATTCACAAATGAAAATTAGGTTTATGGTTTTTGTTTAGGTTTAAAAGTGTCATTCATAAATGTAAGTATAAATAACTGTAATTTAGTTTTGGTATGTACAGACATCTATGTATATGCTGCAAAAACAAGATTAAAATATCGGTAGAGCAATACTTAACAGGTACCCGTGCGCCGTGAAACTGTCATTCGCTTGGCATTATTGATTATGATAGGAACGATGATCGACTGTTCTAGATGATGTAAGGTGAAAAAATATAAGTCGGAACTGCAGTCAATTAGGTTTTTTATTGGATCAAACCGACGTTTCGGTCATACTATGACCATCTTCAGGGCTATCCAAAATCAGCAAATTATATAATAAAATATATTTGACGATAATATTTTATGTAAAATTTTAAAATGTGTTTTTATTATATAATTTGCTGATTTTGGATAGCCCTGAAGATGGTCATAGTATGACCGAAACGTCGGTTTGATCCAATAAAAAACCTAATTGACTGCAGTTCCGACTTATATTTTTTCACCTTACATTATTGATTATATTTCAGCAATTAAGTTTTGACAGTCTCCATGACATTTGTTTAAAAAGCCGAATCCACCAAGTGAATATTAAATAAAGATGGGTGTATATATCTATATCGCTTCAGACTCTTTCTCATTGGTGAAGTTTGTGACATCAAACTAAATCATAATCCTAAAGTTTGGACCTTGCAATGTTTAGCTTTATGATTTGGAATTAGAGACACTAAATTCTGAAGTGTGAATGGAGTCATTACATAATATGCGGCCAAAGTCTTTAAATCGAAAGTATAAACCATAAATCTAAACCGAATTTTCATTTGTGAATGTACCTTAGGAGTTATTTTACTCTAAATTTTTACTAAGGTAACTAATAAAGCATTTCATGAAAATTATGCAAATAAAAGGTGTAGAGGATCGTAACTACTGCATAAGGTAAAATCATGTCGTCTAGTGAATCAGAAGAAGAAGATAAAGTGGTTGAATACAGAACACACGGCACATTAACGATTTAGAATGCGTTCAAAAGTGTTTGACACAATATTGGAAAATATTGAACAACACCCCACGGAACGTAGTAAAGCACTATCACCAAAACAACAATTTCAAATAGCTTTGCAATGGTTAGGCACTGGTACCCCGTACCACGCAATTGGAGACATGTATAGAGTATCAAAAGAAGGTTCTGTTTGTCGTGTTGTAAAAAATGTTGTTTATATTGTAAATTGGATTTTGTTTCAACAGCTTGTTAAATGGCCTGAAATTATTGATGAGGTGGTACACAAATTTTTGAAATGGCAGGAATGCCTTTAGTCTGTGGGGTATTAGAAGTACTTTGATTAAAATTGACGCACCTAGCAATCATGTAGTAGCATTTGTTGAAGGACATGAAAATCATTCAATAAATGTAATGTTAGTTTGTGGGCCTGATTATTATTTTTATTATTGTTGGCCAGGAAGTGCCGATGACGCTAGAATACAGAGAAATAGTAGTTTGTATAACAGAATGGAAGATTGCTGAAGACCCTATGCGGATGGAGTTTTATTAGTAGATTCCATATAAGCATTGAAGACATGGCTTATTCCACCAATAGTGCGGAATCAAAAAATACCATCGCAAATTCGGTTTGCTCGCGCCCATTGTACAGTGTTTTTTTTTTTATTTCTTTTGACATTTGTCGCACTGTCTAAATTTTTAGATTAAAGTCAGATTATTGTAGTAAAATCACTTTCCTAGAGTACTACAGTAGAAATTTATTTATGAAACGTGGTTATTTACTGTAGTAACGATATGTTGCCACTAGAGTTAATAACTTTAGTAAAAACTACAAGTTTTACGAAACAGGCTACAGGTGGTGGCGTTAGGGGATTTAACATGAAATATTAGATTAATGTAATTTCTTGCATTCCTGTTTATTTTACGGCAAAAACTGTACAGTATAAAGTTGTACGGACTTAAAGGCTCCATACAAAACTATTTTTACATATTTCAGTATATTTGATTTCTTTAAGATAAAAAAGTCTTTTAAATAAATAAATAAATAAATATATATATCATCACGGCTTATTACCCATTGCTGGGTGTGCCAATCTGTTTTGTACACAGATATCGGTAATGATGAAATATTTGCACCGTGCGGGCGCTTACCAGGCGTCACCTCACGGGCACTCATTGCTAGCGTGGAGAGTGCACCACAGGGGTCAATTTTGTGCCATTTAAAATTGGAAATATTTGGCGCCGGTCGGGATCAAACCTGGTTCCCCAGATTCGCGACCTGACACTCAGGCACGCGGCCACGAGACCCAATAGAAATTTTAAACTCTAGAGTTTTTGCCGTAAAATTAACATGAGAGTAGGAAATTCAACAAAACTAATATCCCATGTCAAATCTTTTGACTTCTAACCGTCACTACCCGGTATAATATGTAGATTAGTAAGAGAGTTTGAGTTTAGCACTAGAATCGTGTCGAAATGCTTTGAATTGATCGAGAAATTGCAAGGGAAGTGAGTATCGGATGTAAGGTAATAGTACTCTGGATTAGAGATTCACGGGCTTGGCTTGAAGCTTGAAAGCTTGGCTTGGCTTGGTTTGAAAAAGCTTGAAAAATCAAGCCAAGCCTGTCGTTCAAAAAAGCTTGACTTTTCAAGCCAAGCCAAGCTTCTGTTCCACCAAGCCCAAGCCAAACCAAGCTTAACATTTAAAAAAGCTTGAATTTTCAAGCCAAACCAAGCCTTCGACTGTCAAGTAGCTTGGTTGAAAACAAGCTTTTTCAAGCTTTTCTTAAGAAATGTTTTCGAGGCCGACAAAACTGTAATTTTATGGTGGTAACGTACTTTCTAATTGCTTCGGCACATTTTTGCAAACTTCTAAGAATTGGAGTTCCCAGTAGGACCAGTCTTCATTACCTGTCAGGCTAGTAAGCTTCAAAAATTTGTAAATACGAAACTATACCCTTTATCATTCTTATTATGCAAAGACCACTTATTTTCTCCATCTGAACCAAGAAATCGCACATTGTAGTTCGCGCACACAATCAAGTATACAAAATAAATAAAATGTTGAAAAAGTTTTAAATACATAATGATAAATGATAATATAATTTTATTGTTTTATCCTTTACCTACATTAATATAAAATGTATGATGAAAAATGATAATACAAAATTTATTGCAAATGTCAATCATTACATATAGAACTATTTATTTTTTTTAAATACTTATTATTGTCAAGTTAAACGTATTTTGTATAAAAATTAATTAATTAAATACTTAAATTTTTAAGTAACTGGAATTAATTATAAGTTATGAGGTCTCGTGTCCACGTGCCTGAGTGTCAGGTCGCGAATCTGGATAACCAGGTTCGATCCCGACCGATGCCAAATATTTCTAATTTTAAATGGCACAAAATTAACCCCTGCGGTGCACTCTCCACGCCAGCAATGAGTGACCGTGAGGTGACGCCTGGTAAGCGCCCGCACGGTGCAAATATTTCATTATTACCGATAAAGCAGATTGGCACACCCAGCAATGGGTAATAATCCGTGATGATATATTTATTTATTTTATTTAATTATAAGCTCAAAGCTTCAAGAAATTAGATTTGATTATCAAACAAGAAAAATTATTAAATTTATCTGATTACATTTCACATAAACCTACACTCTATCTGTTTTAACTATAGAGTGGTGGGGAGATAGGTGTAGTTTGGTCTTGTTGTTTGATTGGGTAATTGCAATAATAATTATTGCATTTTAAAGTTGCATTATATACAATGTTTTGTTATTCTGGTATTTCCGAATCATAGAGACGAGACAATTTCTGTTTGTGGATATGTATATTTATATTCAAATATTTTCAATGCTATTTTTAGCTCTACCCCTAATGTATCCATAATAAACCGCTCTTGTCTGTGACAGGTATAATAGACAATATCAATGTACCGACAAAGAGAGCATTCTCTTTTAAATATTACCTTGATAATCACGGCTTATTACCTAGTTCTGGGGGTTTTTAATTTTCTTTTATCGTTGAGGGTATTTACTTTTGTGCTATTTGAATTTGGACATAATTACATTAATTATATTTATGTATTTAACTTACATGATTCTGTACTCAAAAATCAGTAGAAATTTCATAAGAAGAGGCGAGTAGGTATTTATGTCACGAACAAACAAAATTTCGGGGAAATTTCCGTCTGTAGGGTTTTATGATTTCCAGATGTATTTGAAGTAGGTATAAAAGAATAAAAGATCAGTCTCAGGTCATTTTCATCCCATTGTACATTCCAAAATATTTATGTATTTATTTGAACACTGTTCTTGCGTGTTTGGAGACTTGAGTTGTTTATTTATGCAGGGTGAATATGAACTATATAGTATGAGAAACTCTAACAGTTTGTTGGAAGGTCATTTCGAGTAAAAATAACATTATGAACTTAAGTCCTATTCATTTTAATTATTAAAATACAATAAAGTCTAACTAATGCATATGCCTACTTGAATGAATGCAGTCAACGAAAATAATAAAAGAAACATAAAAATTGAAGGGTAAATATTTAATAAAAGATAATAAATTTATGTTTATTGTATACTCTCAAAAATAAAATAAATGATTGAAATATACATTTCAATATTTTTATATTTTAATAATTACAAAGAAAAAAACACTTGGTGTAAGTTGCATAAGTTTTATTTCATCGTTTTGTTTATCTTTGCGCATAAGAAGATACAAAACGTGATTTATACATCGTTACGATACAATGAAACATCGACATAACATATCAATATATTGATACATCAATATTCCAATACATCGATATATATCAGATTTATCGATATTTCGATATATTTAATTTAATTCACATCGAATATTTATATTAAAATGTTGATACCGAACAGCTACTAAGGGTTTTCAAGACCCATATACCTACTGTGCGTATGAGCATTTATAAAGCTTGAAAGCTTGAAATAGCTTGAAATAGCTTGAAAAAGCTTGATAAAGCTTGAAAATCAAGCCAAGCCTAAAATATTTAAAGCTTGAAGTTTTCAAGCCAAGCCAAGCTTTGTCTCCATCAAGCCCAAGCCAAGCCAAGCCTAACATTAAAAAAAGCTTGAAGTTTCAAGCCAAGCCAAGCTTTTTTATTTCAAGCCAAGTAGCTTGGCTTGGTGAATCCCTACTCTGGATACGTTTGGTACGGGAGAGAAAGTTTCCGAGTGGAATGAGAAGAAAAGCATGTATGAATGCGATTATGAATGTGGCAAATGCGAAAGAATATGCTTAAACAAGAAGGTTTGGCGAAGGATGATAGTTTCGTAATTATTATTGTTGTCCGGATGCTGTATTTCGCTGCCGAAAATCGGTTACTTTAATATCTAAGGATAAGGAGTGAGAAATATAATGTTGTTAATGCGATTATGAATGTGGACGAGGCAAAAAGTGTGTTTGGACAGATATGTGTGCGTGTGAGATAAATACGAATTTATAAACAAAATTTCACACACTCATCTGACGGCTCGTGAGTAATTTCTTTCACTCGTACGTAACAAGAACCTTACATTTCTCGTAATATAATTTATACAAATTTGGTTGGAATAGTAACATCTCTTACTTTGTTACACGGTAATAATTAAACAGTTAACCGTTTAAAATGTATTATGTTCAACAATTCAACTTCACTACTCGGTTGAAATAAATGTTAACTATAATGAATTTCCCATTTAATTTAAATAAAATAATTGGAATTACATTGCAACTTATGTAATGAATTATAAATGAAAATGAAATAGTTTTAACTACTTGTAACTTCTAAGCGGATTTACGTGACTACTACTTGTCTGCTACAAATTCCATTCCATTGTCTATTTGTACCGACATAGTTCTAACTCTAGTTATTAATAGTCTGTAATAGCTAATCAAAACTTTATCACACAAGCAAATAGAACAAATAGAGTTAGATTATGTTTCTGCGAATTTGGAATTCATAAGTGACATATGTGTATGGAATAACTTAATAAATTATTATTCTAACTTTAAAAAAATATGTATCACTGCACCTCTGGGTGATCCAATCTACTTTTATTTTCAGATTTTGGTAAAGACAATATTTGTACCGTACTTGAAATAGAGAAAGAATTTACCAGGCATTATTTCATGTGCTCTCAAAACTGTCGTAGAGAAAACAGAAAACACCACAGTAGTTACCTTTGGGCAATTTAAAAATTTGACATAATTTTCAAGTTGACTCCAAATTATTAGAATATAAAATTCACGCAATTCCATATAGAAATAAAGATATTACAGCAATATGAAACATTATCTATAAATGGAACTATTGTTAAATTTATCGTTCAAAGTAGCTCAGTCCGGAGTGAAAATTAAACAATCGTCTTTGAAAAATTTCCTCACGTGTCGATGTTGCCAATCTAATACCACAACAAATTATGAGAAAGAAAATCTGTTATGATGTGTGGAAAATTGCGTCAGCAATATTTCAAAGTGCACCTTCCTACGAAATGTTTACAAATACGAGTAACTTCATTGTGTCGAAACGACTTCATTAGCATGACTTTTCCAGTGTGTTGGTGTGAAAAAAATGTATATTGATTTCCAAATAAATAAAGAAAAATTAAAACGGATGTTGACAAAGATTCAGTTAGTCGACGTAACAAGACGACAATCTGGACAAGTTGCACCTCCCGAATTTAATTTAGGGTTAAAATTTTAACTGCTAGTTAAATAAAGAAAACTAAAACGAACAAATTTATCAGCACTCTCAATAAACCGATTTAATATTATTTTTATTTATATGAGAGATAAATTTTGAACTGTGGATTTCAAGATTAGCCCTAAATAGGTACCTAGTATTTTATAATTTTTGCGATTTGTAAAAAAAATTACCCTATCCTTCTACGATTTATGCGTTTTTGCTAGTGTTTAGCCGTATTTATGCAAAGATCAAAGTTTTGTGAGATGATTTTATATTTTAATTAATTTTGTTGTAAAGTCGGGTTTGTTCTGAAGTGGTGAGCTGACAGGCTGATACCATATTGCAAACACGCAGGCAGTTTAGGATCAGGCGTTGAAGTTTTATTGTTTACTCGAAGGAAATCATTTACAGAATTTGACATTGTAAGGAGAAAGCCCTTAAGGGCTTAAGGGTTGGATTAAAATGTTTTTGCATGTGAGACGGGTCAATTTTCATAACGAGATATATCCTTTTGCATCCTCGCAAAAAAAAACTAAACGAACAAATTTATCAGCACTCTCAATAAACCGATTTAATATTATTTTTATTTAAATGAGAGATAAATTTTGAACTGTGGATTTCAAGATTAGCCCTAAATAGGTACCTAGTATTTTATAATTTTTGCGATTTGTAAAAAAAATTACCCTATCCTTCTACGATTTATGCGTTTTTGCTAGTGTTTAGCCGTATTTATGCAAAGATCAAAGTTACATATCCCATTTTGCTGTTTAGTGGTCTAGTCATTCTGATAAACCGCTTTTAATAAATCTGTAGCTTAATGCAAGAATAATCAACGTCAACATTTCGTAATTTTGGAAATGAGTGATTGCAAAACAAGAAGCAACTTTCAGTACGTTTACTGAGAGTATGTACCTTATATCTGTGAAACTTGACATTCTATGTCTATTAATAATGATTATAAATGTTGTTAATTCTGTGATTTTTAATTGTCTATAGCCCTAAACCCTTCAAGACTTTACCCAGATGTCTTCAGTGGTTATTAGTGTAATAAATATCTTTTTATTCTACATGTTACATTGGTTATGGATGTAGATTACAGATTTCTATAATTTCATTTTAGTCTTGTAGGTATATAAAAATATTGCGTTTTGTAAAAGATTACACAATATACTTACATTATTTTAGTCAAAAATTGAGATGGGTAATTCTTACATTAAACAAGAGAAATTATTCGCACCTAAATTTGTTTCGGCGACATTTCCAAAATCAAAAACAAATAGGTCTTGTAATAACAAATTGTACATTAATAGTATATTCCGTAACTTAACCACGACCGTGATTATGGTTCAAGTGGTCAGGTTATGATCACTGAAAAGTAGTTGTGATTCGAAACATCTTGGTTAATTTGTGTCGGTAAAGCAGGGAACCACCGCGTCATTAGAAATAAGTGACAACATAAGTTTTGTCTATCCTTATATTAATGTAAGTATTATACATATCAGTATATAGTGTATAGTACTTATATGTTTATACAATATTATTTATTATATTATAAGAAATAAGAATATGACCACGATAACCACAAAAAATCTGTGGTCGTCGTGGTCACGAAAAAGTAACCAAAACTTTCAGGAACCATATTCCGAAATTGAATCGCGATCCTGAAATTATGTTTTGGTTACATTACGGAACGCATAACCAGAACCTTGGTCACCGCGGTTAAGTTACGGAATAAACTAGAAGTAATAGCATTTTCCATTTATGTATAGTGCGAACTTTTTTGCTCTGAATTCTTGACCCGTTTTCCATTTGTATAAACAGAGCGCACAAGCTGAGTTTTACGTATTTCATTTATACTTTTCGAGTGAAATGAACCTTACTAAGTACGTACTTTCTCACAATTACTACAATCTTGGCAGTGCAGTCTGTTAAATTAATGTATTTTGAGTTGTAAAAAGTATCTGTGTAAGTACAATGGATGGAAAAAAGAATTAAGTTTTCACAGTCCGAATCTTGTGTAGTGATATCCATTGCTACGTAAACCCTTTATTTAACAGTGACGGTTAACAAACTGTCACTGGACTTTTGTAACTTATTTAATTTAAAATGGTGGCTCAATGGTCAGAGCAACAGCTCTTAGTCATGAGTACGCTACGGGTTCTGGGTTCGAATCCCACTAAGGCTTGAATGTTTGTATATGTATATCTCTCTGTAGTTGGGATTTAATCCTGTACTACGCATCTGTTGTTTAACAACTACTAGTGCCGGGCAAAAATAGCGTACAACATAAAAACAAATCCCCTACCTGAAGGTTCTTGAACTGATGCGTGCTGCACAGCCGATGCACCACCCTGCGTAGCTTTCCACAAATAGTGTCCTGCTTCCTCGGGTCTGAAGTCATGAGTAGCGCAGATTCCGCGGTACAGTCTCCCCCAATATTGCTGCATCCTGCCGAGGTACCTCGCCGACCTAGCGCTCCGCCAGCAGGGCTCCCAGACAGGTCCAATTCGGGACTTGGGCTCGCGATGGAACCCTCTTCTTTGATGCTGATTGTGCGGGGGATTTCTCCCACCTACAACAAAAGATAAGAGAACAAATGTTTAATAATGAATGTAACTATGGAGAACACTACTGTTTTACTTCGTATTCGGTACAGTTGTCAATAGATATTCGGATTTAAGAAAACCTAATACTTTTACGCCCGAAACGACTAAAGAGGCATTTACTTAACTTGTTACAATACATAAAATAATATATGTTCGCTTCAAATAAATGTTGCAAACCATAAATAGATAAAAATATATGACAATGACAAAATTTTATTTATCATTTTTTAAAAATTGATTTAGACCTCGTTTTTTTAACAATAGGGTATTCTCTCATATTTTTTTTATTTATTTTTCTTAAAGAACAGTTATATCTAAGAGTACCTGTAAAAACCCGAGTTAAAAAATACTTTTAATAAGTGAGATATTAATTTTTAAAATTTGATTCTATTGTGTCACGTGATAGTGACGTACTAGTTGTACAGTACCAGTTGCGTGCTATCAGTGGTTCATGCGGCCTCTTATCACATTCGAACATGAAGTAGGGATTTCAACTGGTCTCCCATTGGCAGGTCATCTAGTACATCAGCAAAATTTAAATGCTTTATATCTTTTGTAACAATCAATTTATAATATGATTTTTTGTTTTTCCCTGTTGTTTACCTATCAACACTAATATTTTTAATAAATTTTTAATACTGGTAGTCCTCAGAGAATACCCTATTGGTCAGCAACAATGAGTCTATTTATCATTCCTTATTATCATACTAATTTTGATTATAATTATTATGAACAAATTATCTGAATTGTATAATTACAATAATGAGGAAAATTATTTCAATATACAGGGTGCTGGCTGTCAGGTGGGAACAAAGGGATTTAACACAAGATTTTAGTTTCATGCAATTTACTGCTGCGGCAAAAACTGTACAGTATAATGTTGTATACAATTTACAGTATATCGACAACTGGGTCATTAGTACCCGGTACAGTACAATATTATATTTATATTTTACATCTTTACAACAGTTTTGATAAGGTCATAGTATTTTATTTCATGTAGGAACTATAGTACATGTTGAAGGTTTGTTTCGTTGTTTCCTAGTGTGTCTTGGAGTGTGCCTGTGATGTTTGACGGGCAGTTCATTAGAAAATGTTCTACTGTCATCCATATTTGGCATGTTGCACATAACGATGTGTCTGTTCTATGCAAAGTCTTGTTATTGTTACTTGGTCTCTTCTTGTTTTTGGGGTAGTCCATCTTGATGTGTCTGGTTTTATTTCTCTTAATTTGTTGTTTGTTGTATTTGCCTACTCTTGTTTCCATTTGGTGCTTTATTTCTTTGATTGCATCTTTGGGCAGGTGATTTCGTATTTAAAATTGGTTCTCCCGTAACGTTTTTGGCGGCGTTGTCAGCTTTTTCGCTGTCTTTGATGCCTTTATGGTATCCACATCAGTGTATTTAGTATATTATTTTCTATTGCTTGATGGATGGCTTCCTGCATTTTTTGAGGATTCATGTTTTCAGTATAGAGCTGTTGGATTTCCTATAAAGTATTGAGGAGTCCAAGCAGATTAGATACTTTTGTCCCTGGTTTTTCCTCTTTTTTATGATTTTAAGGGCTTGTAGTATGCTGTATTATTCTACTGAGTGAGCTGAGATGGTGTTTAGGAATTCTGTTTCATTTATTACGGTCGCTTCGCCTGTTGTGTTTTAGATGCATCAGTATACTCGTATATGTCTTGGTATTGGTCACTTCCAAATTTCTTCAAATTTTTCTTTGTATGTGTCTGGCGATGTGTTCCTTTTTTGTATTTAGCCTTTCCATTTTTTGTTACAATTTTAGTTTCTTCTTAATTTTGAAAAGAAATTTCAAAAATTCAGATAATTAGTATCATGGCATTGTAGAAAATAATATTATTTTATTCATAAATAAATATATCATCACGGCTTATTACCCATTGCTGGGTGTGCCAATCTGCTTTGTAAACAGATACCGAGTTTACATGCAGTTTTCAAAGCGTTTTCAAAACGTTTTTAGTTTTGAAAACGCCATGTATACAGTGTCAAAACGGTTTTGAGTTATCTAAAACCAAAACTAAAATTCATGGGTTTGACTTGAAAACTAGTTTCAAAACTACTCATGTAAATACTTAAAATTCAGTTTCGATATTGCGCATGCGTACATAGCATAACGTTTCTGTCGTTGAGTGTTACTTGGTGTTACTAACCTACAAATAAACTGACAGTTGTGTAGTTTTAGTGCGTAGTGACACAAACTAGAAAAAATAATTGGAAACGAAGAATATAGAGTGAAGACGATTTGTCATTTACATTGGCCAAATACGCATGCTCCGAAACTGTTTTCAAATCAATCTGTAAACATGTATTTTGAGTTGTAAAAAGTATCTGTGTAAGTACAATGGATGGAAAAAAGAATTAAGTTTTCACAGTCCGAATCTTGTGTAGTGATATCCATTGCTACGTAAACCCTTTATTTAACAGTGACGGTTAACAAACTGTCACTGGACTTTTGTAACATATTTAATTTAAAATGGTGGCTCAATGGTCAGAGCAACAGCTCTTAGTTATGAGTACGCTAAGGGTTCTGGGTTCGAAAATTACATGTAAGTAAAAATTACATGTAAACAGTTTCGCGTAATTTTGACTGAAAACTGAAACCATTTTCAAAACTGCATGTAAAGGTAGTAAGATATAGGTAATGATGAAATATTTGCACCGAGCGGGCGCTTACCAGGCGTCAGCTCACGGGCACTCATTGCTGGCGTGGAGAGTGCAACGCAGGAGTCAATTTTGTTCATATATTTTCCAAAAGTCAGATTGACCTTTGACGTTACGAAACAGTAAACGTAACAGGAGAGCAGGAAATTGCACAAAACAAAAATCCCATGTTAAATCCATATCAACACCCTGTATATTAAAAAAGCTTGTAGCAATATTAATGTCAGTAATTGAAAGCCATAATGAATTAATTAGAAAATAATGAATTATTTTCATTAACATATGTGTTTTACATGTACTATATTAGCAAATAATTATTAGATAATAATAACTAATTGTCAATATTTCAATTTCCATTATCACACATATACATACTCGTATTAACAAATAAATAAATTTATCATCCTATTATATATTTGCATTATACATTATGTACTAATAATGAGACAGAGCACGCTACTCTCAATACTAAATTTTGACTTGACTGTATATTTTGACACATTTGCGTGAAAGTGTATTTAAAATTTTGATTATCTTTACTTTAGGGTCTGTATATTTCACTATCTACATCCCTATATTTTTAAAACGAAAGATTTGATTACAACAAAGAAATTCTTGATTGCAATAAAGATAATTTGATTACAATAATGAAGATGACTACTCACATACAAAAATGTATGCATTTTAATTTTCAAGTATTGAAAATTAAAACAAAAGCTAGGTCAAGCAATATTAATGATGTAGGTATCTGTATTGCAACACTACGGATAAAGTTACAAAATAGGGGACGTCCGAACCTTAACCGGCCACCTAACGAATATAGCAGCCACGAAGGCACGCAACCCCATCAACAATCAACAAATACAATCAAAATCAAATTGTATACCGAAAAGAGTTCGTTAAAGTGATATCTCTGTTTTTCCATTAAATGACATCAATTTAAAAATTGAAGCCTCCGCAGTCTCTGCATAACTGAAAAGATAAAATCCTGTATGATTCGTTTCCGGTTGTTGGTGATGCTGTGTCGGTTGATATTACGTAGGGAATTTATTATAGTGCAGGCTGCAGGATATACCGGATTATAAATCTACAGCGTGATAAATTTGCTACGACATAAAGAAATTGGAATTATATTGGATGTGACTAGCCAAAAGCGAAACGGGATGCGCTTAAATGTTTTCTTTTTCAAGCTCTGCCAGCACTGGGATTAGCACAGTTTATTCAAGTAATTAATGTTCGCTCGGAAACTAAATTCATTACGATATATTAAATTATATCCAATACTACTTTAATATACAAAGTACACAAAGTAAGCAAAAACATTCCTTGATTTGGTTTAGTTGTAGAAATTTGAGTTTTGCTACACACTTAGAAATTTGGGCCGTGTAAACTTAAAATATAACGTGGTAAACTTGTTTGTGTAGAATTCGATACTAAAATTTGTATTATAAAAGTTAGTGTAAAAAGATTAAGTTGGTAATTTTATATCCGCCTAAAATTTTCTACATTTTAAATTATCACTGGAAGGTATATTATATTTATTACGACTAGTTTTAAACACACATGTGGGTAAAAATTGCTTAATTTGGTGTTACTTGTATTTTTACACTAATTTTTGTACAATTTACTACAATATATTTGTTAAAATACACTGTCTAGTGTATTTCTAAAAACTGCAATGCCTGGTGTAATTTCAAAGTATAATGTGTAGAAAAAACACTACTTTGTGTATATTTAAAAAATCGGTGTAGAAAGTACAGTACTTTGTGCATATTTGAAACATCGGTGTAGAATGTACACTCTTATGTGTATATCTAAAATATTGGTGTACAAAGTACACTACTTAGTGTATGTTTAAAACGCTGGTGTAAAAAGTACACTACTTTTGTAAAAGAAGTACACTATTTGGTGCATTTCTAGACAATAGTAAGTGTAAGTCTTTTCACATTTTTCATCGTGGTCGGAAGTACCTATAGATACTCGTCTGATACTGTGCTTAAGCATTGGCAACATTGTTCAGTTTTACAAAATTAAATAATGGAAGTGGAAGAAAGTGGACAAGAAAGTAGACTAATTTGTTTAAATTTAAAACTAAAACATAAAACTATAATTTCGATTTGTGAATGAACCTTAATAATAGTGTCTGCATTTATATAATGTAATAATTAATTAATAAAGTACAAGTGTTTATATAAAAATGTATTTATGTACAATAAATTTTTTAATGGAAGTACATATTTTTATATATCATACCTACTTACTCACTCGACACCGTGTATAACATTTATACTAATATTAGTAAATATTTATAAAAAATATACACATTTTGATAATAAAATACAAATCTTGTGTAAAAAAAATAAAAAAATGAGTACTATTTATACGCAGTAATCAGTGTATATAAACACAAAATTGATGAAAATATACACTACAAATAGGTATATTTATACACTAAAATTAGTTAAAGAAACTCACTATTTAGTGCACTAATAACCACATTTACTTATGAAAATAAATACTAGTTTGATGAAAAAGTACACCACAAATAGGTATATTTTTTCACTACATTAAGTTAAAAATGACACTACACTGTGTACTAATAACCGCAGTTATTTGGTTACAATAACTCATTTAAGTGTTAAAAAACTACACGGTGTAGTAGTATCTACGAAATATATAGTGTTAATTATTAACACATATCTCCGTGTTGTTTATTACCAAATATCGATGTGGTAAATTCTACACTACAGTTGGTGGACCAATATAGACCACATTTAGTGTAAAATTTAACACGGAATTTCTTAGTGTGTTGTATGTACGTATGTACATGTTATCTAATTTTTTTTGCTCTTAGATTACTGTGACATTTTTCTATTCACATATACCACGTTTGATTCAAATTGAAAGAGTATTGCAGTCATCAGTCAGCAAAGGTTTGAGTACAAGGAAATAAGTGAAAAACAGCAATAGTATCTCAGCATGAAATCAGTTCATCTGTTTATTTAGTTTATTTTCAATAATATTTTTTACGCGCAACTGTATTGTAATTGTTTGTTAACATTTTAGTTACCATGGCGGAAAATGAAAGATTACACCCTGCGGGCGGTAAAGTGTAGAGCAAAAGCCCGCCGGGCGGTAAAAAATATGACAAAAAAAAACAAATAACGGTAAATCATATTTTATTTGTGGATATTTATAATACAGTTGAATACATTATTCAACGAAATTCCCTCCAAATGAATTGTCTCTGAAGATTCCTTTAACTGGAGATTCAACTGATATGTCTTTTTCAGTTGCAGAAATGTCAGATGACAGACCAGGTTTATCATGCTCTTTAGTACCAATAATCAGTCGAGTTGTTTATAATAACGACCAATATTCAAATTCTTCTTGATCATTAACATCTTCTTGATTATGGAAAATTTGGACCATAATGAAGAATTCTTATATATTTTAGACTGAAAACTAAGCACAGTCTATAGAATAACAATATATACGAGTAATATTGATATATCATATCATTGAAATATGCGAGCTACACAGTTTCGTTCAAAATTGTCACATTTTTTTCTGTCAACCAGGCTTGCAACACATCGTATTCGTTTTGATTTCGGTCCTTTGACTTACCAGGACATAAATCCGCTAAAGCTTCATTAGCTTCTAGCAAATTTTTTTCAGAAATTTCAGTATCATATTCTGATTGAAGCTCCATGCTTGACATTTTTAATTATTTGTTTACACAAAACCAATGGTTACCAATACAACGCATCGCCTAAATATTTCTTGGCATAGCCATCTGGCCATCTAATATTTTTTACATAGCAACAAGCTTATAGTCATGCAATTAAAATTTACGTTTCATTTGGTTTCAGTTGTGCGTAAAACGTTGTGCGTACCTCAGGCCGAAAGAGGTTTACGCCCTTGGACGAATAAAAGCCCTCCGCTTCGCGTCGGGCTTCAAATTTCGTCCGCAGGCGTAAACCCTTTCTTTCGGCCCTCTATACGTAAATAACTATAACATACTCAGCACATTTTTTAAATTCCTTTTTTAGTATATCATAGCCTCGAAGACATCCATACAAAATATTAAAGTTAAGTGGACAGAGGGTCAGTTTTTTAATCTGAAGTTAAAATATTAATCAGTTAAATAAACACTATTACATCGTTTTAACTAAAACTATTATAATTACCTCTTAACCAACAAGAGAAAGTTAAACAGAGTAGTCAAGATTACTCTGTTTAACTTTCCCTTGTACTACTGATGATGAGAACTTAGTTCTCGAAACACGTATTTAGTTTTTATTAAAATTAAATTTAAGGTTAAGGGGTAATTGTAATAGTTTTAGTTATATTTAACCTTAGACTCCATCTATTATTAATTATTACTTCGTTCTGTTGACAGCAATGTCATTTAACAATTCATTTCGTTTCAATTTTCTTTATTTAACTGTTGCTTAAACTTTTAACCAGAAAATGAAAAACTGGCCCTGAGTGAATTATTTATTTATTTATTCGTATCCAACTAGTAAGTAACAATATTTACTGTATAATATAAAAAATACATCTTCTGGGGTTTCTTCTAAGTACTTTGGCAGAATACTAGTTGGTAGCTGCAGAATTATTACTGGTTCAAAACCAGTATCCAGGGTCGCGACGAGGACGCTTCTGCTTGACCCGTTTTTTTAAAAACATCTTTCAGAACTCTAAGGCTCTAATTTACATTAGCGGTACAATGACGGTACAATAACGGTATGATCTTCTTGGTCCAATGTATTTTAATGGACCCACTTACATCTACGTTCTTAGTACAATGACGGTACGATGATGATGACGGCCCAGTAATATTTACTGATTTACATTTGCGATACGACTAGGGTACAGTATAGTTTTGTGTCTATTGAAAAAATATTGTAAAAATAGTAATAGCGTAGTATTTTCATGCAAGGGGGAGTGGAAGGTTGGGTTTGAAGAGTACGTGCACTTCAAGTTGACGTTCATGCCAAAATCAGCCGAGTAAAAGTAAACATATGCTAGTAGGTGATTGACATTTGACATGTTTTTGACTTTTTCATATTTGTCTTGTAGTTAAACCAAAACGTAGTAAAAATGAGCTAGAAATGAGAAATGATTATACAAATACATTTATTGAACAATAGTTATGCTTATAAAAAAACGTGAAATATACACTACAGATTATTACAGAATGTACATAAAAAATAGTATAGTTTTGTAAAATTTTCTGGATTTTCCTCATTTTCTTCTTCTTTGACAAGAGTAAGGACAGTTATAGCTAAGTCGGTATTTGAGAAATTTTTAAACATTGCACGATATTTTCTACTTTTGATAGAAACATGACATAGGCACCACACACTGACATAATACATAAAAGACAAAACTATATTGTCATGGTATTTTATTATGTTCGTTCCGTCGTGGTACCGTCTAATGTAAATGCCTCATGTAATTGACATACCGTCATTGTACCGTTATTTTACCGTCATCGTACCGTCATTGTACCGTTAATGTAAATCCAGCCTTATATTTACTTATAACAATAAAACAACCTTTTAGTTCAAACAAACATAACAATTATAAATTTGGCATAAAACTCAAAATTCAAGAGTAAATTCAACGTACATTTTGTATTCGTATACCTACTTAATAAAAATTTAACTTCGTTCGAAAACCATAACAATAAAATTTGGAATAATTATCCCTTAAAACGCTAAAAGCACAAATAAGCCATTAATTCTCAAACCTTAAGCTTCATTTACCCATCCTAATAGTAAAATATTAGCCCGTGGGACCCGAATCCAGGGTATAAATATTTAACAAGTTTCAGTGAACCTCTCCTGTTGCTGAACTGTGAACAACATGGCCAATGGCCGGTCATTCCCTCGCCGAAACAAGATTGAACACTTGTGGGAAAGTTTTCCTGAGTTACTGATCCCAAATTCAATTAAAAGAATAATTAAGTAGATTATTTCTGCTACTCGAAATGCTTATCTTGCGTTTCTAGTTGGTGGGAAACAATGTAGGTACTCGTAAAGTACTTGAAACTTTGTAATCAAAGTATTGAAGTATGAAACAAAAATGTGTGAGTTTTATGTTTTTGAAAATTGTCACGTTTTATTGAAAAGTTACAACTTTTCAAGTGTAGCACTTCAAATCGACGGTTTAAAGCAAAAGATTGTACGAGTATATCCAGTTTCGCTAGTTTTGAGTTACGATTAAATATTCAATTACCAAATTATAATTATACTTCCATTGTTTGTAAAATACTATTCCATATTTTAATTTTGTTGTACATTCTATTGTCAACCGTATCCCAGTGCACTTTTTCAATTCACAAAGTATATAATTAAATTTCGCATTCACAAAGTTCAATTTTATACAACTATTTTTAAGGATTTCTTATTTGTGAAGTTGATTACTTAGTCTACCTGTCAAACTCAGCCATTTTATTATTTTTACATTAAAATATCTATAGAAACAATTGCATTTCAGTATACATGAATTTATGTTTATGAAACTGTATCTTACTTACTCTGGAAGCATAGGCATAGTTAGGGGGTACTTGGAGGTGCTTAGCACTCCCAAATTTTTAATTAGCACCCCCAAACATAATTTCTATAAATTTTAATAATTTCATTTTAGACACATCTATTCATATTGACTGTTATATTAAATATTATCAGATATGTTGAAAGCTGAAATAAGTATTCTAAGGAACATGATGAGCAGTCAAGAATCAAATAATATTAAAACTGTACATTTGGTATTATTATAAACTTTATAAAATTATTATTCTCTGTTATGAGAATTAAAAACTGGCTGAGCACTACTATGACACAAAATCGCTTTACTAATTTAGTAGTAGGTAGATAAGTATAGAATATTGAAAATGAACTTAAAAAAAAAATAATACCTAAGATATTTTGCAAGAATTTATTCTTCTGAATGGAAACAGAAAATTAGCTTCTCGTGGCCGCGTGCCTGAGTGTCAGGTCGAGAATATGGGGAACCGTGTTCGGTCCCGACCGACGCCAAATATTTCGAATTTTTAATGGCACAACATTGACCCCTGTGGTGCACTCTCCACGCTAGCAATGAGTGCCCGTGAGGTGACGCCTGATAAGCGCCCACACGGTGCAAATATTTATTCATTACCGTTATCTGTGTACAAAGCAGATTGGCACACCCAGCAATGGGTAATAAGCCGTGATGATATATTTATTTAAATACTTTTTTTATTTTGTAAACCAACTTTTTTTTCATTTAAGGTAAGGGACTTTAGCACCCCCTAATTTTAAAGTCTAACTTCGCCTATGTCTGGAAGGTATAAGTATATGTCGAAATTGTACATGAACAGCATTGTATGTTGTAATCGCCAAATAGTATTAATTGTTTAACACAAGTGTTATGTGTTATTGTCGAAGTGTAATTGTAATTGTATTTCAACATGTTTTGTTATTTAAATAAATTTAATCTTAAATTACACGGTGTTGGTATTAATTGATATGAGCCCTAAATAACCAGTGAAGACAGTCAAATGCAGTGACTTAGGGGATTCCAGACACAAGCATAGAGCATAGCAGTTAGTGAGGTCAACTGGCAGACTGGCACGAATAGTAACAACATAATGGCCACATTTCCTCCATACACGTTGATTTGGTGTGTGTAAAAGCCCTAATTCACAATGGACATAAGCATAAGAGCTACATAACATAATAATTACGTTCTGCTTACGTGTGTTCACTGTTCACAATGAGAATAACATAAAAAATATGATTTTCAGAGTAAATTGATAATAAAGTGTCATTATTTTATTAATTAGCGAATGAAGTAATTGATATTAACATTAACAGGTTGAATTATTTATTTTATTAATATTTTCGTGTAAGGGCCGTGATTGCCATATTTTTTTTTTTAAAAACATCTTTGTAATATCTACTTTTTCTTAACATACAAACATTCATAAGATCTCATGAAATTAACTTGTAATTTATAATGAAAAGAAATAGAAATATAACCTAAAACTTCGGCTGTTATTTCATTTCACAAACAAAAAGTTGACATACCATGCAGACATGCGCAGTTTCACATTTTACATAAGAAAAACATAAAGTTGGAGTGATTTCAACTTTCTGTATTTCTTACAGAACAGTTGCGTAGTTACGTAAGCATTAGAAATACGTAACAACATTGTGAACACGCTCATTGAAAACCTATACTTCAACTTTATGCTTACGTTTATTCTTATGTAATTCTTATGCTTATGTCTACTGTGAATTTTGGCTCTGCCTGTTTACATACCTCCGGAAAGAGGAATTCAAATAATTTGGAACTTTCGTTTAGCTGTATAGACTTACACATTAGAAAGACAAGGGCTATTTGTATTGTCATCGTAGTTAGATTCGAAAGTCAATCAGTTACAGTTGGCAGTAAACTGTAAAATACCGACTGTCAGTAGAAACAGGCCCGGATTAGCATTTCTTTACGCCCTCGGCCAAAATTCATGACTGCACCCCCTCTCTCTCTCAATATATACCGAGTTTTAATAATGCTTGATTTCATTAAATTCTTGTTCTATATCGGTGCCTTTATGAGTCTATAAACGCACTGAAAACATGTTAAGAAGATCTATAAACGTACTGATTTTGGAGCTTTTCGTTTTCTAGAGGTGGTATGACTTACTGCTTTTAAAACTGATACATAAATGACATAACATCAAATTGCTGACAGTCAACAAAGAATTTTCATGCCTGAAGTTCAATTTGTGAAGTGCTAGCAACGTAACTGATTTTACAAATCGCATTTATTAAAAATCTAATAGAATTATAAAATTACCCCAATAGAAAAAATTATATAAAAGCATCTTTCATAAGAACTGTGATCTCACTCGTCCTTTATAAAACTCACCGCGAAGCGGCTTGTTTTCCAAAGTTAGACTCGTGGATTAACAAATTGCTTTATGAAATTTGTTTTCAATATACCTACTATTATCAGTCATCAAAGCTACATTTACCATCTTTTTATAACTAGCTAAAGATTACCACTTTTATTTTTCTTCTCTATTTCTCAAATGAAACGCAAGTAAACAATAATTTTGGACTTGTTAGATGCAGTTTTTAATTCTGTACAGTTTTACAGTATTACAGTCATGAAAATTTTACCATTGTATTTGCTAAGATTCATAAGTAGACACCCAGTATATAAATATTAGAATTATTTAAAATCTTCGACTGTCATAGCTCAACAGGATTTACCAATCACTCTACTATACCGATTTTGTATAATTAAAGCAAATGTGACTGTTTACGTCGTCTAGTAGAGGTGATGCCAAATGTCATGAGCTATGAAATGCGCAGATCAAGAAGAGAGAGAGAGAGAGCTAGAGAAAGGTCAGGCAACAAGGGAGAGAGAAAGAGAAAGATAGAGTTTTGCTTTCTGCGCAACAGCTCTTGAGATTTGGCACGGTTATAACTGTAGGCACTTCTCTCTTTCCGTTTTCTCATTTATCCAACTACTCGATGTGCGCCCCCTAGGTACCTGCGCCCTAGGCCATGGCCTAGATTGGCCTTATGGGTAATCCGGGCCTGAGTGTAAATTGAGCGTTTTGTCGCACGTTGTATATAAATAAACGCTTTGTAGCACGCAGTGATATTGACAGCCGGCGGCACGAAAGTTAGATTCGAATCTTCGCAAGTTACAATTTTTCGGGAAATTGTTCGCAATTAATCCACATCGCAGGTGAGAAATTTACCCTTATTATAAACTATTTTTATATGTTTAATAAGAACCATAAAAAGTCTTACTCACCGCCACTAAGCTGGAGGACAACCTAGACCCAGCTCCGCTGTTCCCGGTGAAATGTTCGATGACCTCCCAGTTGCTTTTTCTTGGAGGGGTGGGAGCTGGTGATGGTTGCGGAGGTTCGGGAGCTGGACTAGCTGTAGAAGGAGTCGAAGCCCCACTAGAAGTGTTCGCTACCTCGAACCCTGGTAGAGGTCGAGCGTGCTGCCGGAGACTTGCCCATCGTCGACCGGGGTGTCGGGCCCCATCCTGGAAACAAAAAATAATTGATTAGTATTTTTCGAAAGTGACAAAAATGTGAAATGATTTCACTTTATCATAAAAATTTATTTTCTCTGTTTCTGAATAAGAATGACTTATTCTAGAAATCTTATCATTAATACTAAAATAAGCGTCATTCCTAAACGATTTAAGGTAAATTTTGTTTTTTAGGATGGTATTATTTGATTAAATAAACAAAATATTTAGGCAAAGGGCAAACTAAAAACACAAATTACTGTCAACAACCGAACTATTCTACGTAAAATTTCCCCTTAATGGAAATTGTCAACTGGTTTTATAAAGAAATAATATGAAAATGAAAGCCGAAACAGAAAATATGGCATAAAACACTCGTTACAAAAGACCATTCAAGGAATTGTTTATTCGTCCAATCTCATCTACACGGCTTGAGTCCAAATTACTAACTCGTGC
Organism: Harpalus rubripes; assembly: GCA_963082715.1. Lineage (NCBI taxonomy): Eukaryota > Metazoa > Arthropoda > Insecta > Coleoptera > Carabidae > Harpalus > Harpalus rubripes. The sequence goes on from OY720460.1 coordinate 32,217,007, forward strand.
TAGAATAGTTTGCGTTCTGTAACTAATGTTTAAATTTACTATTTCGCTTTTGAGCGAAAAAACTGCAAATTGTTCTGTCAACTGCAACTGCAACGTTTCTATAAACAAGATATCTGATGTGGCCAGCACATTACCTTCCGTCAGTTATATGAGGCATAGCTACCGGATTCGATATTTAAAGATCACAAGTGGTAAACAGGGTAGATCCATAACCTATAAAACAATTTGAAAATTTGAAACAGGTTAGAAATTTGATGTAGTTAACAAACTGAGCAGAGTGATACTTTCAACACATTTCTACTTTAAACGCGTGCGCATCGCTTTGCAGCACTACCTTTTCTTGAGATTAGATTTTTTATGAATTCGGTAGATGGATCTGGTAGATATTGTACAATTTTCGAACACGGTAGCTTTTTACCACTCGTGTTTTCGAACACAGTCGGTTGTGACAAGGCGAGGGTAAGAGCAATAACAGATAAATAACTTTTTATAAACTCTTCTAAATTATAGTTTCGATAATCATATTTTAACTCTGTTTATCTGTTTAAGTTATAAATGTCAAAATTCAGTTTAGAAATCTTTTTCGTATTATGATAGTCACGACATTTACATGTTGATCTTAGTCTAGAAATTATTATGCATACGTGCGTGACTTTGAATGCCTAGCCTATGCACCCCGTACCCCTAAGATAATCCTGTCCTGAAGATAGCGTTTTGTTTTTAAAGATAGTCGAGTTTAGAGAGCTATGGGGTTCGTCGCGTCGGGCAGACGTGTTTTGTTTTTGAACATGTAGTGTTTTAGTTTTGGGGCGACGCCCGCCCGCTGGGTTACGGAATGTAACTTATTAGTAATGGTTTAGTTGTGTTAGTAATGTTTAATTAGTTAATATTCTAATCATTTACATGATGAAGTTTAGTTATTAAAAACCATGTCCGTAAATCGTAATGTAAGTGTTCATCAATGTAAAGTGTAAAGTGTACGTGTGTTCTTCCTTCTCTTGAGTCCTTTGCACAAAATTCCTTCTCACGAAGTCGTGGACGCCACCCATCCAAGCGTCCACCAGTCATCAGAGTAGTATCATCATCCAGTTCCTCCCCCCTTGTGTTTCACGGTAGATGCGGTATCTACCGGTAGAATTTTCGTAAATGTCTATGGATTTTCTATAAAATCTATGCAGAAAGATCCTTGCAATACATTCTAAATTTCACACACATACAGACATCATCATAAAAATAGTAAAATCGTATTCTAGGGACCTTAAAACGTGCTTATTCATTAAAAACTCACCACCGAAATTTTTGACCAAAGACAATACCTTCCTTACCTAAAGGTGACGGAAGGTAAAAAACAAATGTACATATTTAACCAAAATTACAATATTTTAAATTGCAATATGTTTCAAAGAGAAATACTTTTATTCTAGTCGAGTACTAATTAGTTTATTGTATTTCGTTAGAACATATTAATCCTTGAGGCAAATATGTAAAAATAAAATTTTGTGTTGAACACGATTTCTGTTTCCCTTTTAATTACTTGACATTACATCGTCTGCATTAAAATACATTCAGAAAACAGTAAAACGTATAATAATTTTATATTGTGTTATTAGGAGTAAAAGTGATACTTTGTGTGGCGAGCATGGAAGTTTGCACGACGAGTGAAGCGAGTCGGACAATTGCATGCGAGGCACACAAAGACATTTTTACTCCGAATGACACATTATATTTTTTTTTCAAACGCACATATTTAAAAAAAAATAATTTAAAACTTGACGTTATTAAAAACATTTTCCGTGAAGTAGGTATGTTTGCGGATTTCAATTGCTCTGTTGCTATGGATACTTTCGTATGTGTTCACTTTTTGTTATAAACGTTCAAGTGAAAATTTTCACACTTTTACGTTTTGACGTTTGAAAAGAATTGTATAATTTTATATCCTCTTTGTGTGAAATTGAAAATGTTGGAATTTGAAAAATTAAAATGTACACCCTTTAAAGTTGTGGAATTAGCGAAGGCTGCTATTGATAAATTGTTCCCAACTAAGTCTAGCAAGTTCTATGAAGCGGCGTATAAGAGATTTCTTCATTGGTGTGATGAGAAAAACATTAAAAATTATTCTGAACACGTATTTTCGGCATACTTTTCGGAAGTGGCGAATCAATTAAAAACATAATAAACATTAAAAATGGGATAAATATTTGCAATTATTTAAAACTTCATGCTTATTTAAAAAACAAGGACAAGGATATTCCCCCTAAAAATCCAAAGCCCTTACAAAAGAGCAATTTGATATGTTCTTATTTGATGCTTCAGATGAGAAATATTTGGCGATATTCCCATACTTTTCTTCTTTATGTAATGAATGTAATTCATTCATTTTGTTAATCTTGTGCCTAAATTTTACATTTCTATCTATATTTCAATTCATCTTCCTACAATATAATCTTTTTGTATCACTTTAATTCGAAGTATTCTTACCTTTATTACCGTCCCTGTTATTGTAATCTGTACGTCTGCTGTACTTTAATTATATTATTTGCTATTTCGTTAAAAGTATGTAAACTGTCTATATTTCATTTTATATGTTATCAATTTAAATCTTATAAGAGGGATAGTCAGTAACTTTATTCTTAGGTTATCTAGTGAGTTATAGTGACATTTAGGGCGATAATACAGATTTTTATTGTACAAGTTACTTCTTATTGGCTGATTCTATATAGTTTCTATGGATATTTATTTATTTTATTTCTACGCCACCGGCGTAGAAATTAGCTATTTCTACTCCGGCGGCGTAGAAATGAAACTTCTACTTTGTGAATCAAGTCACAAAATATGCCATTTTTATGACATATAATAATAATAATAATATTTCTGTACCTCTCCACTGACGTTTGAAGTTCTAAAATAACCTGATTTATATGTATGTAATAATCAAAATCAAATAAGTAACAAACCAACCAATTTGATTCTGCATTTCATATTCCATTCTTTGCAAAAACACTAACACTGCAATACTCCTTTCTGTTTGTTTGTGAGTTTGTGCGATGCACACGCTCGGTAATTCAAAGAGCCGTGAGATTTCGTTTATGAATAATATTAGCATTTAAAGTGAGGATGGCAACGCCAGCGCCGAAGGGTTTTAAAATGCATGTCGTCGCGCGGCGGACGCCGACGCAACATCTATGACACGCACTCCGCAAATTCCAAATATGCAGATTAACAAGCCAGAGATGTTGTGGATTTGCCCGTAATTAAGTTTAATTATGATTTTATGGTTTATCAACACGGAGATTATTTTACAAACCAAATGAGCACCTTATGTTGCTTTAACATTTTATACATTAAAGGAGTAGTCAGAGGCGGACTGGGACTTTTATTTTTTGCCGGGTATACGAGAACCAGGGGCGTAGTTAGGATTACAGTTAGGGTGGGGCAATGTAGTCTAAATACGGATGGTAGGGGGTCTATGATCATTCTGATCGATGAATCGATCTTCTGAACAAATCTATCACATCGATGTTTTTTTGCAGCTCTAGTAGTGCGAGACATAAATTATGAAGGCATTTAAAATTAATTGGGTGTGCGTTAAATAATCAAAAATAATAGACATTTGTTACATTCCAGGCTCATGCTAAACTACTATATGGCAAATACCCACTACGAAAATATAATTTTTATGATTATATGATATATTTTTTTGAGGAAAAAACTTTCTGTCTACCTGAACGTACTTATTTTCGGACGTAAAATGACACTTTTCAGAAGGTTATCACTTTTCGTCCGCAAAACCTTTTTTGTACGCTAAGTCATCATTTTTCATCCGCAAAACCTTTTTCGTCCGCAAACCTTTTTCGTTTGCTAAGCCTACTGCGATTTAATATTATTTTAATTCTGTGTACTACCCTTTCTAGATCTATTATTAATAAGGTAGAAAAATGTAATATGCGCCTCGGCAAAAAATGCATATTATAGCCTCGCTTGTTTGCAAACTCAAGTTCTACTATAATATGCAATTTTTTGTCCTAGGTACATAAATAAATATTATTTACTTTAGTTGACTATGGTTATTGGTTTCATACCAATAATTTTTTTAGTCCATTTCTAGGGTGGGGCAACTGCTCCTCCCTGCCCCACCTTGGCTACGCCCATGACGAGAACCGGCTCTAATCTTATCTTACCAACATTAGTGCCACTGTACCTATTTACAGAATAAAGCCACGGAGTAAAGCTGACAGTTTTGTCAATTACTGAGTTTAAATGCAGTTTTCAAACAGTTTTCAAAACGTTTTTAGTTTTGAAAACGCCATGTACGAGGGCAAGGTGAAAAGTTCTCGGCATGGCAGTGAAAGACTGTATTTTTAAGGTCAAAAATGCATTTATTTTTCTACATAGTACCCTATAAGCTCAATGCACTTTGCCCAACATTTTTCCAATAATTGGATTTCATCCCAGGGGCCTGTTTCATAAAAGTTTCTAATATTATTAGTTAATATTATTGGTCTAATAAAATAATAATATTAAACTAATATTTTTTGTTTCATATATATTTAAACATTACTCATAAATTTATTAACTAATATTATTAGTGAATCCATATCCATGACAACCAAAAATGTGTTATTATACTGTTTCAAGATTTTGACATAATTTTGACATTTGACATTTTTATTGAATTGCAATCTTTTGTGTTTTTTTTGTGATTTATTAAAAAATGTCGAAAGTAGGTGGTAAAAGAGACGAGAAGAAAGTAAAAGTATTAAATTTTTTAAGAAAAATATTAGAATTAAAAAATCAGTTATTTGGACAATTTTCGGACAGAATTTCTAAAGACTCAAAAAGAAAAGCGTGGTGCGAAGTCAGAGACTACGCGGTGGCAATTGGACTCGTGCCAAACGAAAAAGATTTTACTTATGTGAGAGATGCTACATGGCCGAATATTCGAGCAAGAACTGTGGTAAGTGAAATATATCACATACCTATTTGATTTTTCAATATCACAAGTCAAAATACTCATTACTTTTTAGGTAAAAATGGACAAAGCTTCGAAAACAGGAAGTAGTGGTGGGCCAGGGTCGAAAGTTGATGATGCTGACAAATTAGTTTTAGAAATTTTGGGTAAAGATTCTCCTGTCGTGAAAGGAATAGGAACAGAAGATTCCATGACCCAGGATCAAAAAAACAGTTCCAACGAAATAACATTTCACGAAGAATGTAAATATATAGAAGATAATATATCTGCTTCTTCTAATGTTGAAAAAGATGGACCCGCTGTTGAAGAACTTTGCATAAATATAAACCAGCCGACCTGTTCAAAAGGTTCATTAAGAACCATTAATTATAATTCTGTAAAATTATTACTTAAAGATTTCGTTCATTATAGGAAGTCGCAGAAAAAGAGTAGTTGTGCGGAATGAACAAGAAGCAGAGAACATTGAATTTTTAAAGAAAAAAAAATTGCAATTAGAAGTTAGGAAACTGGAGTTAGAAGTATGGGAAAAAGAGCGAATGTTAAATGTACCTCATTCTACTTTAACGGAACATATCCTGCCGCCAATGAATGACGTAGATTTAAACTTTGACCTAATTTTTTAAAGAAATCCGTAATTTTAGTGTGTTATGTATGTATTATTTAGTAATTTAATTTAGGTATAATGAATAAAAGTTATAATTTAGTATTAATTTATTAATAAGTAACTAGTTATGTAAATTATTTATATGTACTTATAATAAATTTTTGAAACTTCATTATTAACACAATTTTAGCTTATGAATATAAATATAAAATTAAATAGAAAACAAATTAATATTAATTATCATAATTTTCAAAATGCTGATAGAAGAAACGTAATTTTTCATCACTTTCTACTTGATCTTCCATTCCATCCATTACATTTTCATAATTTCCATTTTCTTGTTGGTCATCTTCATTTGGTGATTGATATTGTTCTTTATTTGATTTAGACATATTACAAAGGGTAACACAACACTTTATAATTTCACAAGCATATTTTGGATTGACACGAAGATAATTTAAAACAGGAAATTTTTCTTTCAATATACCGATTGCACATTCGATTACTCTGCGAGTTTGTTTGTGGGCTTTTAAAAATCGCATTTGTGCCTGATCTCTCTCATTTCGTAATAGTGGCGGTATGAGCCACGATTTTAATGGGTAAATGGAATCTCCAAGAAGTACACTTCCAGGAAATGGTCTCCACCCTTCATCCATTACATTACAAAGCGTACTATTTCTTAAGACTCTTGCATCGCTCACACTTCCAGGCCAATTTGCGCAAACATAATAAAAACTTAAATTTGGACCACATACGAGCATTACATTAATTGAGTGATTACCATGACGATCTACAAAGGCTGGTTCATAGTCTTTTGGAGCATCAATTTTTATAAGGGTGCCGTCAACTGCCCCGCAAACCAATGGCATCCCTGCTAACCCACTGAAATCCTTAATAACTTTACCAACATCATCCGGCCAACGTACAGTATCTTTTAACAAAGTGTCGTTGATAGCGTCCACCACTCTTCGTATAGTTCTACAAACTGTTCCTTTAGATACTCCATGCATATCTCCTATGCAATGGTATTGCATACCACTCCCTAACCAATGCAATGTAATTAAAAGTTGTTCTTTGGGAGATAATGCATGGTTCCGCTTTGTCTTATGTTCTAGTCTATTCTTAATTTTGTCCAAAACATATCCAAATTTTTCGAAATTAAGCCTAAACCTTTCATTAAATTCATATGTGTTTTCCAAATTTTGATAAGAAAGTCTTTGCCGAAATATTCTGGGTCTTCTTACTATGATTTCTTCTTCGTCACTTGTGTCTAAATCAAACATGTTTATTTTCATCTTCTATCTCCACTAGAATTACACACACAATATTCACTAATTTATTGTTTTATTACTGTCAAGAGACCAATATAATTAGTTTACTTTTATTAGAATAATTAATTAGTCTTTTTATATTATGAAACAAATTCCGTTTTTTACTAATAAAATTAGTTAATATTTTGTGGTTCTCCACTAATAACTAATATTATAAGTTAATGTTTTTATGAAACATAACATAATAATATTAACTAATATTATTAGACATTCACTAATTTTATTAGTCTAATAATTTTTATGAAACAGGCCCCTGAAGTGCGATTCCGGAAGGCCTGCAAAATACCCATCTACGGCTGCTATCACTTCTTGATTTGAGCTAAAACGCTTTCCAGCCATTTTTTTTAGATTTGGAAATAACTGGAAGTCAGAGGGAGCCAAATCTGGTGAATAGGGTAGATATTTCAACAATTCGTACTTCAAATCCATTAGTTTTCCCATTGCTAAAGCACCTTTGTGAGCAAGTGCATTGTCCTGGTGAAAGATAATTTTTTTCTTTTGCAATCCAGGCCTCTTCTCATGAATTTTTTTATCTAGTTGGTCCAGAAGATTTGCATAGTACTCTTCAGTTATGGATTTATTCTTTTCAAGGTAGTCGATAAAAAGAATCCTTTTGCATCCCAGAAAACACTGGCCATAATCTTTCCGGCAGATGAAACTGACATCGCCTTTTTTTGTCCAGAGCCACCGGCTTCCACCCACTGCTTTGATTGTTGTTTTGTTTCTGGTGTATAGTGGTGGACCCACGTCTCATCCACAGTTATAAATCGGCGCACAAAATCGGTTGGATTCTTCTTAAACCGATATAAACATTACTCGGAATTTCGTTTTCGCATTTGCTTCTGGTCAGCATTTAACAAGTGCGGCACCCATCTTGCACAAAGCTTTTTCATGTTTAACTCTTGATGTAAAATGTACCGGACCCTTTCTTCTGAAATACCTATGGCCTCAGCAATCTCATACACTTTTAATCGCCGATCGTCCAACACTATATTGTGAACCTTCTCGATGATTTCATTTGTAGTTGCAGTTTTTGGTCGTCCTTCTCCTGGATCATCTCCAAGAGATATTCGATCACGTTTAAATTCAGCCGCCCATTTTTTACAGTTGAAAATGAAGGAGCAGACTCCTTATAAACCTTCACCAACTTTGGATGAATTTCCGTTGGGGTTAAACCATCCAAAACGAAGAATTTTATGACTGCTCGATATACCAATTTATCCATTACAACGAAAAACACACAACACGTCAACTTCAAAAAGCCGTATAAAAAAACTATTTTGCGGATCAAGTTGAAAACTGACACTTATTATTGTAACAGTTGAAACAACATTATAACAAAATATTTCATTGATATTAAAGCCTACTCTCTGTTAGGCGGAGAACTTTTCACCTTACCCTCCTACACAGTGTCAAAACGGATTTGAATTATCTTAAACCAAAACTAAAATTCGTGGGTTTGAATTAAAATCTAGTTTCAAAACTACTCATGTGAACACTTTCAATATATATATATATATATATATATATATATATATATATATATATATATATATATATATATATATATATATATATATATATATATATATATACCGGGTGTCTACTTTTTTATGAACTATAGGAAATACAATGGTAAAATTTTCATACATTTGTAAATTCTCCTGTATTAATTTTGAACTAAAGTGTAAATACAAAAAATGTTCAGAATTAAATTCTGCATCAAATGAGCCTAAATTTATTGATATAATAGGTGCTTGACATGAGATTAACGTAAAATAAAATATCCGTTTTAAGCTTTATACAGAGTGCCATGCAAGACATGTTTTGACCTGTTTTATTTAGGTAGGCAGGGTTTATGTTTAAAGTTTAAACGGGCGCGCGTGGACTTGTTACATATTACGTATAAGCAAAAATTCAAATGCATTCTTTGGGGTTGTATTACAGATTTTGTTTTCTTTTATGAAAAAAAATTATTATATTTCTTTTAAAACAATTAAAAAGTGCAATAACATCAAAATTTATATTTTTAAGAATACAAAAAATTTTAAAAATGGTTTATTTGATTTTTTTAAAAAAACATCAATGATTTTTGATTCGATTCATTTGGGAGATTTTGACATTTGATTGCAGAATAAATAAACCAGATAAACAATTTTTTGCCATGGTTACAGTGAATAGACGTATACGCGATTTCTATCCAAAATAAAGCATTTTGATAGGTGTAATGTGTAAAACATGATGAGGGGAATAGTTACCAAAATATAAATCTGTTGACACTGTGGCAAAACTGTCTGCTTTAATCTTATATGTGTACTTCACGTTTACATCATTTGTAATGGAATCATCTCCTTGTGAAAACATTCTGTGTACTTGCGAATCCGTGCAGAATTCAATGACGTGCGCTACGGAAAAGGTTTAAGCCAATTTTATAAGGTGGTAGAGTTCAAAAACCGTGAACGTGCGAAGAATATCTCTCTCGACGACGAGTAGATAGGAAATGGAGGGAAAATCAAAAAATAAAGCATGTTTTTCTTTCCGGATTTACACGAGTATTCTGTAAAACATGAATGCAGTGCACAATACTTTAGAATTACCAATGAAAGGATGTAGTGCTAAAAGTTTTAAAAGAGATCATTTTTAAAAATAAAATAGAAAACTTAAACAAGACCAACACATAGGTTCCGGGTGTACTGACCAAAATGATTTTAAAAATCCTTAGTTTTCGAGATATAAGGCAATGAAAAATATATAGTGCTCTACCAACTAAGCTATTGGCTGCCCTCCATTCGATGGCTGAACAATCCTTCACTTTTAATGTCGTATAACTGCTGAGGATATTTATCCCGGCAAGGTAGGTGTCTCGGGTTCGAATCCCGATAGCTGACAATTTTTCACAATTTATTTCAAATGGTTATACCAATTACAAGACGTTACATATTTACTACGTTTACATGCAGTTTTGAAAATGGTTTGAGTTTTCAGTCAAAATTACGCGGAACTGTTTACATGCAATTTTCAAAACAGATTTCCATATTGATATGAAAACAATTTTGGCGTATGCGCAATTGGTTGATATAAGTGACAAATCCTCTTCACTCCAAATCCTTCGTTTTGCCATTATTCCAATTATTTTTTCTACTTTATACCATTTCGCACTAAAACTACACAACTGTCAGTTTATTTCTAGGTTATATATATATATATATATATATATATATATATATATATATATATATATATATATATATATATATATATATATATATATATACAGTGTTTCCTTTAAAACAACCAGCGCTTTTTTGGGCGAACTAACGACTTTAGAAGAAAATGTTATATACAAGAAATGATCAAGAATAAGGGGCTAATTTATTAATAATAACAAACCGAAAATTCGACCAGTGGTTCTTAAATGGCAGAATTTTTTTTTATTTTTTTAAATGGCATCCTATATAATTTTTTAGCCCATTAGATAGTGATTTCTTTTCAGATTTCATCGATATAAATATGTTATAGGGCTGTATAACAATTATTTCGAGAAAAATGGTATTAAAAATGTTATATTACAATAGGCTATGCAATACGTCTGTTGCCTAGTTACGCTAGTAGTAAACCCATTTATTATTACATTATTTCTAGTTTTTAATACCTTTTTTATCGAAATAATTGTTATACAACCCTATGCTATAATTATATTGTTGAAATCAGCAAATAATATTCTATTTAAAGGGCTAAGAAATTATATAGGGTGCCATTTAAAAAAATATAATTTTGTTTTCCCGTTTGAGAACCACTGGTTAAATATTCGGTTTGTTACTATTGATACATTATCCACTTTTTCTTGATCATTTTTGGTATAAAAAATTTTTCTCTAAAGTTCTTAGTTCGCCCAAAAAAGCGCTGGTTGTTTTAAAGGAAACAGCCTGTATATATATTATATTACCATAGTAGAAATTTTTTTGTTATCTCTGTAGGTATCTACAATAATTTGAAAAACAATTGATTTTTCTACAAAAAATGTATTATTTTATAAAATTTAAATCAATAATTTAAAAAAACAGTTGATTTAAACCATGATTTAAATCAAATGATTTGTAGAATTCACTAATTAATTTATTTTAATCATATTTTCAGTTTTGTTATTGGTTTCAAACAGGGATCAAGTAGTCCATAAGTTACATAAGTTTTTGTGCTTTTAGAAAATAAAAAAGTTACAGGAAACAATAAAAAGCTTTATAGGTTACCCTTTTTTCCAATTTTTACTATTGCCTTGTATAGGACTTTACTGGAATTATATAGGCGCTAGAATTTTATGGGCTACTGGTACACAGCATATAAACACACACCCTTGATTTTAAAGTTTAATTTAAGTTTACACATTAGTAGTCTAAACAAGAACATAGTGTCTTATGCATTCTATGTGTAAATTCAAATTGAACTAGCTTTTATGTTCAATATAACTTCTTTAGAATTAATTATAGAAATGCAATAGACTACATGTTTGAAGCTTAATAGGTAGTTCATTTTTAATCCGTGAATAATTTTCAATTGATTCAAAGATTATTAATTTTTTTGTGAAAATGAAAGCAATATTTATTTTTATAGGTTATGTTTACATATCTGTCAGTCGCAATGTTGCTGATCACGGGCATTAAAATTATTGTAAAGAACACTCAAAATTATATGTTTATCTCAAACTTCATCATCGAACAAATTTAGTTATTTCTTCTTTTACATATTTCTTGGCATATTACGTATAAATTGTACATCGTACACCTGTCTAAATTATCTTACATGTACAATAATTACCATAAGGTAGGCACCACTTCATAAAATTGTCGTATAATGCTTTACTTTGGTGCCAATTTCTAAACTTTTAATTGCGATTTTTGTCACTAAAATGACGATTTCAAATACTTAGTAGTTATTTATATAAGTTACTGAAGTTCTACGTTTTATCACGAATGTGGACCTTAGTTGTCGAAGCCGTAGGGCCGAAGATAATAAATCATATAAGTGATATAAAGGAATTTTAGTGTCAATGTCGAAGTGCATATTAAGTTTAATTTTAAATCTAAATTTTGTGAAAATTAAAGGAATATTTACTTTTATACATCGGTTATGTTGCTGTCAGTCAAACAAATGAACTTACGTTCAGTAGTATTGCGAACGCGAACCTGCGGACATTGAAGTTATCGTAATGAATACTCAAAATTAAGTGTGTTCTCTTAAACTTCTTCATCGGTATTATTTGTTTCGTTACTATCGTACCTACACCTACCCAAATTATCTTACATGTATTAATTATGATAACATTTGCAACAATGGATTTGCATGAAACCATCGTATACGCTTGTACCGTTCCTTTTTGAGCGACGGCAGCGCCGACTACTGAAAGGGATAAGCATCTTTGAGCTGATCATTGTCAAAGTCCGGAAAATGTCAGTTATAATTACTTGTGGTTTTCAAGCTGTAAACTTGAATGTTTTTCGAAATAAAAGTAAAAGCAAAGGTAAAAAATTAGTGGAAAGCTATGAAGTTTCTAGAGTCAAGGAAATTATAGAAAATAATTCGCGAAAATTAAGGTGCTGTTTTAAGAGAAACTTCAGGAGCTCTTGGCAATAGAGCACATTAAAATATTTTTATAATGTTGAAATTAAGGTAAAATAATGTAGATATTACTAGTTTAAATAATAATTAATTTTAAAATATGTTAGGTGAAGAAAGATGCAATAATCATGTATGACTGATAAGAAAGAAACTTCAGTGCAATTTTGTCAAATTTGAGATAAGACCAGGATCTAATTTAGGCCAAAGAAATTATATTGGATTTGCCTAGGGCTTGTAATTCCCAAGAGACACACTTTTAATTTTAAATCGACGAAATAACTGTAACAAAATATATGTTTCCCAATAAAAAAAATTTATTTCAATAATGAAAATGACTAATAATACAAAAAATTGATTATAACAGTTTTATTTTTTTATAGAACTATATAGTTAAATCGGGGCAAATGCACATATCTAATGTGTATCATAGTATCATATGGCTGGAGATAATAGTGAATATGTGTCTCTCTGATTCAGAAAACGACACTATTCACACAGCAAAATTATTACAATAATTGTATCGTTACTGTATGTTTTTTTTTAAATTTAATCGTGGCACATGAACATATATGTATATCAAGGATGTATACCTATGTAGATAATTTACTGAATATATGTACTTACGTCAGATTAGAGATTAGAGCCCCTGTTTTTTTAAAAGGAAACATGAATTTTGATTTGATTACAATAAAGGAATTACAACAAAGGAAATTTGATCACAATAATGAAAATGGCTAATCACAAATGTTTCTTTAATTCTAATGTAATTTAATTTATGATACATTTACAGCTGCATTGTCTTTAAAATTGTACGTCCTAGTTTTTTGATAATGGCCTGATAAATATTTTTTGCCCATAAAAGTCTAAATTAAACTCTGGATAAGGCTGAATTAGTATAATTTCAAGTTTATTTACAAAATATTTCGTTATTTATTAAAATATTTAAGTGATAGAAGTCATGTTTCTTCTATTAAAAAATTAAAATTACTTATTTGCATATTGTTCAACTAATCAAAGTTCAGAATTCTGAGTTTTTACTTACAAAATTTGGGAAATTTTGAGCGCAGCATACTCACCTTCCTTTTATCTTAATTATTTCTACTGAACCAAGTAATCATTATCGATGATAAAATCATTTAAAGTTAAAATAACACGTAAATCCTATTGAATACACATATTTCTGTCAGCTCAAATAGCGTTACGGTACAAGCGTATAATGGATTACATTAGTGTCAATTTCTGAACGTTTAATGACAATTTTTGTACACTTTAGTGACTATTTCAAATAAATATTTTATATAGTGCTATAGGAAAATAATATTCCATTTAAACATTACGTATCACACTGTTCACATTTAATCCTATACATGGCTGCCATTTCCAAGCATAACAGAATTTGACATCCTGTAATAATATTATTCACTCTCACGCAAATTCACGCATGTTAAGCGTATTGCAACACGTGTCGCATGACGCAAATTCCCCGTCCGGGAACTGGAGATACGGAAGGATAAAGAGAGAAAGAGTTTAATTAAGGACCACAAGAATTTCAAATCCTGATCATCAGCATCAATTTCATCGCCCAGGCTTTCCACAAGGACCAAGGGTTTTCATTCACCTAATTAATAAAATATATTGCAGGTATGTCGGAATTCCTGAAGGATAATATTAGGACATTCGGAATTGAGAAAATATATTGAGAATTGTGGATCCATGACCAATTTATCAAACATAATCGGTAATCAATTTTCCTGTTATCCTTTACAGCTCTCCTGTCATCCAAATACTTTTTTGTGCTATATTAGGTCTAAAGGACTATACTTTTGCAGGGTAATCTTTTTTATAGCGGAAGGGAAGATAGCGATTAATTTAAAGGGATTGGGTTATTGACATTAAGAAGATTAATTTTCAATTTTTTAGGCTAAGGTCACTGACCTTTATTTAAGGATAATTGAAATATCCACTTTTAGATAAAGACTTCTAAATTGTTTTATGATAATAATGAGTGTTTGATTTTAGGTAGACAAATATAAACACTTAAACTTTGAACAGAATTATGCTTTTTACCTCCCGCTACCCTTAGTAAGGGAGGTATAGGGATCATCCTAAAAATCGCATATCGAGATTTTGGTAAATGTCCACGTTTTAAGGTCCCTAGAATCCAACTTTAACATTTTCACGATGATGTCTGTGTGTATGTATTTCTACCTTATTCGCATATGGAAAGAAGCCATTAGATTTTGGTGTAAATCAGATAACCGGAAATGGCACTTTACTTGAAGTTCAAAATAGTTTTTCTTCGGAAAATACCTGTTACATACATGTTATATTTTCAAGATTTATGTTATTATTATTATTATAATTATTATTATTATTTGTGTCCATGTTTTTTTCAACAGGTTTGCATTAATACTATTTCTATACATTTTATGGATAAATTTATAAAATTATCTATAATTTAAATCCCGGTGCCTACGCTTTTAACAGTTGTGTTAAAAACGTAGGCACTCCTTTGTTACACAGTTCCTGAAATGTATAGGGACGCACAAAAGTAGTCAGCGCCGACAGCGGACAAAAATGGTTACTCACTGAAACATAGCAAGGTTATATTTTATGTGAGAATAATTTTGCAATTTCTTTATAAAATATTTGTAATGAATGCGAATGATAGGACGTGAAATATTATGTGATGCAGTGGGAGATGTAATAATTCTTACAAAATTATCTGAGGAACAGATGTATAAGAAAATAACTTTTCACTCGATATCTTCTACTAACATGAAAAATTCTTTTAGGTATGCATATTTTCTCATTGTAAAAGATACTTATCGTATGAATAAAATTCAAACAATAGTCGTCTGATTGCAATAATGAATTATATAAAAATGTGTTTCTTAAGTTAATATTTGAACAAGATATAATACAAGAAGCAGAAAATTGTCTTAAAATACTAGCAGTTGTATGAAATAGAAGTCTACTTTTGACATAATTTGTCTATTCATTATAGATTTTGTACGTATGTTAATGTTAAAGATAGAAATTCACATGGTTCGTATTTTTCGTGTATATTCTTTTCCGAGCTTGTGCAACTGATTCCACTTAGAGCCTGGTATGTTTTCAATGAAGAATCATATTCATTTATTGCGAATATAAAAGAAAGATGCTAACATCATACTCTGATATCGTGATATGGAGAAATTTTCTTCTTTCCAAACATTAAAGTTTTCCAACTTTTTAATCTCAATTTCCATGTATTGTGCATCTTGTAACATTTAACTAATATTATAAATTATAATATAAATTGAAATATGATAAAATGGTTTGCAGAAATCACACATATTATGAGAAAAATTATATTTTCTGCCACAGTACCTTCGCACGTAGTTTGACTTTTTTGAATGTCACATCACATATATAGCATTTTAAATATTTTCTTTATTCATTTCAATATACTATGATGTATAATATTCATGCACAATAGCAACAACTCAAAATAAAATTGTAAATGGTATCACTTTCTCGAAATGTCAAAATTGATCCGGTAACCAAAAATGTCAATGTAGCCGTTTTAAAAAGAAAATATAGTTATATGGAAGCAAATTTAATACAGTTTCCAGCATAAGAAAATATGTAAGTTTGTATATTTAAATTAATAAAATTATATGGCGGAAGGTGTTGTGTTGGCCAAATCAGATTTTTTATAAACAATAACGCAACTCTTTAGCTATAAGAATTGCCATGTCAAATACAAATATGATAAAAGAGAAACTCTCAAACCGACATTAATTGCCTGGCACAATTCTTTGTTTTGTTCGTTGTTAAAGCGCCTGTTCAATGTTGTTCTAAAGAAATCGGTATTTATCCCGCCCTTTATTGTGTCGAAAATTGTTGTTTGTCTTGATAGTTTTTTTAAGAGACGCAAGAGTTAGGTTAAGGGGATACCACGTATCGAGGAAATAATGTGGAAATAACTAAAGAAGATTTTCTTCAGTTTTTGTTGAAAAAATATACTTATAAAAGTAAAATATCATCCATCATATTTAGATGTCTTGAAATTTGTAACTTGAAGCTTGGAATTAAAAAAGCCTGATGCTGCAATAGTGTGTGATTCATAATTATTTTGAAAGCATTCCAAAAGAAGATTCGTTGGAAATTTTACTGGTTAGGAAAATTGATGAAGTGTATTAAAGCTCGCGATCAGCCAAGCTAGCGCTAGACTAGCAAAATAATTGAACGATTCGCTATAATCTAGTGTTGATATAGCGCTAGAAGAAATAGCTAGTGAGAAATATTTCGCTAAAACATTTAGAGAACTAGTGGGCAGCTACATATATACGAAAACTAATAAATTATTACCAGTTTTGCATTTTTGGTGGGTTCGTTTCTATTCATTTGCAAGGTCTTGCGTCGTGTAATGATATCAGCAAAATACTTTTCCCAACCAACTATTTCATCTTCTCCATCATCCATTCCATCTACTATTAACTGGGGCTTAGCCAATGTCCAATCTATCTACTAGTCCAACTGATTCTCCTAAACCTTTTCCCTATCTGCTGGGCTTTGAACGTTTGGACTAGGAACGTTTCCACGTCTCCACGTTCGTCTGTTGAACATGGGCGGAGAATCAATCACTAAGTTTCACTACACGCTCTCTCGAGAGACGGAACAGCAGGCGCACGTGACCCGAACAAGCACAAAGGGGATTTAGGATAAGATGATATTATGAGGAAGAGGTTACACGTTTACTTCGTTCATATTTCACACCCGTTACAACACGTGGATGCGATTCAAGCAAAATGTGTGGGAAGATTTCTATTTGTAATAAATATAACTAGAAATAAACACAGATTATATAACATGACACTTGACATAACAAAAGCAGGAGATGCGGAAATCAATTATGCATGCAGGAAATACATATCTAAATAAAAATTTCTTTATACAGGATTTTAATTAAAAAACTGGCCATATGCGTTTAACATGGGAAATAAGTTCTTCCTTGCGCAAAAGTTCCCAAATTATTTTAGACAAAACTTATAATATAGATATAGATATATAGATAGCATTTGTTTTGTTATAAGATTTTACATAAATCTTGTACAAAAGATTGGCTAACAAAACAAATATATTCTATATAATATAATAATTAAGAAAATTGAAATGGCACAAAATTGACCCCTGTGGTGCACTCTCCACAGTGCCCGTGAGGTGACGCCTGGTAAACGCGTTCGCGGTACAAATATATCATCATCATTACCGATATCTGCGAACAAAGCAGATTGGCACATCCTGCAATGGGTAATATGCCATGATGATATATTTATTTATTTATTTATTTATTTATTTATTTATTTATTTATTTATTTATTTATTTATTTTAAGAAAATTGAAAATTTTATTCGTTTGCACAGAAACTCCTAAGTTTGAGTGCTCCAGTTACAAAATAGTAAAGACTGTTGATATTTTCTTTGTTTAGATTTCCTAATATTAAATAATAATTTGATTCATTACAATAGGGTATTCTCTCATATTTTTTTTATTTATTTTTCTTAAAGAACAGTTTTATCTAAGAGTACCTGTGAAAATCCGAGTTAAAAATTCCTTTTAATAAGCGTGATATTAATTTTTTTAATTTGATTTTGTTGTGTCACGTGATAGCGACGTACTAGTTGTACAGGACCGGCGGTGTACTGTCAGTGGTTCATGCGGCGTCTTATCACATTCGAACATGGAGTAGGGATTTCAACTGGTCTCCCATTGGAAGGTCATCTAGTACATCAGCAAAATTTAAATGCTTTATATCTTTTGTATCAATTAATTTATAATATGATTTTTTGTTTTTTCCCTGTTGTTTTCCTATCAACACTAATATTTTTAATAAATTTTTAATATTGGTGTTCCTCAGAGAATACCCTATTATCAGCATTATAAAAGTTCAAATATGTTTTTCGTAGTGGAGTATAAATAGGGCAGATAAATAGAAAATGGTACAGGGTTTCCAGTTCTTGTAAGTTGCAAATTGAACAATGGACAGATGTGTTAATTTTATAACTAACTTTATTGAATTGCAAATATATAACTTTTTTACTTGTCAACCCCAATTGACAAATAATGCGTAGTTTAAATATACTCAAGTTGAAATTTAAATATTCTGCTAAGTTATGTTCATATTTTAAATACCTACTTATAATACTGATTAAAATTCGAATTTAAACAATCATTTATATCTTTTTCTATTAATTTTTACTGTCTTTCTCTAAGATTTCGTTTATCAACTTTTTGTTGATTATTTCTTACTTCAAATAAATGTTGTAGATAATCTCAATTTATTTTGAACGTTAATTAATCCAGCCCTCGACTTCGTCTCGTGTTGAAACTCTCACACCTCGTGGGGAATAGATGCTTTTTCGCACTTGTGATGAAATACTTTATTGAACAACAAAACATAGTTTGTATTTCGTAGTAACCATAAGAATCAGGGATAAAGTTATCCGAGGTTTAGGACGACCGATTCCAAGAATAAAAAATACTGGTACCTATGGCCCACCCAGGGGGCGGGGGCGATGCAAGGGAATTGACGGCTCAGGGATCAGACAATTGGGTTGGCGACAAAAGGAAAAACAAAGCTAATAGGTTTGTTCGCGGTAAAATTCTCAGACCGATGCCAATCTTACTCCCTACTAATTCATGTACTGAAAAGTCGTATTAGTTCTTGATTCATAGTAATTCCTTCAATCTTCGGACTGGTCTGATTAGTACGTATAACCAATCTTGTATGAGTCCATATTGTTCCACGAATACGACATTATCAGTTGGAGTCGTACCGCGAACAACTAAAATGAAACTATGCTTGCGTATGATGCTCTAACTCAGGGGTCGTCAACCCACCGATCGCGAGCTACCGGTAGCTCGCGTGGATACTTCCGGTAGCTCACAAGTATATTCCACAAAAACTAAAAATAATAGAAATTTTCGTAAATTATCATCATGTTTCGTTGCACAATCAAACAGGTCATCTTTGCCTTGTCCTGATCTTAGCACATCATTAACACGTTAAGCGCCACGATGAAATTCGAAACATGACCCAAAAACACAATTTTTTTTCTCCACATTTTCTGATTTATTTATTTGAGACATGTATATAGATTTTAATGATTTTCCAAAATTCCTATTTTTAATTAAAAAATTGCCATTCTAAAAATAGCGGTCCCTAGGGACCGCCGTCGGCCCAACGCAAATTTTAACTGTATGTAACATAGCGGTCCAGGGAGCGGCCCCTTTGCAAGTTGCAACGTGTTATAAACGCCAAACATTAGTGTTGTTAATGCAGGAAATGTGGAAAAACCGGCAGCTATATGTAATTATAATAAAGCGAAAAGTTCTATAGACATATCCGACGAAATGGCTAGTTATAATAGCGCTCCTCGTAAAACAGTTAAATGGTATCGAAACATTGCACTTGAACTGCTTCTCGGCACTGCTGTTGTAAATGCGCATTTTCTGTATAAAAACATCAAACAAACAAGCATATCGATAAAAAATTTCAGAAGGAGCATTATACCAGATCTTCTCTTCAATAACAATAATACAGAAAACAATTTAGACGTAGAAGAACAGAATGAAGAACCATCAGCAAGTAAAAGGAGAAGGCTAAACACTCATATTCTAAAGAAGATGGAAGGGAAATCGCATAATGTCAGAAAATACTGCAAAGGATCCTGTAAGAAAAAATCGCAGGGTCTGCTTTCGAAAAATAAGATTCTGAAAGTCACGATCTATTGCAGTACTTGTAATGGACAGCCACACTTTTGTTTTAATTGTTTTGAACAATGGCATTAATATTTTGTTAATGAATATCATTTGTAGTATACTGTTAATTTAATAAATAATAAAAAGCTAATAAAAAAGACAAAAAAATTTTTTCAAAAAAAATCTTGAGTGTCTGTTGAACACAACACTCTGGCGGTCCGCACTATGCATGAAACAACTACTATTAGCGGACCGCAACGTTACACAGGCAGTTTATATCTAGTGTATGAAGAGCTGTCCGTACGGACCGCTCTGGCCTACTGGGACTTTTCAAAAACGGTCCATAGGGACCGCCGTGGCGCGCAACTCTTGTCTAAAATGTTCTGTGATATGGCAATTTATTTTTGTACATGAAAGGGATAAAACATGCTGCTTCACATCCCTTGAAAAAATGTAACATTTAATTACAAGGCACTTGACCTTGAATGGAAAAAAAATTTCGCTTGCGGCACCTTTTTTTACCTCCCGCTTCCCTTGGTAAGGAAGGTATAGGGATCGTGCTAAAAATCGCATATCGAGATTTTGCGAAATGACCACGTTTTAAGGTCCATAGAATCCAATTTTAACATTTTCACGATGATGTCTGTGTGTATGATGTGTGTATGTGTGTGTGTATCCTTTACTCTAACTCAAATACTATCATTCAGAAAATTTTGAAACCTGGTATTTCGAACTTTTTCTGTAATGGAAAGAGCCCATTAGATTTTGGTGTAAATCGGATAACCGGAAATGGCACTATACTAGAAGCTCAAAATAGTTTTTCCTCGAAAAATACCTTTAAATGTTATTTTTTCGAGAACAATATTATTATAAAAATTAAAGATTATTAAATTTTCTACAGATTTGCATTAATACTTTTTCTATATATTTTATGGATAAATTCATAAAATTATCTATAAATTTAATCCCGGAGCCTACGCTTTAAACAAGCAAATCTCTTTGGTTACACAGTTCATATCTTAAATGTATGTAACTGACAGATAAATGTCACTGTCAAAGAACTAATCATTTCAAATTAATAACAGTAACGTTTTAAAAAGAAAATAGTAAATAGAACCCTAGTTATATGGAATGGATCTTAATGCAGTTTCCCCAATAACTAAATATGTAAGTATATATATATTTAAATTAATAAAAATTAAATAGCGGGAGGTTTGGTGTTGGCCACATCAAATTTTTCTGGATGCCTTGCCTCACCCAAGTTTTGGTGCTTATAAAAGAAAATTCAATTTGTCTTTTTTATAGTGCACCCCCGTATCCAAATTCCTGGGTGCGCCACTGACTGGTGCTTATTCTTTAGTTTATTTTATCTGAGGTTTATCCGATGTTTGTAAAATACAGTTTTCTATTTTATACTTGGTATACGAGGTTTATTTAATGATTGTAAAAGTAGGTTAGGATAGGTTAAATCATATTTTTATTATAAGTTACCAATCATTTAATACTGATTATTAATTTAAAATACTGATCCAATAAATAGCAGCCATTTCCAAATTTAAAATAATAAAAATTTTCTCTATACTAATTCGTAATCTATGTACAATTTTTTCATTTTGAATCCTTTGTATCCGTAATCCTTTTTCACATTTATGCTAGATTTAAATAATTAATTATATATTTACATCATAAAAGCTTCTGGATTAATCTCCTGGTTTTACAGCAGTGTTGTAATTTTATATGCAATTCAATTAAAAAATAATTATATTATACTCGGACAAAGATCTGTGAATATTAGATATAATTATATTTAAATTGTTCAAAGAGAATGAAAAACATTTTACAGTTTCTCGTATAAAGCATTAAGTAATTTTAAAATAACAAAGAGAATTACCCGCCATAATATTAAATTTATAGTATAGCAGAATTGATTTTTTTTTGTTTTGATTAATTTCTCTTGAAACTTTGCTATTTGGAACGATATGCAATGTTTTTTTTTTTTTACTTTTCTTTACAAATAACATACCCCTCGAAATTAATAAAATATTGCGCCCTATATTTTATCCGTTTTCTATAGAAATATAGCAGGTCTATTTATAGCCACGTGTCATATATGATGTATGTTGGACTTAACAATACAGGCATTCAGCTATGAAATAAAGAGATTGTATTCCGCAAGGTAAATCGATTCTACAAAATATTATACCAAAAATAGTGATATTGATAATGACTCAGAAATGCAAGTTTTACCTCTTCGTTAGGAAAGCATGTCCACAACTTGAATAGAAGCCATATTTTATTAGTGCTTTTTTTATATTTTGTTGTATAATAACACCCCTTATATTTGTTCTGTTCATTGAACTACGAAACACCCAGTATGTATGAATATATGGTTTATGAGTTATTAATAATAATGAGCCTATTTCACAATTTTCAAAAATTATTTTAAATGAAAGTTTATGGAATATTTTACAGTGTAACCGTATGGCTCAGCAATGCACAAACACTTAACACTAGATACTGATTCATAATAATCGCCTGCCTAGTAATTGTAGTCCTTAATTATCACACCCTTGGGGTAACAGTAATTAATTCAATAAAACATAAACTTACGTGTTAAATGAACTTTAGGGCTTACGTAAATATTTAGTTATCAATAGGTTACAGTAAAAGTAGATAGCGGGATAATGTGCACATTGTCGGTAAATGTAGGAAGTTCTCCAAAATTATTTTTTTCTATTTTGGTTCTTTAATATGTAGTTTTTATATTTTGGTTCTTTAATATGTACTTTATGAAACCCATATTAAAGTCATAAAGTACTTCTTTCTGACATCCAAATGAGTTTCATAAAGTACATATTAAACAACCGAAATTGAAATTCCTGGACACGAAATAACGTACATTTTTTGAAAAAATGACCAAAATAGAAAAATAGTATAAAATACACGTTTCATAAGACATTTCAGCGCAAGCCGCTCATTTCTAAGAATGACGCGTGCGCTAAAATCATGTCTTATGAAACTTGTATCTTAATGTACTATTATGAAACTCATTTGAATAGCTTAAAGTACATCCTTATGACATCCGAATCAGTTTCATTAAGTACATATTAAACAACCAAAGTAGAAATTCCTAAGCATGAAATAACGTATATTTTTAAGTATTTTTTGACAAATGGACCAAAATAGAAAAAATCTTATGTGGTCAACACAATACCTCCCGCTATTTAATTTTTATTAATTTAAATACATATGCATACGAGTACTTATATATATATATATATATATATATATATATATATATATATATATATATATATATTATATATATAGTATTATTAATTTGAAATGATTAGTTCTTTGACAGTGACATTTATCTGTCAGTTACATACATTTGAAATATGAACTGTACAACTAAGGAGTTGTGCTTGTTTAAAGCGTAAGCTCCGGGATTTAAATTACAGATAATTATTTTTTAAATTATTAATGCAAACCTGTAGAAAATTTAATAATCTTTAATTTTATAATAACATAAATCTCGAAATAATAACATTTAAAGGTATTTTTCGAAGAAAAACTATTTTGAGCTTCTAGTAAAGTGTCATTTCCGGTTATCCGATTTACACCAAAATCTAATGGGCTCTTTGCATATTAGAAAAAGATCGAAATACAAGGTTTCAAATTTTTTTGAATGATAGTATTTGACTAAAACTATTATAATTACCCCTTAACCTTAAAATTAATTTTAATAAAAACTCGATATGCGATTTTTAGCACGATCCCTATACCTCTCTTACCAAGGGTAGCGGGAAATAAAAATAGTATAAATTACAAGTTTCATCAGACATTTTAGCGCACTAGTCCCCTTAGAAAACTCGCGACAAGCCGCTCGTTTCTAACAAAAATACGTGCGCTAAAATCATGTGTTATGTATATTTAATGTACTATTTTCTCATTAATTGCATAAAGAATTTATTAAATTACCCCGAAACAAATACAAGAAAAATATTAATTTGGAATAACGCTTATAATAATAAAAATCATAATAATAATTTGCAAATAATTTAATAAAAGGATTGGCGGCAGAAATAGTTATGAATAACAAACCCCCACTCCTGTGATGTCAATTTACATACAGCACTTCATTCATAGGCAATAGGAAATCAGTTTGTCCGTCACCTACATATGTACCTACGGTATCTATATAAATGTAAGCAATAGTTTGTCACATCATGTTGAGCTGTATGAACTTGAACATCACATTCTGTTTCAGATCACGTGATTTTTTCATTAAATAATCGTAAAATATCTAAATGATATATCGTGATATATTCAAATTTGGTGCTATTTAAAGAATAATACATATTTTTTTAATATTTAATACTTAGAAGACATGAAAATTCTATTCTTTCCTGAACCAATTTTACAAAGTCTAAACGTCTACATTAAATTTGATTATTACTCCCGTTTAGCTATTTGTCGTGTCCCTTCATAATCATCTCATTCTCATTTGAGACCTGTAGTGATCCTTCTATCCTCCGAGTCCCACACTTACGAACCTACACATCCTCCACGTTGCAGCACTAGCTCGAGGATTCCTATCGTGTTTTATTAATGTCGGTTGTCGGTTTACAGCAGCAGTAAGCTCTCGTGTTTAATGCACTTCTTAGACGGCGGGTGTGTTAATTGTCAGCTTAATACGATGTCGTTTCGACTCTTGACTTCACGCTGGAAAGTCAGCCCTTAGGGCCGTTAAACTCAAGTTGAAAGTACATAAATTATAAGTAATTAATCAAATGTAAATACTTGTACAGAGTTTTAATAAGTATTACAACGATTTTGAGGTAAATGCGAAAAGATCTGATTACAGTTTGGATTTCGTCTTATACTTAGTTATTTAAAAATGAGTAAAAACAAATTATAGATAAATAGTTTAAATTTTATTTTGTATTAAGTTTTTGTATTATTCGATTTACCATATAAATATGTATTTGTATTGATTAATACAGACTAAATAATTTCACTCTATTTTTCTACGTAGGTACTTTAGTAATGCTGAGTATTTTGATCTGTCCGATTGTCTTCCAGGATTTGGTAATGGAAAAATATTAGCCCAGTTGCATAAAACATTTTTAACTTTTATGAATTTGTTAACATTGAAAAAGTTTATTTTCCAATGTATTTTCGTACGTATCCATGGTTACAATGTGTAGTTAAACACGTATACTGTATTTCAGATAAGAACAGACCCGATCCTAGCGGGTGTTCATTTTGTTCCCAGAACAAAGGCGGCCAAGTATGGGGGCGGCAAAATCATCCTAACTTTTTATAGTAAAAATTATTATTTAAGAATTTTAAAAATATCAACAATTTATGAAATAAACATATTAATAAAGCATTATTTTTTTTAAATACTTGGTTTGGCTGACGTATCATATCTATCCTAATAGGTATATAGTTTATTTTATTAAAAGACTGGGTATACTTATGATGTCAATCAGAAATCTTGCGCCCCTACGAGAAATTTTTCTGGGCCGCCTTGATTTACAACGCTCCAAGAAAAAATTTAAAAGCAAAATATATATATATATATATATATATATATATATATATATATATATATATATATATATATATATATATATATATATATATATATATATATATATTAATTTTTACATAATACGGTGACAGTAATATTATAATCATTTTTTTGCGTAATTATTAATTAAACTTTTTCATTATTGTAAGCAAATTTTCTTTGTTTTAATCAAGCTTTTCTTTGTTGTAATCAAAAATCCTTAGAAAAAACCCTAAGGAATATAATCAGAGTAATATATTTTCATTAAATCACCCAACTGTTGATACAGATATACATAGATACAGGATGTTAATCATTAAGCGGACCATATGCATTTAACATTGGAAATCAGTTTTCCTTTTTTGTTGTGTAGAATGCCATACGCTAAATAAATAAATAAATAAATAAATATTGCTATTGTAAACTTGGCTTGCGTTTAGACCAATCAGAAAGCTGGAATCGTAAGCCCTATCTTATTCCTAAGTCTATTCTTATCTGAAATACAGTATAATCAGCGAACTAATGTTTCTTGCAACTGGCACATAGTGTGTGTGAGGTTAGGCGCGGACAAAAGCTCAGATGGTCGAGGCAGCCACCAGCAGACTATATTCGCGTTCTTTTTACTACTTTATACATGAGATCTCAGTTCGTCTCAGCTCACCTCAGTTGCCCGACTAATTTTGACCGCTCTTTTTACTCTATCGAAGGTGAGATAAAGTGAGACCGAGGTGAGAAGAGTTCCTCCCCCTTCCCGATTCTTAGTCATCTATGGAGGCTGCACTTGTTGAGTTTTTAATCTCAGATGAATGGTGGGGATAATTGTTTTGCTGTCACAGGCTGTCACATACAATTAGTTTGGTTATTATAAAAATTATTTGTTTATTCCTTTAATTAATATTATTTGAAGAATTAATAAATATGCAGACAATTCCGTAGAAAATAATATATAAAAAATGTGGAAGTTATAGTACCGTAAAAATTAAACAACATTTTAGAATGTGTCGCACTGCATGTTATTGTGTAATCGGCAGAATAACAGAAGCCCAAATAATGCCCACTCATAGTTTTGGGCGATCCAAAATAATACCTAAAAATATCGTGATTGACTGTTGAAAAGCTACTCTCAAATTCAAATTGTACACTCGTGGAACACAGACAATAAAATTTGTCTTTTATCGTCCTTTTTACTTCATAAAAATCTCACTTGATCTCAACTCAGTTCATGTCAAACTCATTTCATTTTGAGATGAGATGAGGCAAATAATAAAAAGAACGCGACTTAGGTATGTACCCAGCGCACGAAGCATACCCAACGCAAGGTAATAGTTGAAAATTCGCGGACGCTTCGCGAAAACTTCGCATCAACGTCGGGACTGTCACTTCTCGCTGTGTTATGGTATGACTATCGAACGAAAGTTGAGGTATAAATTATTTTATAGATGTGGTTTCTTTTGAAACCCTGGAGAAGAATAGAATTGTATGAAATATACAGGTATGAAATTTTTGCATGACCCCATTTATATACTGGACTAGGAAGCACAGAAATACATTACTATGTCTGGCTGAAAAAAGATGGCCGACTAGGGTAACTGAATATCAAAACAGGGGCGCGTTTAAAATATTTTAAACACTTTTCATTTATGTTCATTATAACAAAATATTTTGATCTTCAAACTATTTAGTTTGGCAATTCTATAAAATAGGATTATTTTTAATACCTGTAGGTAACAGTAATTCCCACTCGAGGGTTGCTTACACCTGAGACGAATGAACTAGAATTTGCGGTATTAAATTTTTTAAATACATCCCTGAATCCTATCGCTAAGATCATTTTAAATGTCTCCTGGTATGGAGTACAATTTTAATTTTCAGTAACGGAATACATAAAGGTCAGTTTCCTTTCAAATCAAATATAGGGAAATATTTTCAAAAGAAACCACATCTATTAAATAATTTAAACATCAACTTTCATTCGCTAGTCATACTATACTTTCATACGACGACAATTTGGAGAAGCGAGAGTTTCGCTATCGCTGCGAATATTTCGTGTTGGTTTAGGACAGCCTTTAATGTGTTACAACTGAAGCGTAGTGTCGAAAACAAATCGCTGACGTATCAGGAACAAATATCGTATAAATATGCGATCGGCCTAGGGAGCCAGACCGAGGATGGCGGAGACGATAGAGACTACAATCGTGAGAGTAGGACGTGAGTGGGCTCACAGACGACACAACACATACACCCCATTAAACGGCTTTTGTAGAAGCCTATCTCCAGATTCTGGTAGTATTAAAAAGAGGGTCCTGTTTGTTAAAGAAAGAGTTTTTCATGAAAACACGAGATCTCTGCTTCTGCCAGCCCGCATGATGCACAATAAAAAGTGATAAATAAATAAATAAATATATCATCATGGCATATTACCCATTGCTGGGTGTGCCAATCTGCTTTATACGCAGATTTCGGTAATGATGACACACCAGGCGTCACCTCACGGGCAGTCATTGCTGGCGTGGAGAGTGCACTACAGGGGTCAATTTTGTGCCATTTAAAAATTTGAAATATTTGGCGTCGGTCGGAATCGAACCCGGTTCCCCAAATTCGCGACCAGACACTCAGGCACGCGGCCAATATAAAGTGATGATTGCAAAAACCTGCCATCTAGTTAGATCGGATTGTTTTTAAAAATAATAATATTAATATATACAAATAAACAATAACCTCTAAACAACAAAATATACGTTAGGTATGAATTACAAAAGGGAGTGCCTACTGCACTGTCCAAGCAGAACCGCAAAAAAATAGTGAACTGTCGGACATGTGCTGAAATGGACCAGACGGAATCTAGCGGTCAGTTATCGAACAGAACCTAAAAACCACTGTCTATCAAATAATGAATTGTCAGTTAGGTATTATGGGAGGTATTCAGAATAAGGTAGGTACACTGGTGATGCGCCAGAAGCCAATCACTCCGCTTCGCTCCGTCGATGGTTAGTACAGTATCCCTAACTTTTCAGGGACGGCAAGAACTACATTAACCGTGGTTGGACCCCGTAACCCTATTCGCAATCGAAATTAACGATTCTATCTTTCGAAACAAGATGGCCGCCATACGATGGGTTTGACATATGACAGTTCACATTATTCACTGTGTTTCGTTGACTGTGTATACAAACCGAGTTTAAAAACTTATTTACTTTATATACTACACTACAAACTCAGCTATCACTTATTTAATATGGCGCTTGTACGATTGCTTTTCGTAGTACTGATTTGTGCCACTAGAGGGAATTTTTTTATCTACGATTGCGAATAGTAAATATTTTATTACTATTTGAAACAATCAAATTAGTGCTTACGCGAGTCTAGGGTAGGGATTCACCAAGCCAAGCTACTTGGCTTTAAATAAAAAAGCTTGGCTTGGCTTGAAACTTCAAGCTTTTTTTAATGTTAGGCTTGGCTTGGGCTTGATGGTAACAAAGCTTGGCTTGGCTTGAAAACTTCAAGCTTTAAATATTTTAGGCTTGGCTTGATTTTCAAGGTTTATCAAGGTTTTTCAAGCTATTTCAAGCTTTTTCAAGCTTTCAAGCTTTATAAATGCTCATGCGCACAGTAGGTATATGGGTCTTGAAAACCCGTAGTAGCTGTTTGGTATCAAGATTTTAATATAAATATTCGATGTGAATTAAATTAAATATATCGATTCACCGATAAATCCGATATATCGATGTATTGGAATATTGATGTATCAATATATCGATATGTTATGTCGATGTTTCATTAGATCGTAACGATGTATAAATCACGTTTTGTTTTACATAAATTTATTATGGTACAATTGAAAATATCTTATGCGTAAAGATAAACAAAACCATAAAATAAAATTAATGAAACTTACACCAAGTGTTTTTTCTTTGTAATTATTAAAATATAAAAATATTAAAATGTATATTTTATTTATTTATTTTAGTTTGAGAGTAAACAATCAACATAAATTTATTATTAGAATGAATTATGAATAAATTGTGAATTTGTAAAGTTGTTTCTAAAATATTTATTCGTCATTTCCAAATTTACAGGAGTAGTAAAAGCACAGTATTATATTCGGGATTATGGGCATTATTCACTCGGATGATTTTCATCACTCGCGGCTCGTGACGCAAACGTCATCTTCGTGAATAATATACTATTTTTTGCAGCATTTCCATAACAAAATTAATATCTATTGTAATATAATATTGTTGCAAACATTTGCAGATATCCCTGTAATGATGTACAATAGATTGTTGTTCAACAATATTATAACGCTTTAGTAATATAACATGGAAATGTTATTAAATTACACAATGGGTTCCATAAATAGCAAATGAAAAACTAACATGAAATTTTAATATACCTTCCTACAATCCAGCCAGAGCTGCATTCCATTCTCATGTAGAACGCGAAAAAACGAAAACAGCAGAATAATTTGAAAAGTATCCCATCCGAAGTGGAGTACCTCGTCAAAAACAATCAACAGGAATACCGCGAAATAAGTTTTCCCCGACCATTCCATTCGCTGTCCCTGCCTTGCCTTGCTGCTCCAGCAGAAGTTGAAAGTTGTGATAGGGACTGCCGGCAGCAGATAGAAAGAGCAAGTTTTAAATTAACGGGCTACGGGTGAGTTCGCGACTGCCGTCGAGATCATCTTGAGCCCCGGAAGACGCGATGATTGTGTTAAGCAACAGTGAAATTGAAACGACGACGAGTGGAATGAACCGTTTACGTTTATGGAGGAATATACGTAATTTATAACCGATAATGGACGATTTTTATCGTGATTGCAGGGTTTTGTGATTAAATTTAAATAAAAATTTGTTTTAAATTGAAAATATTCACCTACGAAATTTAAACATGGACAACAAAAAATATGAGTAAATATATAGGAATGCACTCGGGCCGGGCTTAGAGGTTTGGTTTGATTCGGCCCGAATAATATATAACTACCTTTATCTCGATGGTTCAAGCGGCTTCAAGTATATCAAGACTTAAAAAATCCCATTGGTTTATCTCAGCGGATTGAAAATAGGATTGAGTTATTTTCAATCTTCTTTAAATTCGTATCGACGAAAAAGAGATAGTTAAATACTCGATTATGCAGACAGACAGGGAGAGGTATATGATTTAATTTCATCCTGGATATATAACCCCAAAATCTAAAAATTATCATGTTGTTATCCGTCTTCTCTTTCAAAACAAATAAAAAAAACATTTATTTCTTCATTACTCCAAATATTTCGCTTTTCAACAACCAACAAATGATATATATATATATATATATATATATATATATATATATATATATATATATATATATATATATATATATATATATGAATTTAGCAACACTGCAACTTATTACGGTTGTGCACATGCGTAGTTACATTATTTGAAGCTTCACTGTTTATTTCGACAGAAGTCAAGTCGTTTCGTAAGTCCAAGCCTGTTATTTTATAGGCTTGACACTGTAAATTTAATGATAACTGTACAATAAAGTACAATAGACACTTACATAAGTGTAATTTGCAAATAGCGCATATAGCGGCACTGCTTAGAAGTTATGGTTGCTATGGTTACGACAGTACAAACAACCCTGAATAACAGGTAAAAAAGATAAAGGGAAGGGGTTTGTTTGTATCGAGATGTTCTATCTCTCTTGCGTGTGACGTCATACTTGGTGAAACTATTCTAATATAATATTTAAAAAATCATACTTGCTCGGTCATTTATCAGAGACAGAGACTGGTTCATTCAACTAGAACCACAGACGCGTTTCGCTGTTATTGGGGCCTATCAGTGTGGTGCACTGCAGCCTCTACGAGGCAATGTCTACGTTGAGTAGACGGGTGATAAACCATCCAAGATGATATGATGACGCAGAGGTAACTAACCACATTAGTTAAAAATTAAATAATTCTGGCGTTATGGGATCTTTTACGTAAAGATTTATTTTATCTATAATCCTAACTTTCTGTGAAGGAAAATAACATGGTACTATATTTTTTTACTGAGATGTAAAGGATTTTATTAAATCATCAAATATTAAGAAAACCGTGCACTTGATTTAACTATAATTTTTTGTTTTTAGATCGGCCTCTATTTCTTAGGCTAGTCTAATTTTATGTGTTTCTTCTCTAAGATCTTATCTAAACAGTTGTGCTTCAAAAAAAAGTAACGCCAATTTTAAGAGACAGTACCATTAAAAATTAGTTTTGTTTGAAACGTTTGACCGTCATTTTATATGCAATACATAATTCGGACAACTATACGTACAAATTTAAATAAAATATTAAATGCGGACAAAATATTCATTTAAATATTTACATGTAATTGTAGTTTGTTTGCAAAGACAAAAATTTCTTCATTATATTTTTATAGTTTAATTATAGTAATCTGTGCGTAAAACAGCAAATATGGACAACTATGTCTCTAGTTACATAAGTTCGCTCATTAAAAGTACAACAAAAGAAAAATATACTTTTCTTTGATGAATGCATTCATTATAAAACTTTCTACTCATAATTAAAAGAACAAATGAAACGTTCTTGACACCCTTTGTTAAAATTAATCCTTGCATTTTTACCTTAGAAGATGGAACAAGAGGCAATTGAAAAATGAAAAATGAGAGCAATTGCATAAGAGTATAAGAGATAATCTTTCATTTATGTAATATTACAATTTAATATTTCAAATGATAGTACTATTTGCAGAATAATTTATATGTATATTACATACTAACAAAAAAATAATTCTATTCATAATCGGCTGGTAATATGTGGGTTTCTAACCTACCAAACAGTTGGGAAGTGCGCCATTGTTTACAACACTTCCACATAGGTGGAAAAAATTTCAACTGTCGTAATATCACTTTCCAACCGATAAAATTGCATCCATTTTGATAACTCAAATTGAAATAAAAATAATAACTCAATGGACAGAATAAATACATATTTTGTCATGTTCTCTAGAAAGCATAATCGAAAAATATTAATAAAATGATTATTTAATACACAATGATTACTAACTGATTATTAATAAAATAGTATATCCACTTCATGAGAATGCTTATTCTAACCTCGCGCTCATAATTATTTACCTTGGTATATATATCAGTGATCCACTGTTTTGAAGTAGGCTTGGGTTTTCGAAGATGTCAGTTTAAAACAAAAAATTGACGTTTGTAGTTTACAGAATGATTTAAAGTTTTGCCGCTTAAAAGCAGAAAGTAATTTTTTCTGATAGAATTCATAAACACATGAAGCAAAATATGGTTAACTGAAAAAATGAAATCATTTTATTTTTTCAGTCTTTTTTGTTGTTTTGTCTATTCTTGATAATTAATAAAGTAATTAATAAGTAAATTAATAAATAATACTCCTAATTATATCTTGGTAGTTGCTTCTCTTTAGATATAACCTTCAAATTAGTTTTTTTTATTGTTAACATTTTTTTAATCTTCATTCGATTAAGTACTTTAATTTGTCATCAAACCTCCTAGTTGTGTTGAGGATTGTTTCGTTTTCTGTAAATACGATTAAGTCGTTGGCAAAGGCACATTGAAAATGTAAGTAATAAATGATATAAAATTCTTTTGGAATTTCTCGTTCAATATGATATCATCCATAAAATTCGCTTTACAAATAAATCTCAAGAAAAGCGGAAAATATGAGCAATAGCATTAAAAGCAACAGAATTTTTTAATCTAGGAAATCTACTTCTTTGCCAATATTGGAAACGTTATACAATCGACTAGCACTAGGAATTATTAATCATCCACATAAAATTTCACTACTTATATTTGCTGAGCCCATCTCAGCTGCGGAAACATCAGTAATGAACATTGAACTACATGGTTTTGCAGTGAACCGTTACAGTTACAGTTCAAAAAGAGTTTCGAGTCGTTTGGCAACTCCGTGAAGGAAATTGCTTCACATTTGTGGAAATTCGATACTGTCGGTGCGAGGTAAAAACGTCAATTATGACTGCTGTGTTTATTCTGTCTCATCACATTTTCCGAAATGAAGTCCAGAACTAAATTAAGTTTTGAAATAAAATAATTTTTATTATTTCGTTGGAAAATTGAAAAGCTGTACAGCTACAGGGATACTATTCGTACAATATATTTCTTACTAGTCAGCGTTGGTTTAGAATTTGTATTGATAAATTTAGTTTCACGAATTTAAGTTGTTTATTTAATGCATGTAAAAACAATCGGCCTTCAAGAGCCATCTGCTGTTTTCTTAGTTGAAATCATTTTAACTGACACAAATACACTACTACGAGTATAACATTAAAACTCTTAACAAATACGATTTATAACCAGAACCGACGCTAGGGGTGAGACAGCGAGACGTCCGCCTAAGGCGGCATTTTTTAAGGGACGAAACTTTTAAAGCGCGGCATGAAATAATTGATAACTTTGCAAAAAATAAAACTTGGTTTTTCCCGAAAGATTCACTAGAATTCGAATTTTTGCATTTATCTAGTGACCTATGAAATTTTCAGGAAAAACAAATAGGGGAGACCGGTGTCAATTGTAACAGGTGTCAAATGTAACAAGGGTAGGTAACAGGGCCATCTTTTCGAAGTAGATTGAAACGCGCTTGCAGAGTGAAGCAGAAAGAGTCATAGCTCTTTGGTATTTACTGTAAGTACATACGCGCAAATATGGCGTCTGTTTCTGACGAATGTCTGTAAATCGACAAAAAAGTAAATGCAGGTAGTGACACACATTGTTTCTAAAACACTATAAGTGCTCTGCTCGGAAATATTTCAAGCTAAGGATCAGTTTGTGAGTTATATCTGCTTTATTTTATCTATTATCTTAACTCTCTGTGAAGTAAAATAACATGGTACTATATTTTTTACTGAGATGTAAAGGATTTTATTAAATCATTTTATTTCTATTTGAACTCATCCATTTTCATTAAAATTTTGCTATAATTTTGTTTTTAGACCGGCTCTATTTCTTATCTTCTTCTAAATCAATTGTTTCTTTTCAAAGATCTTATCAAAAAAGTTGTGCTTCAAAAAAAAGGTAACGCCAATTTTAAGAGATAGTATCATCAAAAATTTGTTTTGTTGGAAACTTTTGACCGTCATTTTATATGCAATACATAATTCGGACAACTATACGTACAAATTTAAACAAAATATTAATTGCGGACAAAATTTTCATTTAAATATTTACATATAATTGTAGTTTGTTTGCAAAGACAAAAATTTCTTCATTATATTTTTATAGTTTAATTATAGTAATCTGTGCGTAAACCAGCACTATAAGTGCTCTGTTCGGAAATATTTCAAGTTAAGGATCAGTTTGTGAGTTATATCTGCTTTTATTTTTCATTAAAAAGCATTTCGAATTATTACATTAATAAATACAAAAAAGCAGCTAATATTTTTATAAGTTAAGCGGTGTCAGTTGTAACACATGCCACGGTGTCAAATGTAACGTGTTCAATAATTAAGTATAGTATTGATCATGATGAAAATTACAAGAAAAAACCACTGCTATCGAATACATAAAAGAAGAAGAGCAAACAAACGAAAAACAGTTCCGAAAGTAACAGTCGCAGATTACTCTTCAGATGGCTCCGATGAGGAAACTCTCTGATATGTATTTTTTGAGCACAGGAGATTGGTTGCAGTGGCGAAAATGTAAAATCTGGACACCGGGCAAGTTAAATTGTATGAAGAAAGACCTATTTTATGTTTACCTAAACCGCAATTCTGTTAGCGACTAAAGGCATTGGTCAAAATAGTCCATATCACCAACAGAATATATATTTTGTTTGCTTTTACTTGAGTCATCTGAATTTTGTATTTTCTGAGGTAATAAATAAATGTTTATTTTTTCTATAATTTCTTCTTTTATCTGTAATTTTATCTTATTACATCACTGTTAAAATTTGTTACAATTAACACTGACCCCGTTACTATTGACACCAGTTAGGTGTCATTTGTAACATTTGTAATGCCTGACTAAAAATCCTTATACTTCTCATATAGGTAATTTCAAAATTTCAAAATGTAACGTTACCTCGTGAAAAATATTTTTTGTAACAATTGACACCGGTCTCCCCTACATCTATAAAATGGTCTACAACTTTACGTTAATTTAACCGGCTTCGTATCTCAAAATCCCAAAAGTATTTTTTAAATTTTAAATAAAATTCATCCTCATGTTTATGTTATTTCTATAAGTATGCAATATGCATTATATTTTTAATACAACCGGTGGCAAAATAGCTGGTGCCGGCCTGTTTAAAACAAAAAACTGAGGGTTAGCAGGCAGTTTAAAACCTAACCAGAGATAAAAATGAACCGAAACTGCCGATTTTCGCGGTTAAATAATTGTCCATATTAGACAGTTTTTATGGTTAAATCGGAAAAGTCAGTTAAACTAGGCTAGCTAGTTAACCATAGTTAAACACGTACCTTTAAAAATGCATAAAATAATTTGTCTATAAATACGTCAATATTTTTTATCGGTTTTTGTCCTTGAATTGTAGCTTTGTGATAAATTTCATGATGTGTTGTGGTACCGTCGAAAGCTCCATAATTATTAGAAGATGTGTGTTCTCTGAAACTTTTATTCCGCATCACAGACAAATATATGCCTATTTTTAAATGGATCTTCAGTCAAATTATTGACTTATATAAAGCTCATCTCCCACCGTTACCTAATATGTATTTCCTCGTGAAATTAAATATTTCGGAGAAAAGCAAAATATATACATCTAAATTTGTAATTTTCGTAGCCTAGTTTCAAAATTTGCCAAGTTTCTATCAAACTTTTCTCATATTTATAAGAAGCGTCTTATTTCTAACTAATTAATTCATAATATTTTTGTTTTATTTATACACAACATTAAAGCAAAGTAAACAAAAACAGACAATGTAAGAATAATAATTAATATATGTGGGTGGGTATATTAAATTAATTACAGATTGAGATTCGGGATACATGTAAAATTATAATTAATATTAGTATAATAAGGAAAAAGATAAAGTTAAAGCAATGTTGAGAATAATAAATGAAACATTACAGTATTACAGAGTTTAAGAGTGTGTGAAACTTTTAAATTTTGAGTGAATTGTCAATAATGATCCAACTGCAATTCAGCAAATGTGAACTGACTCGGGATTTTTGCGCGGACACGAAAACTTTTTTAACAGAACATGCAGTTGCAGTTTTTTTTTTGTTCTCAAAGTACCTTTTTAAAAAGGTTTTCATTTGCATTTCAACAATGTATTGTCTGCGTTTTTTTCATTTTAATAATTAAATCAATTAAGCAAAAGTAATAATTATGAGAGAAGTTCAGATTTGTTTCAAACAGGGAAGTTATTCAAAAATATGAATATGACCTATTTACATATCTAAAATGGACTTCTAATAGTCCAACTTTTATCTGTTCTGATGGCCACTCCTCCGCTATTTGAACTTCTTTACTTTCATTGGTAGTACTAACCTCCTCCTGACACCATACATTAATAGGCAGTCTTTCAGTCGCCAATCAAAATATTTTCATTTGCATGAGGAGCTGCTATAACAAAAAATCTCTTATTTCCGAAGTATTTCAATTATAGCATTTTATTTCTTTATTAATATTCATTATTAAGCATTTCGTTTTTACCTCCCGCTACCCATGATAAGGGAGGTATAGGGATCATGCTAAAAATAGCATATCGAGATTTTGGTAAATGACCACGTTTTAAGGTCCGTAGAATCCAATTTTAACATTTTCACGATGATGTGTGTGTGTGTGTGTGTGTGTGTGTGTGTGTGTGTGTGTGTGTGTATGTGTGTGTATGTGTGTGTGTGTATGTGTGTGTGTTTGTGTATGTGTGTGTGTGTGTGTTTGTGTGTGTTTGTGTGTGTGTGTGTATGTGTGTGTATGTGTGTGTATGTGTGTGTGTGTATGTGTGTGTGTATGTGTGTGTGTGTATGTGTGTATGTGTATGTGTGTGTGTATGTGTGGTGAGAATGTCTATGTGTGGTGAGAATGTCTATGTGTGGTGAGAGTGTGTATGTGTGGTGAGAATGTGTATGTGTGTGTATGTGTGGTGAGAGTGTGTATGTGTGGTGAGAGTTTGTATGTGTGGTGAGAGTGTGTATGTGTGGTGAGTGTGTGTGTACGCGTGCGCGTGTGCCTGCGTGCGTACGTGCGTGCGTGCGTGTGTGTGTGTATCATCCAGAAAATTTTGAAACCTTGTATTTCGACATTTTCTATTATAAAAAGAGCCCATTAGATTTTGGTATAAATTGGATAACCGGAAATGGCACTTTACTTAAAGCTCAAATAGTTTTTTTTTCGAAAAATACCTTACAATGTTATTTTTCGATATTGCTGTTATTATAAAAATTATAGATTAATACATTTTCTACAGATTTACTTTAATACTTTTTCTACACATTTTATTGATAAATTTATAAAATTATCTATAATTTAAATCCCGGAGACATCATTTCAAATTAATAATAGTAACGTTTTAAAAAGAAAAAAGTAAATAGAACAATAGGAAAGGAATTCAATACAGTTTTCAGCATAAGTAAATAAGTATGTATTTAGATAAAATAAAAATTATTATATGATTCGCAATCCTCATTTTTGGATTAGTTAATTCTATTCTATCTCGGTATTTAAAATTTAATCTTCATTTTAATATCAAAATAGGTAGTTACTTGGATTAGATTAGACTATATTTTATTAATTAGCTTAATCTTTTTGTGACTGAAGCTGTAAATGGCGGGAGGTATTGTGTTGGCTACACCGGATTTTTTTTACTAATTTCTTTTAATTTGATTGACCTGGAATCCCCCATTGTTTTCCTTGTCTAGACAGATTTTATAAAAGAGCTAGAAATATTTCGTGTTTTCTTGGTTCTTAAAAGAGTTTAAATAATTATTGTCAAGAGATCCAAACTTTTTCAATCTCTTCCTATTTATATTATTTTGTATTTGACTCCCACACGGAAAATCACTTGAATATACGAGTATAACATATGTATATCTGCTTCCAATAAGAAACAAATTGTGTACATCTGTGCAGAACGACTGTCCAATTAGTGGTTGGTGATGTGATTACACATGTCACAAGCATCGTACACTGTGATTCGATAATAAAGACCACACAAGGCGCTTTGTTTCCTGGTGCTTGTCGCAGAGATTGTGGCCCAGTCGCCGTCCGCGGACCATTGTTCTTCGTGGCGGTGCGGTGATGATGACAGCTCGATACAGCCACAATGTTGCTCAATTGGAGTAGCGGACAAGAATTTAGTTGACAATGAAAGAAAAAAGTTGATTATGATAATGAGGCCCAAGAATCAAAGCAAGGTAGTGATTTTAAATCAATTGAGGTCTACAGCAGACTGTCTATATTAATGGTGTCAGATATTAAGGATTTTATTTTTACCTTCCGTCACCTTTAGGTAAGGAAGGTATTGTCGTTCGTCAAAAAATTCGGTGGTGAGTTTTTAATGAATAAGCACGTTTTAAGGTCCTTAGAATACGATTTTACTATTTTTGCGCGCGCGCGCGCGCGTGTGTGTGTGTGTGTGTGTGTGTGTGTGTGCGTGCGTGCGTGCGTGCGTTCGTGCGTGTGTGTGTGTGTGTGTGTGTGTGTGTGTGTGTGTGCGTGTGTGCGTGTGTGTGTGTGTGTGTGTGTGTGTGTGTGTGTGTGTGTGTGTGTGTGTAACAAAATTTTCGTCTACGATAACTCTAATACTACAATTCCAAAAATTATAATTCTTTCGTATTCCTCTTCGTTGCATTCATATGAAGAGCTGATTAGATTTTGGTTATAATTGGTCAACCGGAAGTTCCCTCATTTGAAGATTTTAACAGTTTTTCTTGAAAAAACGATGTTAAATATCACTTTTTCACATTTAATGTTATAAATATTAAAGAACATTGTAGTCTCCATACGATTTGACTGCATTTTATACTTCATATTAAATGGATATAGAGTTATAAAATTATAAAGAAATTAAATTTCATAAATTAGCCTTTCTGTATGGATTTTATGGAAAATACATAGGTATTTACGAAAATTCTACCGGTAGATACCGCATCTACCGACTGTGTTCGAAAACACGAGTGGTAAAAAGTTACCGTGTTCGAAAATTGTTCAATATCTACCAGATCCATCTACCGGATTTATGATGAATCTAATCTCAAAAAAAGGTAGTGATGCAAAGCGAAGCGCGCGCGTTAAAATTGGAAATGTGTTCAAAGTAGGACTCTGCTCAATTTGTTAACTACATTAAATATCTAACCTGTTTCAAATTTTTATAGGTTATGGATCTACCCCGTTTACCACTTGCGTTCTTAAAATATCGTTTCCGGTAACCTGATAAAAAGCTGTTTACCGGTAACAGTTCACCGGTAGAATTTTCGTAAATACCTCATATAACTGCCGGAAGGTAATGTGCTGGCCACATCAGATTTTTTAGTTTGATACAGTCATATCTTGTTTAACGACACCACGATATACGCTGATTTTATTACACTTACAGGGTGTCAGGAGGAATATGCCAAACTTCGGTAATGTACTATTAATAGGCGTATGACCAAAAGCCAATCTTACAACCCCAGTTAAAATGTTAACTTCCAAATAAATAAATAAATAAACAAAATTAAAGTTC
The DNA here is from genome assembly GCA_963082715.1 of Harpalus rubripes. NCBI lineage: Eukaryota > Metazoa > Arthropoda > Insecta > Coleoptera > Carabidae > Harpalus > Harpalus rubripes. The sequence continues at coordinate 32,257,536 of OY720460.1, forward strand.
ATTAAAATGTCAATCGATGATTAAATTTAATCACCTTTTCAAATACGATATTTTGTTTCATGAAGCTGGTTTTACGTCAGTGTATGCAATTTTAAGAAAAACACTTTTTCTACTCTGCAAGTATAGTATGACTAGCTAATGAAAGTTGACGTATAAATTATTTTATAGATTTGGAGTCACAAAAAAGATTAAGTTTTTTGTATTAACGAATTTTATTCTAATTTTGACAGTTTATTTCTTAAAATATAGTCTGATCTAATCCAAGTATCTAACTTTTTTTAAACCCCTCAACAGGATTAAATCCCAATTACAGACTGGGTTCACATTCACACACATCCATTCCTTAGTGGGATTAGAACACTGAGCCCCGAGGGCACTCATGACATGAGGCGTTGCTCTAACCATTGAACCACCGGAATTATAATAAAATGAAGATTAAATTTTAAATACCGGGATAGAATAATCCAAAAATGAGGATTAACTTAAATATTTTTGTGAATCGTTAATTTATATTAATCTAAATACATACCTACATATTTACTTATGGTGGAAACTGTATTGAATTCCTTTTCTATTGTTCTATTTACTTTTTCCTTTTTAAAACGTTACTAATACTATTTTGAAAGGATTAGTTCTTTGATAGTGACATTTATCTGTCAGTTACCTACATTTGAATAACTGCGTTTTGTTTGTTTAAAGCGTAGGCTCCGGAATTTAAATAAATTTATCCATAAAATATATAGAAAAAGTACTAATGCAAATCTATAGAAAATTTAATAATCTTTAATTTTTATAATAACATTAATCTCGAAAAAATAACATTTAATGGTATTTTTCGATGAAAAACTATTTTGAGCTTCTAGTAAAGTGCCATTTCCGGTTATCCGATTATCACCAAAATCTAATGGGCTCCAATACAGAAGAAGTTCTAAATACAAGATTTCAAAATTTTCTGAATGATAGTAGTCGAGTTAGAGTGGAGGATCCATACACACATCCACAAATACACACAGGGGTGCGTTTAAAATATTTTAAACATTTTTCGTGTATGTTCTTTATAACAAAATATTTTGATCTTTGGCAATTATATGAAATAGGATTATTTTTAAGTTTCTCTAACAGTAATTCCGACTTGAGGGCTGCTTACACCTGAGACAAACGAACTAGAATTTGCGGTATTAAATTTTTTAAATACATCCCTAAATCCTGTTGCTAAAGTCATTTTAAATGCCTCCTGGTATTGATTACAATTCTAATCTTCTGTAACGGAATACATAAGGGTCAGTTTCCTTTCAAATCAAATATAGGGAAATATTTTCAAAAGAAACCACATCTATTATTTAATCTAAACGTCAACTTTCATTCGCTAGTCATAGTGTGACTAGCGAATAAAAGTACGACTGTCGCACTATAATATCAAGTTACTGAGACATTTCTTGTTGTTCCATTTCTAATCATGTCTGTTGTTGTGTCCTTTCATTAGCTAATGTTGCTCTTTTTCCATCAAATAGTTATATTGAAAAGTTTTTGAGCGTGAAGAGAATTTCCCAATTTTCTAACACATTTCTTTGGTCAGCGAATTTCGTTTCGACATACAAAGAAACTAAAAGTTTATCTATCGATTTCCAGCATCAATCTTTTAACCAAAAAAGTTGGTAAATTGTAACTTGAAAACCTTTTGCCTGTATCCTAAAACTTTTTTATTTGCGGGCTATTTTGGTTATCGCCAAAGAAATCTGAAAGAAAGTTAGGATAATAGGAAAACAAATAATTTCGTGTTTAGATTTTTTTATGGAGGTGCTTGAATAATTCTATAGTAGAAAGAATTTATATCGATTCCTTTTATATGAAATTGCTTTCAAAGGGGAATATACGCACCCTTTTGTGAGAAAATTTAAAAGTGAATTGAAAAATTGTGTAGGTATATAGAGATCCTAAGGAATTAAGATTGATCCTTTAGAAATCTAAACAAGAAAGAATGGTTCACTATTTAAAGTATATTAAATAAAAAATGAATTATGGATGATCTAAATTTAAAATACTACTGAAATTTGTGAGTACCTACTAATGAAAATTGACTTTTTCTGTTATAAGTTTATCGAAATTATGGATAATTAATGTGTTAAAATAAAATCTCATAAATTGAGAAAGAAACGGATTAAAACAGCTGTTTTTCGTAACGATATTAAGATTCGATATTTTCATAAATTAATTGTTAGTGAAAACGACAAATGTTCAATCAAAAAATTGACATCATTAATCTTTACAACTTATTCTATCAATAATAAATTTTATTTTAACTGACAGTTAAGTTAAAAGTATAATCAAAAATGGAAATACTAGACCTATAAGTGCACTACAATATATAGAAAATTCTACATGAATATACAGTATGTCCCCGGATTGAGTTTACAAGTGGAAAAAAAATTCTTATTTTTGATTTTTCGAAAAAATGCCAAGGGAAGAAAAATTTTTGGTTGGCTTAAAACGCATGATACAGTTATTAAAACTTTTAATTAATGTAAGGTTCTTTTATTATAACGTTTTTTCGTATTTTGTCATATATACTCGTAATATCATATGTGGTAAATTTTTGCTGGAAAAATTTTCAGATTGTTACGAAAGCCGGTTGCCTAGCAATTTATTGCGTGGTATTGACAAAAAAATCACGAGTTGTCAAACGAGTGATTTTTGATCAATGTCACGAGATAAATTGGCAACGGGCTCGAGTAAAGCAATCGGAAAATTTTTCCAGGATCAAATTTAACCACGAATGGTATTCGGAAGACTATTTCCAAAATAAAAATCATGTAATCATTTATATAATTTTTTTCTTTACAAAAATCTTATAATTTTTACTGTGTTTAGAGGTATTGTTTCCGTTTGCTTTTTCATAAATAAATTCCTGTTTGAATCGACTCGTTTTTAATAAAAACTGGTAACACTGAAAATATACAGACTTTGACAGGTATGTAAACAATTACTACGTTTACATGCAGTTTTGAAAATGATTTCAGTTTTCAGTCAAAATTATGCAAAACTGTTTACATGCAGTTTTCAAAACAAGTTTAAAAATTGATTTGAAATCAGTTTCGGCGCATGCGCATTTAGCTGATATAAGTGATAGATACTCTTCACTCCAAATACTTCATTTTGCTATTATTCCAATTATTTTTTATACTTCGTACCACTACGCATTAAAACTACACAACTGTCAGTATATTTGAAGGTTAGTAACACAAAGCGACAGAAACATTATGCTCTGTACGCATGCGCAGTATCAAAACTGAATTTTAAGTGTTTACATGAGCAGTTTTAAAACTAGTTTTCAAGTCCAACCAATGAATTTTAGTTTTGGTTTGAGATAATTCAAAACCGTTTTGACACTGTCTACATGGCGTTTTCAAAACTAAAAACGTTTTAAAAACGGTTTCAAAACTGCATGTAAACTCAGTAAATATGTTTCTAAAATGTCAAAAAAATTTCGCTTATCAAAACTCACTTACTTGTAAAAATACGACATCTTATTGGCTTAAAGGGTGCGATAAAATTTTTGTGATGGTGTTTTGTCGAAATGAAATTTGGTAACTAGGTAGAATCCTGAATTTGGATTGGTTTACATATTTATGAGTGAAATAGTCCTAATAATACAGTTATTACATTGAATCAAATATCATTTTCGTTAGCTTTGCAATAATGACAATGATTAAATGTCAAAAGTAATTCTTATTATCATAAAGTAAGAAGGTATTGTTTACATTACTAGTAAAATTCAGTACGAACTCATCCAAAATTGTCTTTATGAAGACGATCTCTCCAATTAGGCATCAGCAAATCACACATTCAAAGAATTTTGAAAGATGATCAGATTCGATCAGAAAAGAGACTGGACACTTTAATGCTGTTTAGTTGCAAGTAATCGTATTATTCTTCCACTTAGAGAATGTAATATCAACACAGGAGCTAATATCAAGTCGCAATATCTCCTTCGGACTCTTGAATGATGATGCGGACACAAACAAACTACGTCCACACACATAACAAACAGCGTGTGTGCGGGTATCAAATGTCCATATTTGTTTGCCAGCGATCCTTCCAGCGCTAACATCGTCCCAGGCTCGGTTTTAACTAGAATTTATAACTGTAATTTGGTTGTTTGCTCTGGGTCTGTCTGTACACTTCCTTCACTATTACTCCACTACTACTCCAGAGGTAAATTGTACAATGAGAAACGGACTTCAAAGAAATTGAAACAAGTTGAATGAAGAAAGGAAGAAAGAGTAGGAAATTGAATAATAACAAAGATATAACGTATGTAGCAAAAGTTTTGAGAAAAACTTTACGTTTCAAATTTTTTTACTAAATAAGGTCTAATCTAGTTGTCACTGGATATAACAAATACATAGTAGTTGTCAGAAATAATTTCGAAAGAGATTATACAAACTCGATGAACGCAAGTTTTTGGGGATCAAAATATTGAACAAACAACTATGTACCGACTATACGGGAATGTGAAGAAAGTGTAGTATTTATTAATTTACCACAACGTGGGCGCGCCGAATTTTTGCCACCACGTCGAATCAGTTGAGTCATTCAAAGTGCTCCAGACTAAAGTCTGATTTCCACCTAATGTTTTAATGCTTAATGCATAATACTTTGTGCATAAGGCAGCGGTCTCACTGACCGAGTACTATCAATCGTTTACTGTCGTATATATTTCAAACACGTGTATTCTAATAGCGTGTGTCACACTGGGCCATCGTTTTCTATCGAGTGCCGTCGACTTGTTTGATTTTCAAGTTGGTTTGATTTTTACTCGATGCTCGTTTCTACTCGATGCCTTGACGCATGCGTAAATGTACATAACCTCTTAATTTAGTTGATATCATTCAAATTTCATTTGATTTGACACTGACAAATAGAAGTAGTCGTGAAAATATAAACAGCAATGGTTATTGAGAAAGAGCGGAGCACGAGTGAAATTAATTTAGATTAATATATTTACATATACTCGACACCAAATGATATATGCAACTCGACCAGTGAGACCGGACCTTCATTTTTTAAATGACACGACATGATTCGATATGACACTACACGACACAACTTTACCAGTGAGACCGCCGCCTAAGGCTTAATGCATTATAACAATTTACGATAATACCATTTCCTGCTTTAGTGACTAATTCGACAGATATGTCACATTTTTTTTCCTTTTTATTCTTAACTATAGCAGACTACCATTGCATCAGTAATTCTTCTTTGTTATAATATGTCATATGCATAATTTTCCGTATCTATATCAACATCGAAAAATTAAAAAAACTTAATACTTTTAAAATAGAGTGACAATCTCACAATTACGCTTAGTCATTATGCCTTAAACCTTGGAGTTTGCAAACTTTTGTTCTTACGCATTGCTCTTAGTTCTTAAGCGTTAAGCATTATGCATAGCTGGAAATGATACTAAACTTTGTCATATGATAAACATTTTTACACATTGCGCTTAGTTATTAATTATAGTTCTTACGCCTTAGAACAATCGGTGGAAATGAGGGTTAAGTCAGAAGATCATCGCGCAAATTAATTCGATAGTTTAGAATTTTAATATGATTGTTAGCGCAACTTTGGTCAAAAATGATTTAAAATTTCGAAAAAGAAATAATGTAACCAAATACTGTACGGCCCTCCCGCGCAGCTTGAGCGAATATCCAAATGCTGCAGATCATTAAAGAGCCAACAAAGAATTAAATAACGGTAGGAAATACCTAAAGAACAACAGCTACAGAGAAGAATATTTCTGACAATCCGGGAAGTAGATTTAACATCGTACAGAGAAAATTTGACAAGATATTAAAAAACTGCGTCGCATTGAAGATAATGGTCCTCTATCAGTGTTGTAAAATTAGATTTCTTAGTTTATAGGAACAACCCCATATTTATTTATTTAATTAATTAACAACTACTACTACAGGATACAAAGTATCCCAATTACTGATGGTTGGATATACATATAATTACAATTCAACGTGACAGAATGAATAAAACATGTTAGTGGATATAAGATATAAGATAAAATGTATCGAAATAAAGGTTACAAAAACAAGAATAATACACAAAAAAGGAAAGAAAATAATTTACAATGACATAAGAAGTGAACATAATGTATTTTTGAGACGGATGTACGAAAAATTGAAAATGTCAAGATATATTTCGCGCTCTAGAGTGTTGAAGATAGAATATAATCTTCTAATAGGAGCTCTAAATTCGTAATTAGTTTTTACAGGAACATTAGTGAAGGTAGAATGATGTTTAAATGATCTGATAGGCATACGAGGAATGGAAATATTTTTATCATCCAAACTAGGGATGTCATCAATTTTGTTATACAACAATTTATGTAAATACAAGCAGGACAGCAACTTACGTCTGTTATCTAGTGGCATAATGTTAAATTGTACTAATGTGTGAGAATAACTGTATGATATTGGATCAACTAGATGACAGATTTTACGAGCGCAGAGTTTGACAAATTTTCTTTGTATACGTTCAATTTGCATAATATGAGTGATGTAAACTGGATACCAAATAACAAAACAGTATTCAAGTTTGGATATAACAAATGAATAGAACAAGGATTTTAGCGTAGATATATTGTTAAAACAACGTGAATTTTTAATTATAAAACCTAAGTTTCTGTTATGTCAAAGTTAAAAAAAATCTTTCTGTTTGATGAAGTGGTCAAACTTTTCTCAAAACTTTTGTAACATACATTATGAGTTGAAGATACATAAGTAATACAGGCATTGTGTATGTTAATAAAAATGATCTTGACAGAAGACACTGAGAAATAACTTGTTTGTTTTGTAAAATACCCCAATCGTGGTTTATACGGGTGGCTCTGTCCTCAACTCCTTTGATTCGCAGATGGTTTGGATAGGATTCCCTGCCTAAGTGGAGAGATCTTGTCGTGGCGGCAGGGCTTAACCAATCCCCAAAAGGGATGGGACTAACGTTTCCACATGAGAAAGAAATTCTTTTCTAGCTTCTTAAATTGCTTGCAAACAAATATTGTCGATTGTAAAATATATATAAAATAATAATAATGAACATTGTATTGTGTAAGTATGACAGTTTTAATTATTTTATTTTTTATTTTGCTGCTTCCATGCCCTTAGTGTTAATTTTTTTCATATAAGTAAACATGCTGCTCAAAAATATTTCAAGTGCCACTCGGCTTGACGTTCAAGGTGTGACGTCACAAGAATAAATCAGTATTTTTATAAATTTGTTCAGTATTAGAATAATTCGAGGAGAACGGAATTAAAGATTATGTGACGTCATCTGTGCGAAGTAATATAAATAATGGGAAGGAGATAGGAATAGCTCTATCTCTTTCGCTGTATATTATTTTTAATTATATTTTAATTATATATTTAGGTTAAAAACAAGTAGTCACGTACCCAATTTAACTTTTTCTCAGTTTTCTGTAATTAATTATCGCTTGCACTGCAGAGCAAAATACTAAAATAGATTACTAGTTTGATGTATATACTTTTGCTTCCCTTTGGAAAATGATTTAGGAGATAAACTTCTTTCGACCTACTTGGGAAGGTTTTTATTTTATTTCTTTACACTTATTGGACGTTTCAAAGGCCCAATGGCCTTCATTTTCAGCAATCAAGTATTTCTGTATAAATAATGGAACATTAAATCTTTCAAAAAGCAAACAATGTTTGTAAACATGACGGAACTACGTAGGCAAACATATCCAAATAAAATGTAAATCATATTCTGGAAAAAAAATTGATTGCTGAAGATGAAGGCCATTGGGCCTTTGAAAGGTCCAATAAGTGTAAAGAAGTAAAAACAAAAACCTTTCCAAAAAGGCCGAAAGTAGTTTTTCTCCTGTAATAGTTATCTGTATATCAAGGTGTACACAATATTTTTTGTGCAACCGTAAAAAATATGTAATTATAAATTTTATTAATTTTAAGCAGTTTTATTGTAAATCGAAAGTTAGCTTTCAAGGTGGCTATGGGATAATCATTTCGCGGCCGTTACCATAACAACGGTCGCGAAATTTAATTTCGCGGCCTGTATTGCGGCTGCGAAATGCTAATTTCGCGTCCGGTTGCACAAAAAAAAATATGAACAGTACAAAATTCAAATTTAATAATTGATTTAAATTTTGCTCAAAACAAATTGTACAGAATATCTCATTTTCGATGTTTTTTATCTTCCGTCACCTTTAGGTAAGGAAGGTATTGTCTTTGGTCAAAAAATTCGGTAGTGAGTTTTTGATGAATAAGCACGTTTTGAGGTCCCTAGAATACGATTTTACTATTTTTACGATGATGTCTGTATGTGTGTGTGTGTGTGTGTGTGTGTGTGTGTGTGTGGATGTGTGTGTGTAACAAAATTTTTGTCTACGATAACTCTAATACTCCAATTCCAAAAATTATAATTCTTTCGCATTCCTCTTCGTTGCATCCATATGAAGAGCTGCTTAGATTTTGGTTATAATTGGTCAACCGGAAGTACCCTCATTTGAAGATTTTAACAGTTTTTCTTGAAAAAACGATGTTAAATATCATTTTTTCACATTTAATGTTATTATAAATATTAAAGAACATTGTATTCTCTATACGATTTGACTACATTTTATACTTCATATTAAATGGATATAGAGTTATAAAATTATAAAGAAATTAAATTTCATAAATTAGCCAGCTATGCTAGAAACAGCTACTATATTAAGAAAATTCTGATTGAAAGATGTCAGTGTCAAGTGCAATGACATATTCGTAGTATATTTATGTTACAATTTTACTCGAAATATAGGATCTTTTTTCTCGAAACTTTCTGTATGGAATTTGTATAAAATACATACAACTGTCGAATGGTAATGTACATACAAGAAATTTAGAATCTTTTGCAAGGAATTTTCTATGTGGATTTTATAGAAAATTCATACGCATTTACGAAAATTCTACCAGTAGGTACCGTATCTACCGACTGTGTTCGAAAACACGAGTGGTAAAAGGTTACCGTATTCGAAAATTGTTCAATAGCTATCAAATCCTTCTACCGGATTCGTGAAGGATCTAATCTCAATAAAAGGTACTGATGCAAAGCGAAGCACGCGCGTTAAAAGTGGAAATGTGTTCAAAATAGGACTCTGCTCAGTTTGTTAACTACGTCAAATTTCTAACCTGTTTCAAATTTTCAAATTTTTTCATAGGTTGTGGATCTACCCTGTTTACCACTTGCGTTCTTAAAATATCGATTCCGGTAGCTATAAGCTGTTTACCGGTAACAGTGCACCGGTAGAATTTTCGTAAATACCTCATATAACTGACGGAAGGTAATGTGCTGGCCACATCAGATTTTTTTAAATCTAATTACGCCATTTTATTCTACCTTAAAAATTAGTTTAAACAATTTTTCTCTAAGTATCATAATAAATAAGATATGATATATTTTCGAAATGAGAGAAAAACTGGTTTTTGCCTGCTCAGAAACAAAAGACGAACGAAAATTCCTATGATGACTGTTAAACTTTTCTCGAAAAGTTGACCATGGAATGTGCAAACGATTTTGCTCTATTGTTAATATTACCCGAGGCACCTTTAAAAAAACATCGGAAATGAGACTTCCTTTATAAGTACACTAAATTATAAATGCTAAATTATTACCACTATAATTGTGAAGTAACTAACTTTTTGCAATATAATCAGCTTGCTCTCATCACAAGGAAACCAAATCTAATTTTCTTGAGCTTATTAATTCCTTCGCTTTATCTGCAGTTAGTAAGCAGGCCAATTTTCACCAGAAGTAATAACAATCGTAATTTCCACATTATTTGTTTTCCAAGAGTAGTAAGAAACTGCGATATGGTTGTTTTATATCTATTTGAAAGAAAAGAAATAAAGGGATTGCGAAAGATAAAAGCTTCGACAAAGAGAAGCCGACAGAGACAAGATACCGTCTCGGGATTATCCGGAGTCGTGCTTACTGCATTTTATACATTAGCTATCCTTCAGGGAGACAGTATAACTATAATGAAGTTTTTTAAATAAGTATTTCAGTTACTTACTAAGTAAATCACCCTTGAATTAACCACAGGTAATTGCTTGACAGTTTACATAACCTACCCAAAAATAATTGTGCGTCGAGTACTACCATCTCTGAGTTAAGCCATGAACTTTTCAGTCGTATAATAATATATTCTATAATTAGTACGGAAAAGACAATTTCCGCGCGAGCGAAAAGTTTGGTTTCGCAAGTACGAGTTTTAGGCTATACTTTCTTCAACACTATTTAAAAAATATATTTTATTCACAATCGGTTAGTAATATGACGATTTCTGACTTTTAAAAAGTTGGGAAGTTAGTTATTGTTAACCTCATATTCCAAGAGGTTGGAAAGTATAACGTGAAGATAGCTGGGGTTGGAAAGTTGACACTTTCCAACCTCAGCTATACTCACGCTATACTTTCCAACCTCGAGGCGGGAAATAGCTGCCCCCCGCTTTGAGAGATTAATGCGTATCAATGATGGGTATTTACATATAAACAAAGCATCTTTACAATTTATATGATAAAAATATGAAATAAACTTGTAAATAATACAAGTAATGAATGAAATCAATATTTAAGGTTAGAAATCAAACAGACAGTTCATGTGACAAATGAATAATCTCAGACCATTCGTTTATTTATGTTAGGTTATTATTATTTAAATGCAATTATGAATTTTTTATTTCAGATTGTGAATAAAATAGTATACAAACCTCGGTGAAAAGTTTCATTGTCTCGGGCTATAGTTAACCTCGGCGCTTCGCGCCTTGGTTAACTATCTTCGCCCTCGACAATGAAACACTTTCCACCTCGGTTAGTAATATACTATTACTCATCAATTGACATTTTTGCTAAAAATAATAAAATATTATTGGTATGTTACAAAAGTATTAATTTTATATTTAACTTACCATGTAAATACCATGTATTATTTGCCAGTTAAGGCAGTTGAAGTGATAAAATCAAATAAACAAAGCGCCAAGAAAAGCCGGCTTGATGTTGAAAACAATTGCGTTTTCCCATGTATTTTAAATAAGTGAATTGAAAAACCAGTGTGCTTTGATATTCTGTAACAGGGTTGCGGAATGAGCTCATTCTGTAACAGTTTTTAGTTACAGTAGTGTTATAGAAAGGTATATTAAAACATAATTACGGAAGGCAAACAACGAGTGCTTGAATTGTCTTCTGTAACGTGTATATTATACTGTTTGGCAGTTGGTAGTTTTCTTTTCATTTCGAAATACAAATATATGTTATGAATTTGTCAATGTAATTGTTTTCTTATTAATTCACATCTTTTTCTGTATTATAGAAATATTTTAAAAAGATATTCGTCACTCATTGGAGATATTAAAAAATCAAGCAGAATAATCATGTTATTCAAGGTTTTGAACAAGAAAATTCAAAATCTTAGAATGGTACAGTATTTATTGTTTATTTGCAATTCATTTTCTTACATTACGTTTAAAAAAAAATCAGTTTAAACAAAAACATCCAAGTTAATTGTTTCATCGTATCCACCTTGGTTTTAAATTATGCGTAGACAGATTAGATTTTCGTATAGTCTATCATAAAAATCTATCGGCGGAGCCCTAGGGAAAACTCGTTGAAGCCGAGGTTACGCTAGTATTATACTATTTTCTCTGTTGAGGCTTTTATTTATATTATTTTTTCACAAAAATATTAGAGATTTTTGGTAGAATTAGGTTGGTAATGGTAATAGTGGTTTGTGTTTTTTATTTTGTTCGTAGCCTCAATATTAGTGTGTTTATTGCAAGCATGCCAGCCGCAAATAACAAAATATTACCAAAAATCGTTTAAGAATGAAGCTCCTAAAATCAATATGCGCGCTACAATGTGACATTTTAATTCCGAAACAGAGAAAAAAATTTACTCAGGATTTCACTCCACCTTTCAAATGGAAGGAGAATTTTGTTCTAAATTTATTTCTAAAAATTCAATCATCCTCCATACACCGAAAGAAAAATGTAAAACCAAAGATTAAATATTCTTTATAAAATTTCTCAATCCGATTACTCTCAATTAGACCCACAGATTTCAGTAAGATAGTCCAAAGCCAACGCTGAACAAAAAACCATCTGAGCACGGATGACTCGATTCAAGATGGATTTATTCCTGCGCGTGCTTTATTTCCAGCACTCTTTGATCTTGCGAGTGTTGCTGAATATCAGCAGACGTTTGCTTGTTCGGTGTTCGCATAGGTTCTGTCACAGGCAGCAGGCATCCTTCAACGTAACGTTGCCTGATATGTCAAAATCAGAGATTGAAACTTGCAGGTGATATGACCTGTTACTGAATGACGGAAGCGAAGATATTAAATTTTGTTTTATTAAGCTCATTTTCCAGAATGATATTCGTACCGTGGCTTATACAGATCTGCTTTCAGCGCTTTTCCATATAATTCCTTTTGGAGGATTTAAAATTCATATTTCAGCATTCATTTGAACATTTAACTCAAAACGAACTCCGATAAATGCTAATCTATCCTTATACGAAACATTTTTTATATTTATTTTTTATAATTTTTAAGGGTATATATTTACTTTGGACGGATACGAATTTTTCTTCGAGACATCATACGTAAATTTAAAAAAATATTTTATTCTTTTACCAGTTTTCTTTTTAAGAAAATTATAAAATACATAATACCTACAGAGACATATTTGTAACGTAAGATACTTATTAAGGTAAAAAATAAAGAGAAAATAATTTCTCGATGTTCAGTCAAAAACTTTATTTTCGGCCTCGACCGGTTTCGGCACCAACTATACTTTCTTCAGGAGCTGTTATAAATTTACAAATTACCAAGAGCTCCTGAAGAAGGCACAGTTGGTGCCGAACAGAGCTGGACAAGTTACTTTAAAAATGTAACTAGTTACTGTTACAGTTACCTAAAAAAAAGTAACTAAGTTCCCTTAAGTTACTTTCTAACTACTTTTAATAGAGTGAAGTGTAGACTTAGACTGTTGACTTAGATATTCTGTAGTATACATATCAGGGAGTTTTTGCACTAACTACGTTGACCTAAATTTTAACGTTATTGCTTGGCAACACCCAATCAAATTATTATTGTTAATGTTAACGGTTCTACATTATAATATAATATAAAAATTAAAAGTGACATTTTATTTTGTGAGAAGGGAGTTTGCAAAAATGAGACGAATTCTACCACCAACACAAATGAGATGTTCACAGCCATTGAAAATTATAAATATAAACAAAGCAAAACGTCTTTACTGCACCACGTATGTCATATGACGGGAACTTTGTCGTACACGAACATTTTGTGTGCGCTGATACTGCGTGCATAGATGCTACCTGAAGGTAGCATCTATTGCCCCCTAAAAAAATACAGGCTGCGAAATTGGATTTCGCGGCCGTTACCACAACGGATTTGTCCGTTGTCATGGTAGCGGCCGCGAAATTAGGTAAACAATCACTTTGACACTTGAGAATTGCATAGGTTTGTTTATCAAATGTCAATCCCATAGCCACCTTGAAAGCTAACTTTCTATTTAGAATGAAACTTTTTAAAATTAATAAAATTTGTAATTACAATGGTTGCACAAAAAATATTGTGTACACCTCGTCCGCGAAATCCTTTAGCGCCCTCGAGATTGTCTTGCCTCGGCCGCAAGCGGCCTCGGCGACAATTTTCTCTCGGTACGCTAAAGAGTGATTTCGCGGCCTTGATATACAAATAACTATTTTGAATGAACATCCAGAAATTATTTTCTACCCTGGGCCCGTCCAAGTCTATGGCTTGTTAGAAATTACATGTTGCATATGAATTTTGAAAAAAAATATATGAAAATGAAATAAAAATTGTTATATATTTTGTATTTATATACCGATAATAATGTAATTAAATTATTTGTGAAAAATGGTTGCCATGTTGTGACGTCAGCGTCACTACAGTCGTCCAGTTACCCTGTGGAAATGTCACTAGAGTGTGAACCAAGTGTGGACCATGTATATTTTGCTCATAAATACACGATTGACTTTGAAAATACTACATACATAATTACATCCGAGCATTTTTTTATTAAGATCAAAATAAACTTTATTAATTCTTTTATTCAGGTAATAAATTTTTATTATACTTTGTTTTAGTTATTGTAACCTCAATACTTGCCATTGTTGTAATCAGTTAGGAATTATGAATGTAACCAGTAGTAGGTTTTGATTATTGTAATCAATTAATTTTAAAAGCAATATAGCTGAAATTATATTTTATTAATTATAATAACAACAGGTGATGGTGATGAGTGTGATAACCTTTAATACTATATTAAAGAAAATTACTTTAATTAAAACCTAAAACCAATGATTATGAAAACGAGCCAAAATTATAAATTTTACTTACCTTATTTTTATTTAGGTATATACTTTAATAACATATGAATGGTAAAGTATGTCGGTTTTCTCTACTTATGGCGGAATGACGTTGACGTCACAACTTTCGCGCCAAAACTTTAATAAACATTTTAGGCATTTTGAAGTATAATTTCAAGAAAACAAAAAATACGGTATTTCTATTTTTAAATTCTTAATAACATATAAAAAATTCAATAAAAGTTGGACGGGCCCATTGTAAGATACTTATATTTTGTACACGAATACATACGTACTTATATTTCAATAGATTCTTCTCTATTTTCCTGACGTACTTAATTTAATATAAATAAAGAATAAATGCCAATTATTTGTACATGATCCCTATGTTCAATTTTTTACTTCTGTTTTTAAGTCTCATTGTGTGCTTTAAATTCTGAAAACAGAATTATTTTTTTATGTTTTTATATTTTTAAGAAATTTTATTAATTTTATACCTGTAATATGTAGCCAACCAATGATCATCATGTTATGTGGATAAGTTTATTCGAAAAGGTTCCATCAGGAAATTATGCTAAAATATATGTAAAACGTGAGCGAGCCGAATACGAACGAAGGGGAGCGGAACTTGCCGTGCGAATACAATAGGAATGCTCTGAATCGAAAATTACTTTATATGTACACATGTACATATGGGAAAGGGTAGAAATTTCTGTTTATATAAGCTTTAAAAAGTACGCAAGAGGAGGATTCAGTTAGAATCTATAATAGTTACTAATGATATGGTATTCAGTATCTGTGGTAAATACATTGGCTGCTACCATAAGCTTTGTTTAAAGAACGCCTCTTTTGTAAATACTAAATTTCAATATTTAACTTCACTTATGTTTAAAGAATGATTGAAGGTGCTACACTTGCAATCTTTGACCGTGGACGGTTCTGGATATGTACAGGCGAAGATAACAAGTAGGCGTGATCAGAAAACTATCCCTACTCCGTAAAATAAGCGTGCAAGGGAAGGTACTTCACAGCAGGTAGCAAGTATGACACACTGTCTCAAAACTTGATATTTCATCAAACTTTGATTAACATTGATTACACTATTTCACAATTTTTACATGAAATTTTGCTGATTGCGTGTGTTTTGCAAACAAATTATTTTAAAGATGAACAAAACAAATATTTAGAACAAATTAAAATATAGATACGATACGAGTATATTTCTAAAATAATATGTGTTTGTCTCCCCAAGCACCAACAAATAAATTGTCGATTTGCTGCTGTTCCTTATTTCTTACCTCCTGTACCGTAACCGATATTCCCTTCACCCCGCCAAAACATTGGACTAAACATGAGTCAGGTGGCCAGTTATATACTAGTAGCGACATCGTATACGAGTAAATTGAATTGATTTTTACTATTTAAAGTGTCAAATGTCTCGTTAATTAATAAAAAAAATCTATTTTCTCTTATGCAATCGATTCTTTATATTATTCTAAACACGGTCATAGAAAGAATTTTTTAAAAAGTTAAACAGTGAACGATAAAATAAATATGTTAAATAGGACATAGTCGGCGTATGATTTAATTACAAAAATACTATTTCAAAATTATAAGACTATCCCCGTGTAGGGGCGATGTTCAAGTATTTATTTTGAAAATATAAAAATGCGAATTCAAAAAATAAAGGCACTAACCCGAATTTTGTAACATCATATGTCCCTTTGAATTGCATCGCAAGTGTAGTGCGTTAACTGAAAATATTTATTTCAATACAATAATACAAACTATGTTCTGCTTTAACATTAGATTTTGAAAAGGTAGAATAGATAATATTTCCTAAGCTACCAAAATCAATAAAAACGACCCTAAAGATGAATTTAATTTTTACCTTCCGTCACTTTGAGCTAAGGAAGGTAGGTATTGTCTTTGGTCAAAAATATCGGTGATGAGTTTTTAATGAATAAGCACATTTTCGGTTCCCTAGAATGCGATTTTACTATTTTTACGATGATGTCTGAATGTATGTGTGTGTGTGTGTGTGTGTGTGTGTGTGTGTGTGTGTGTGTGTGTGTGTGTGAGTGTGTGTGTGTGTGTGTGTTTGTGTGTGTGTGTGTGTGTGTGTGTGTGCGTGCGTGCGTGCGTGCGTGCGTGCGTGCGTGCGTGTGTGCGTGCGTGCATGCGTGCGTGCGTGCGTGCGTGCGTGCGTGCCTGCGTGCGTGCGTGCGTGCCTGCGTGCGTGCGTGCGTGCGTGCGTGCGTACGTGCGTTCGTGCGTGTGTGCGTGTGTGCGTGTGTGCGTGTGTGCGTGTGTGCGTGTGCGTGCGTGCGTGCGTGCGTGCGTGCGTGCGTGCGTGCGTGCGTGCGTGCGTGCGTGCGTGCGTGCGTGCGTGCGTGCGTGCGTGCGTGCGTGCGTGCGTGCGTGCGTGCGTGTGTGTGTGTGTGTGATGATTTTTTCGGATCGCATAACTTCAATACCACCTTTCCAAAAATTATATTTTTTGCGTATTCGTTTTCTTTACATCTATATGAAGAGCTCATTAGATTTTGGTAACAATTGGTCGACCGGAAGTAGCCTAATTGAGGATTTTAACAGTTTTTCTTGAATAAACGGTGTTAAATGTCATTTTTTCACATTTAATGTTATTATAAATATTAGAGAATATTTTATTCTCTATAAGATTTGATTACATTTTATACTTCATATTCAATGGATATAGATTAATAAATTTATAAAGAAATTAAATTTCATAAAGCAGCAAGCTGTGCTATGAAAACATTTACTATACTAAGAAAATTCTGATTGACAAATGTCAATGTCTAATGCATTTGATAGTATGTTTGTGTTATAATTTTACTGGAAATATATGATCTCTTACAAAAAAACTTTCTGTATGGAATTTGTACAAAATACATAAACCTGAAGGTAATGTATTGGAAATATGAAATCTTTTACAAGAAAATCTCTGTGTGAAATTTTTACAATATACATAAACTCTATCCGTTTTAAATATAGAGTGGTGTGAGAATAGGAGCAGTTTGATCTTGTTGTTTGATTGGATAATATCAGGGCATTATCCAATCAGAAAACAAGATCAAATTGCTCCTATCTTCGCACCACTCTATGTTAAAACGGATAGAATATAGATTTGACCACGATCTGACGGAAGGTAATGTGCTGGCCACATCAGATTTTTTTTATGTACGTAGCCTTTCAAGAGCCCTTTGAGAGCTCTTAAAATTTTTAAAATTAGTAGGTCACAGGATATATTTGGAAAATTAATCTCACTTGTAATAAGGTAGTAATTAGAGTAAAATTACTACACTATAAAAAATGCGACAACAAAAGAATCTGTGCAATGGAAAAACCTGATCAGCACTTTCATCTGGCGGTGCACAAAGGCGTGAGTATCACGCGGATTCCACAAAGGGCTTGTTCGGGATCCGAGCCCACGAGAATCAAAATCAGACCCGCAGCTCCGATGCGCGACCCGCATCATAAATTAATTTGCATCAATCTACTTTCTGGGAATTGGGAACGAGAACGATACCTAGTGATGAACGCTAAGGGATGTTTCAGGTTCGATGGCTACGACCCTTGCAATCGTCAGAAGTGGAAGTGGAGGCGTGGAGGTGTCATATGAGATTTAAAGGGATGCTAAATAATAGCTATAATCTTTTTATTATTAATAGCTGACTGACTGTCTCTTGGTAATATGTCTTCGGCTGGGTTAGAAAGGTATTTTAATAAACTTTAAATAAAAAATTGGGAAATATTGTATTAATGTCATGAACTTATATTATGATCTCTAGTGGGTTAGATTCGATTCCAGTTCTAAAATTATTTGAACACCTGGTTATTTAAACCTAAACTATCATCGTTTATTTTCAGCAATTTGCATGATATAGCAAAAAATGATTTTTTATGCGGCGAAACACTTCAAGTCAACAATGTATAATGTATGAAGTATATACCCAAAGTCACTTTAGCATAGTGTTGGACAAAAGTATGGAAACTTTTTTATTTAACTATTTAAAAAAATCAATCCGCAATTTATTCATTTATACTGGCTGTCAGAAGAAAGTTTACAATTTGCGAAAGCTATGATTTTTTTCTGCTTACACTGTATGTCTTGTTTCGTGGCACTACAAGATATATCTGATATAATAGTTATTTATGTAACAAGTGAGTAAAGTAGTAATTTTTTGGTAGAGTGCGAAATTGAAGCACGAGACAAAAAATACTATTTTACACACGTGTTGCATACAACATTTTTCCTACAACCGAAATGGTATTGATGTTACTCATAATACTGAGTGTACAGGCATCCATAGCAGCTTCAAATACTGTTAGTACTCTTTCTCATAACACTGTACAAAATGTAACATAAACACTTGGAAGAATCTCAGACAGACGATGATTATTCTTTTATAATGTACAAATTGTATATTTAATATTAATATTAAAAATTAGGTTAGATTAGAATACAAGTCAAAAAAATGTTAATGTTCTTAAAAATTAGATTAGTACTCAATTTGTTAAAAAAATATTAGATTTGCTTCATTTACAGTGTATATTCATATTTCTTAATAAATTTTATTTCTTTCATTATTATTTACTACCTAATTATATACTTGACAGGTAAATTAACAGAATTTTAATGTTGTCTAGCAACGCTTATTTACTTTTCAAGCACTAGTGCTTGAAAAGTGACACTTTACACACTGTAATGAGTGCGTGAAAAGTACTTTTCACGCACGGTTGTAGGAAATATTATTTTACATTGCAAGACTGTTACACAGAACTTTATGGGCGTGCACGGTACCTAACGAGCGAGCGAAGCGAGCTTGTTATCCGTGCGAGCACGTATATTTCGGGTAACGGTTGAGAATTGTACAATGTTTTATGATATACTGAATCGTAAATAATTTGAAAAAAAAAATATTGGAACCTAGAATACAAAACATTAAACTTATTGATCGAAATAGTATTTGGAAACATATGGCGAAGCGAAATAATGAATAAATAAATATGTAGGTATACATATTGCTATGGTTTTAACAGCCCGTAATGTTTTTTACCATTAGAGACAGAGCTCTGTAATAACACGTTTACGATTCAGTATAACGTAAATGTTTTAAAACGATTGATATTGCCATATTTATTTTGAATTTAAGTTCATGAAAAAATCATAAGTGTATATGTGAAAAGAAATATGCGGATAAATTTCAAATAAACACTTAATAAATATATGTATTTAAACAGTTTTCTGTTATTTTGTTATTATACCAAACTAATAAAAATAATATGGTATTAATTACATAGGTACTTAATTTATATAGCTACGCTAAGTCCTCAAATTCAAGTAACAAAGTAAACTAATTTTGACTATTGATCGTATTTCAATTCTCGATTTTACCAAATGTCAAAATGTGTAGAATGAAACTTCAAAATCTGATTTTTTTTAAGCCGACAAACTTTCACATTAATTTTCTGAAATATTTGAAAAAGTGGTGTATATTCTTTTGGCATGTATCCACAAATATATTTCAGTTTGTGGCATAGTTTTTTTAAGTTTTATATGTTTCACCATATTTATTATAAAAATTAAATTAATTAATTTCACCCATATATCTAACTTCGTTACTCAGATACAACAATCGATTCCACTAATCTGACATTAACATCCGATCATCGGGATCCCTACCCAGATCTGAAGATCGGTTCCTGGTATTGGTACTAGGTTCAGATGCATATTTGATTTGCTATCCAGGTATTTGGATAATTTATGAACCGGCATTTCGGTTCTATTTTTGTTTTTCAACCGTCAACTTTTAGAATTCTAAAACAGTCGAGTTCCTTGAAGATAAAATAATACTAAATAAACTTTCTTCACCAATTTATTTTCTAAGCCGAAATAAAGAAAATTTATCTAAAGCAGCAGTTAAAGTTTGACTTTCCTGACAAACAAAATAGTGGTGCAATAATATTTCTTCATATTAATTTCACACATTGAATTTCTGGGTCCTATTATATTTTATTTGACCAAAAGTATTTTTTTCCGGCTCAACTGTTCAGCCGTATATAGTTTCGCCACAAGAAGTATCACTTTAGCTCCTTATAAAATAATATATTTTCGGTTATTAACGACTAGGTACATGGGCGCCCGCAGACTTTTTTACAAGGTGGGTCGAAATTTTTGTTGTAAGAATTTTTTTTAAATAATTTTTAAGGTCAAACGTGTTTTAATGCCAAGTAAGATAATATAGAGTTCTTTACAATGAAACAAATTTACAAATTCTTAAAAAATTAAAATCAATATTTTATGACGAAAATGCGTATGTACGCTCTAAAAGCGTAGAATTGCCCCTTCTACTAGGCTTTATGATGCGAGATGCGAGCATAAGCAATAACTACAGAAAAAGACTATCTGAAAATACAATGTTGTATTAAATTAAAATATATTACTGAGTAATAATATAATTATTCTATTGAACTGCTCATAATAAAATGTGTAATAATTAAATGTTAATTAAATCGCGCTCCTCACAAAATACGGCAACCCTAATCATACGTAGGTACTTTTAATATAAATGAATATACAATTCATTATTTACTTTTCTATTTCTTTATTTCTATATAACAGTAAAATCGATAATTGTGAAAGTTTTGAGAACGTGATCATAAAATGATTAGAATAAACTACAGCATATTTATTAAAGAAAATACAATACCGAAGATAATGTAATATAATAACAGTACATAACATAATTTACTCATTGACACTTCAGCTATTTCGTACTTAGTAATAGATAGTATGAGTATGTAATAAATTTTTGATTAAGATATAAGAAAATATTATCAATAATTATTAAAAAATACAATGATACATTGAAATGAAAAATAAAATTATAATTTTATTTTTAAAAATGGATACAGTCCATAAATGAAAGGGGGGTCAGTCGACCCTTTCGACCCCCCCCCCCCTGCGGGTGCCTATGACTAAGTATAATAGTCAAAAAGAGAGAAAGACCTCCATTCGGAAGTTAAATGTGTATTCGGGACCTTTGCTTACGAGAAAATAAAATGATATACACATTTTTATACAAATAGATAGATAGGTATATCCGCTAACATCCCTCTCGTGTTGATGTCGTTTCCAATCCAAATCACAAAGACATACGTAGAATTCCAAGCAAATAAAAGATATAGTAACGAGCGATTTACATCTGAATGCGGTATAAATTCAATCCGAGTAGAACGAAAGCGATCCATGATTGAATACCTGCAATGGCAACAGATCACGTTGAAACTGCGGAAAATACACGTGTATAACTGTTTACTCATCAGTAACCGTGGTGGTTTGCAGTGTTTCAGGAATAAATAGTTTGTAATTTATGCAAAACTGTGGAGGTTGAGATGCGATAAAACTACGATTGAAGTGATTTGATAATGAATTTCTATTCCAATGAATAATAATCAAAGTGAGGATTTAGTATAATGAGTATTGAGGATATGAAGCTCAATATTGTAATATGAAGTTATTAACTAATAATGTCGCACTATAATGTTCGATGAAGTGTATTATAAGTGCTAATATATGCACTCAATATTAATGTGTTGTTTTAGTGAATATTAAACACTACAATTATTATTATACACGTGTAACATAAAATAAACGCATCTATTAATCACAAGATTCTTCAAATGCAATCTTTATTAACATGTACCACTTAAAGCGTTTTTACCTTCGGTAACCCCGGCTCTGCACATGCGTAGATTAATATTCGTTAATTTGACGATTATTTATTGGCGAATGTTCATGTACGTACATTTGCTAGAAACTATCTATCCACACATTCTCCTTGGTGCGTTCGGCTTATACGCACTGTGTACAAAAAGAGTTAGAATGGATTTTTGGCACGTGACATCGGAGCGCTCTGGAATAAATAAGAATACCCGAACGAATGCTCGAACAATCCGTTCATTTGACAGTTTGAGTTATAATTTGTTATGTTTTAAAATAATTTAAATATTTGTAAAATACATGTGTTTCTTTTTTAATATTATTATCCATTTTGCACACAAAATTAATGATATTTGAAGCCGTGATCTGAGCTTCAGTATCAGCGAATGTCATGTGTAACAAGACAAAATTCACATCGCGCATGTCTGCTCTGCAGTTTACTCGTTTAGAGGTGGGACGTATGGAGCGAATTCTTTTTGATCTAATCCTGGAAGGAAATAGTTAAGTCTTAGCAATGTTGCTAAAACTTGTAACCAAAAGAAACAAATGTAAAGCCTGTAATTTTCAAGTTTTATACTGTGTTCGCAATTATTATTGGTTATTTATTACAGCAATGTTGCTAAGACTTAATAACTTTCTTACAGAATCGGGGCGATTACCTGAAATTGTTACCAGTTTTTCTTGAATAAAGTGGTTTTATTTTTATTTTCGAAGGAAATGCTTCAAATAAAAGAAAATTAAAGTCTGCATCAAGCACATCAAGTATTATTAAATTAACCCTTTGTATAAGCGGGATATGCAAATTTAAAAATTATATACTTTTTGGTTTTTGTAATAAAGCTTGCTATGGATTAGGACAAAATAGCAGAGACTTGAACCGAACCAGAACTTAAACCGAAACCGGAGTGAACCTGCTTATTTTAATGAACCTAAACCGGAACCCTAACCTTTTCTTAAATTATTCAAGAGCGAGAACCTAAACCGGATCGTAAATTTAAACCGGTTCAGAAAGTTATTTATATCTGTCACGTGTTCTACACCTACATGTAAGGTATATCTATTAATTCAATCAATATTATCATATTTGCTTAAAATCCATGTTTTAAGAAACGCAGTTCGCTGATAATAAATTAATATTGTGTTGATTTCATAGCTATGATAGAAATTCATTTATATTAATAGAAACCTTGGAAACTATAATACTTTAAAATACAAAGAATTAACATTAAATTCTTGGTGTATATGTACTTTTTATTTATTTTGAAAAATCGTACTGTGAACCAATATTAAACCGGTTCGTGAACCGGTTTTAAAGAAAAATATTGAACCGGAACAAAATACTGAACCAAAAACATAAGTTGAACCGTGAACCGAAACCGAATCTTTATATCTTGGGGTTCGAGTCCCTGCAAAATAGTATATTAAAGAACGTGTTTTATAAGACATGTTTTTTTCGCACGCGTCAAAATTTAGAAAACTCGCTAACGCTCGTTTTCTAATTGACACGTGCGAAAGAAAGTCTTATAAAATGAGTTCATTATACTATTTTTTATATTTTGCGCCTTCTACAATAACATTTACTTACTCAATTTGTGATTATATTTGTAACCATTTGTACATTTTCATGTAAATAATCTTCCCTAAATAAATAATAATAATAATAATTTCAATATTATATTATTAAAATGAATTGTCAATTAACTAAAAATAAATTAGGTAAAAATGGGTTAAAGAAACGTCATCTAGTACCAACCGTCTAAAACAAAAAATTGCGTATCTAAATGAAGGTCATTACGATACGCAATTGCGTATCGTAATGACTTCATTATGAACGCAAAATATAAAAAATAACAAAATTAATGTTAATGACAAATTACGTTAAATACGTGCAATTTTATGATTGAGTTGTTGTTTATGCTGGTTTTGCGTACAAGGAAGTCGTGTGGTGTCCACATTATATATTTTATAAATAATGCAGTAAAATATATATTATTTTTTGACATTTATGTTGTTAATATTGATGAATATTTTATTCTGTATTCATCCGTTTGATTGCATATTTGCTTTTAAAATAATGATCATATTCTGTATCTGGAAATCTGTAACTAACGAAGAAAATCGCAACGTGAGGTGCTATTCTGTATACTCGTAATTTTATATTAATCAACAAATATAAATGAGTTTTGTCAGTTTTTTACTCATAATTTGAGATACTTTTTCAAGACTAGATCTTTCTGATAATGTAATTGAACTTGTAATTAATACAAACCATTATTGTTTATACTATGTTTAATTTAATTTAAGTAAAAATTAAAGTATTTACTGTGCTACTTGATCCACTATTCTGAGTAGACAATAGCACAATTTAAAATCTGCTATAGAAAAAAATATTACACGTTATAATGTATTTTAAAAATAAATTTGAACTAAATTAAAATCAACAAGTATGAAATAACCCTTCACGTTTAATATGAAATTGCTCATCTCAAATGTCACACTGTCACAGGTGTTCATTTTCAAAGAAATTGTGAACTACTTCAAATAAACTATATCTGCCTTTCATTTCGAAACTAATCCAATTTGTCCTTTGGAAAGACTGCTTTTCTGGTCATTCGATGAATTATAAAAGAAAAATAATTTCTTTTTCGTGTTTATACTCTCGACAAGAACAGAATTTATCATCAAAATGCAATGACAAGAAATAAAGAGCGCAATTAATCCAAACCAGTCTGTCGAATGTTTCAAGAGAGTTGTATTGTTTCCGACCTCTTCAATTCATGAAAATGATAGGTTATTCAAATTACTAATATGAGGCATGTTCCACGTCCATATTTTTTAATTTATGTAGTTGGTATAATGCCTTTTTAAATAAATAAATATATCACGGCCTATTACTCATTACTGGGAGTGCCTATCTGCTTTCTGCTTTGTATACAGAGATATCGGAAATGATGATATACGTGCGGGCGTTTAACAGACGTGACATCCAGTGGCGTAACTAAAAGTTTGGGGGCCCGCCCGCAAAAAGTTTTTGGGGCCTATTTTATTTGTAGCGTTTATCATGAGGAATTACATACCACAATAACTTGTGGAAATTGTGGCTAGGCTCACTTTCATCTGGGTTGACATGTTAAGAAGCAAAATAACCAATATGGGAGGCCTGAAAACCCAAGATTAGGCACCTTACATCCCACCAAAGTCTTTGTATGTTGTGGCATTTACTATGAAAATGTGGCACAGTCCACTGGTGAACATTACGGGGAATTGATTCATACATTTTTGGTATCCCAAATGAAAGAACTTGGACAAAATATGGTATTAGCAAGATGGATCAGTATCATACAGTTTAAATAGTAGCATTTTTACGAAAATCATGCTCATATCGTTATTTAATCCTACGTTTGGGTAATATATATATATTGGCCGCCAGGTGTCCTGATTTGACAGCCACAGACTTCTTTTTATGGGGTTATTTTAAAGGAAAACTCTGGATCAGTTGCAAGAAAATATTTGCCAAGAAAACGAAATTCTACCGGCCGAAATGTGATAGAAAATAAAAAGCTTGATTTTGCATAGCGTATAAGGAGCCCCTTAGCCAAATTATTTTTGGAAATTGACATTTAAAAAAATTAAGGACTAAATAAATTTGTATGTTGCTACAAAAAAAAAAAAAAATCTGATGTGGCCAGCACATTACCTTCCGTCAGTTCTATGTATTTTGTAAAAATGTCATACAGAAAGTTCCTTGAAAAAGATTATATTTCTTGTACATTACCTTAAGGCAGTTGTATGTATTTTATACTAAACAGAAACTTTCTAACAAAAGATCCTATATTTCCAGTAAAATTATAACATAAACATACTGTCAACTACACTTGACACTGACACCTTTCAATCAGAATTTTCTATTTTCTTAATGTAGCAGCTGTTTCCAGAGTTATAGCAAAGCTGACTAATATACATGATATTTAATGTCTTTAGGTATAATTTTTTAACTCTATGTCCATTTAATATGAAGCATAAAATGCATTCATATTGTATAGAGAATAAATAATTCTTTAATATTTATAATAACATTAAATGAGAAAAAATGATATTTAACATCGTTTTTTCAAGAAAAACTGTTAAAATCTTCAAATGAGGGTACTTCCGGTTGACCAATTATAACCAAAATCTAATCAGCTCTTCACATGGCTGTAACGAAGAGGAATACGAAAGAATTATAATTTTTGGAATTGTAGTATTAGAGTTATCGCATTAGAAAATTTTGTAACACACAGACACACACACACACGCACGCACGCACGCACGCACGCACGCACGCACGCACGCACGCACGCACGCACGCACGCACGCACGCACGCACGCACGCACGCACGCACGCACGCACGCACGCACGCACGCACGCACGCACGCACGCACGCACGCACGCACACACGCACGCACACACGCACGCACGCACGCACGCACGCACGCACGCACGCACGCACGCACGCACGCACGCACGCACGCACACACACACACACACAGAGACACACACACACACAGAGACACACACACACACACGCACGCACGCACACACACACACACGCACGCACGCACACACACACACACACGCACGCACGCACGCACGCACGCACGCACGCACGCACGCACGCACACACACACACGCACGCACGCACGCACGCACGCACGCACGCACGCACGCACGCACGCACACACACACACACACACACACACACACACACACACACACACACATACAGACATCATCGTAAAAATAGTAAAATCGTATTCTAGGGACCCTAAAACGTGCTTATTCATCAAAAACTCACCACCGAATTTTTTGACCAAAGACAATACCTTCCTTACCTAAAGGTGACGGAAGGTAAAAAGATTAAATTCAAAATTTTGCAGTAATAATAAAATTATAAATCATGTAAATTGGAGCCTCTCTAGAGCCGGGGGCCCGCCCGCAATGCGAGCCCTGCGGGTCCGTTAGTTACGCTACTGGTGACCTCACACATTGGTGGCGTGCAGAGTGCACTACAGTGGTCATTTTTGAGCCATTAAATATTCCAATTTTGCGGATAGGGGTACCAGAATCCACGAGATGTTAGGCCGCATTTAATATGCGGGGCAGCTGCCCAAGTCTGGGACTTGGGAGCAACCTTATTCCTGCTCCCCCTCCTGTCTATCTTACTAGATGATAATGCACGCCTGTGATAATTGTTGTAAAATGGAATGACAATGTGTATTTTATCCCACTTAGGGGAACGCGTCGTAGAGGGCCAGTCCGTCGCTGACGCGTGTAGAAGAGGACACCGATAACAAGTCAAAAGGAATGTGAATTGTATATCTTAGATTAATCGCCCTATATTCTAGTTAAATAATAAATGAAAAATATTGATAAAAAACTATATCTTTTATAATACAGATCAAATGTTGGTAAGTAACTGTTTTCATTTAATATCTTAATAAAAACATATTTAGAATATAAATAAATGTGTGCCCAAAAGTATTACAATTAAATCATTTTGCATCCCTGCTTTTCATGCGCCCTTCAATACTATCTCCTTTAATTAATTAACAGAGATTATATTTTTATGACAATCAAATAATATTAATCTGATCTGATTTATGGAATATTTGTTTAGCAATTATATTTTGATATATCCATCAATATATTAATACAACAATATAATAAAACATGTTGTTACACTTCAAAAGTTTTGTTTTCTCTGTAAATAATTTGACGAATTCCACTTCATGTAACTTGATATATCACTAATTGAATGGTCGGAAAAATAATACATTAGAATCCATATTATTTATTTACAATTTACTATTTACATATCAATCAATGAAATACAAAGTACATAAAAGCTATTCTATTATATTACTCCCACATTTTAAGCTTGTTTAGTTTTACTCTGTTTGTTTGTTATCAGTACATTTTGGTATGATCAGTTTTCGTATTCAACAAAAGCTTATATTTTTATGTAGGCTACGTTAAATATTTACATAATAAATTCAGCCATTCGGCTTATTGATGTGAATATAGATGTTTTCAGTTTTTTCTTGTTTTCATAAATGTTCGATTCCAGACAATTGTTTATTACAATACCTCAAGGTTTTATATAATTTTTAAGAGCTCTACTGAAATGTAAAGAATGACAAAATATTTTTCTTCAATTTGAAAATACCAGAAAATGTAAAACAAAATTAAATTATTTAATAAACAAGTTTTATACTTTATGAAACATAACAAAATGCGTAAAAAAGTCAATGAGTATAACGAGATTATTTTAAAAGTAACGTTGTTTTTTCTTGTTGCATTATCTATTCTAATACAGAAAACAAAATTAAAATAATCCTCTATTATCTTTATCTTCCATCTCATAAAAAGTAGGTTGCATAAATCCACATTTAAATTCTGCCCTATTAATTTTAGAACTAAAGAGCAAATACAAAAAAAAATCAGAATTAATTACTGAGTCAAATGAGACTAAATTTATTGACATAATACGTTCTTGTCATGAGATAAACGTAAAATAAAATATCCGTCTTTAAGCTTTTTACATTGTTATGCTAGACAAAACATACAATTCAAATATTCAATATTTGTTTTTGTTATAACATGTAACTAAAATGCACATATTGAACTCTTATAATTTGTTTTGAATAAACAAATTCTGGATCACCAAGGCATTTTTCATTTTTTCCAATTATAATTTGAAGCACATGAATTTTTATATTTATTTATCATCATCATCATCAAGAATACATGGTAAGTAGTTTTTTTTAAATTTATCGACATGTCTAAACAAAGCGCAAGCGCACGGTCGGCTGACATTTGGACAGCGCGTCGAGCGCGCGAAAGATGCAATGAAAAAACTTCAACTTTAACTTAAAATATTAAGAAATTGGTGCATTTTATAAAAACATCTATGATCATTTCTCTTAATATTAGCGCTATAAATTGGTGCCTATCTCTTAAAGCCGAAAAGTTTGTACGAGCCTGAAAAATTTACTGCAAAACGAAAAAATCATCCTATTTTAAATTTTATTTTTTAAAAATATTTCTATTTATAATATGTATTGTTTTTTTAATTCACAAGTCGCAGAATTCATGAAAAAATAATTTACCGAAGAAACGTCATAAATATCTCAATTTATACAGAAAATATGACGAGTAAAAGTGAAAAAAAATTAAAAATTGAAATTACGTATTTTTTTTTAGAAAATATGGATTTTTGAGTTTTCGCAATGAGATTGAACATTATGAATAACACCATCAAATTTGTCGGAAAATTTCCTATAAAAATATGTAATTTTTAACTTTAGGGCAAAAAGTACTCCGTTCGACTTTAAATATGCGAGATACGGGAGTAAGGGTCTCCGACTATAGTCAATTTGCATTAAAAGTCGTAAAATGAATGAAACACCGATAAATATTCATTAATTTAGACTTAGGTTTTCAGTTTAGCTTCAACAGAATATCCCCGTTTTGGTTTTTATAATTTTTTATTGCTTCATCTCCAATACCTTCGTGTATCAATATTCAATACGGTCATTAATTGCAGTTCCTACGTATACACATTATACGAAACACCTAATGACGACATCCTAACATAACATAACATAACGTGGGAAATATGGCGCCATAATTTAGCAAATGATAAGTGAAACACAGTTTGGCACTAACGATAGTGGAGAGAGTAGACCA
The DNA here is from genome assembly GCA_963082715.1 of Harpalus rubripes. NCBI lineage: Eukaryota > Metazoa > Arthropoda > Insecta > Coleoptera > Carabidae > Harpalus > Harpalus rubripes. Next base: position 32,287,450 of record OY720460.1, read on the forward strand.
CAGAGCTTTGTGAACAGTTCGACACGTATCGTTCGGGACCACTTACCCTTCCCGCCATTAGCGAACCAAGAACCGGAACTTCGTTTTACAGTTCCAACCAAGCGGAGGTTCAAGAGGTCCTCGACGAGGAATTTCGGGAAGGTGGCGTCATCTTTGAATTAGTTGAAGGTGAACTAATTGGATATAGTTTTGTGATAATTACTTAGACTTAATGTCAAAGCATTCTGGTTATCACAAATTTCATTACAAGCATTTTTAAAAAAAAATTCTCGGCTCAGGCAATGAACTAAATATAAAACGAGAACGTTTGTGTCCTATATCACAACATAGGCATATTTTAAAGTTGTCACTTGTAAATTGTTGTACTGCCGTGTTCATTGTTGTACTGCCGTGTTTTGATTTTTAAATAACCTGTTTACGTGAGTGAAGGAGTGAGGTATTTTACTTTTCTAAATAATTTATTGTGATCGCCTAGTTTTGTAATATTTCTGAAATTTTTAATGAAAAATTTGTTTCATGATAATGAAATAGGAAATTTGGGAACAACCTTGAAGTTTGGGGTTAAGAAAGTAGGCCATAAGTTCCGTCGTTATATAAGACATTCGTCGTTTATTACATCATTGGACGTTTCGGACTTTTATTTGTCCATCATCAGCAAAATAATGTTGTTTACAAAATAATATTAGTCAACTTAACATATTGAACTACATATTTACAAATAAGTGCTCGCCCAAAATTCTGTCAAGAATTATTGCAGAATCCAAAACGTATAAACTGCAAGGCAGCAAGCTGAGCACATGATAATAATCAGCTGTTCAGAACAGTTGGTTGGTGATGATGGCAATGAAAAACAATTAGTTGAATTAATTGCAAGATCATACTGTAAAATTCGCTTTTACAATTTAGCAAAGAAGCAGACATAATGTTTGGGAGGAGCAAATATAAGAACATCTCTTAATAAATTATTTTATTGATAAATGATTATTAAATATTGACCTATTTTTTTAATTTTTCCTTTACATTAATCTTTTTTTATTATATTAGTGTTTTTATTACCGTCCTTCGATTCAATTTATTTTTATTTTGGAATACTCGTATAATCAAAAATTCAAAATTCGCGCTTTTAAAACCCGGAGGTAGAGCAGTATGGCGGTCTCCTATGATGCGCGCAAATTGAACCTTAAAGCGAGTTCCCGTTTATATTTAGTTTTAGTTCAGTGGGCTCAGGGCCGTACGGTGGCATGAGGTAGAGATGCAACAGCTTCACTTCATAGAATTTAGAGGCGCATTTCCGGGTTCATTTTGTCAAGTGCCGTTATTTTATGTATTTTCTACTTATGGATAATATGGAAAATCATTTTAAACTGATAACGTGAAAAACAATTACTCGTATTTTGCTCTGTTTCACATGTATGATATAAAATCCAAAAATGCGGGCTATATAGAAAAATGTTTGCAGCGATTTACAGATTCTAATAACCGATGCAGAACACTCAGATATAAGCGTAGTTAATTTAAAATATGGGGTTATTGATGTTCTCGGCATCTTTCATCGTCAATGACGCCCTTGAGATTTACATGATATACAACTATTTGTTTAAAACTGGACTTGAAACTTTGTTTCCAAACACTATTATTGCTCTGAAACAAGTGCCAAAGGAGGGGTTTTGGAAGTTCTACTCCCCCCCCCCCCCTCCGAAATGAATTAATTAAAATTTAATTGATAAGGTATCAAAATCGATCGCAATTATAGGTGATACTCAATTTTCACATTGTAGACAGTTTATCCAGATAAGTCAACAATCCGTTAAATATATTCCCTTTTCTAAAATGTTCTATGATCTGGCAATTTATTTTTGTAGGTACGTGAAAGGTGGAAAACATGCAGCTTCACATCCCTTGAAAAAATGTAATTGTCAATTGTACGGCATTTGATCACCATCCAACTCTGGCTTTTGGCTTATAAAACATTTTCATTTAAATATCATGTTCGGACAGTTTAATTTTTTAAAGATTTATCTCTCTTATATTCGCATTGACAAAAAACGTGCGCTATAAGGACTGATATAACACGCTTGTCTTTCAAAAGTTCATGCAATTTTAAAACGATATTACCCATTGCTGGGTGTGCCAATCTGCTTTGTATGCAGATATCGGTAATGATGATGACATATTTGTAACGTGCGGGCGTTTACTAGGCGTCACCTCACGGGCATTCATGGCGGTGCATATAGGGTTATTTATGTCAGTGTCAATATATTATTTTTCGCATATAATAATTTTACCAGTTGACATAATGAATTTTGAATGCTTTTGTAAAACTAAATAAATGACGCTACTGATTTTGACAGAATGGGCGGAGAATTCGGAGATGACCTTGATCTGACATCTTTAAAAAATTAAACCATATGTAATTTTTAGTCACTTAGATTATTGTTAATAAAAAATCACCTACAGAGTACCTATGTATGAAAACATTCATTAACAACAAAACATACGCTTTCGATTTCGATAACTATTGTAAAATTGAGATATACTATTATTCACGAAAGATAACTATTCAAGGACATTTGTTCGAAGAAAAGAATACATAGTACTTTATAGCAGTAGCTTAGCAACATTTTGTAATAGAAAGCTATGTCTATTTAATTTATGTGGTGTGAGAGATATACGTAAATGGTGCCATTACTTTCTAACACACGAAAAATGGCAGTGACGTATGTCGTAGAGTTATAGGCATCTAGTACAATGCCATCTGGATTAATGCTTATTCAGTGACGTTGTTATTTAAATCAAACTACTAATTTATTGTTTACTTCAAATCTATATTTTAGTTATATGCAAAAATGTAGGTGAAGAAGATAAAAACTTTGAGAAAAGCAATATTTAAAAAGAAACAAAATTTTCAAATAAAGTACATTTATTTTTTCAGTTAAGATGTATCCATAAATATTTCGCGTTGGACGCCTGTGGGTACGAAATGTAGTGAAGTTATTTGCAAGTATTTAATAATCAGACGGTTCATAAATGACCTTGAATAGTCATCTTTCTTGAAGAATGCAAAGTTTTCTGAATTATGAAAAGTAAATTGGTGAATATTCAATTAGTGTGAGTGTATTTTCCGGTTCCGGTCCTAGCAGCTCATTGATTAAGCACGGGCTCTTGATCAGAAAATCCCGGGAGAGGTCGCATAGGGGTCAACATGGCCCCATGTAAATTTAGGCTTGAATTATTTACTTAAGTACATCACTAATCATGACGGTCATGTTCCCAGTAGATGTTTATAAACACTTAATATACAGTAGGTACCGTCTAAAAATATGGTTTACAAATTTCTAAAAATTAATTTACTAAGAAATACTATTTCCACATCCTACTCTCCAAACAGTCGAACATCGCTTAAAGGATTCAATAATTATTATCAGGTGTATCTATATTTTTGGATGAACTTTTCTTTAAATAAGAAGAAACATACTTTAGGAACAGTTTATCACAACAATAAAATAAGAAGCAAGAAGCAATAAAACTGTTGTTCACGGTGTTATACGATAAACGAAGTCTAGGGAATTTGTGATAAAAACAGTTCTTAATTGTGTAGTGTCTGGAAAGTTCCAATTGAAGTTATAGCAATTAACTTTAGACAAAGCGATAATTCCCGAAAAACGGCATGAATAATGAATATATTAATGTACTTAAACACTGTCACTGTCTTTGCTTTTTGTTTTGGATCTGCAAATATAGAATTGTTGAACCGTATTCACATCGCGGTTTAAAAATACATATACAATTTTTATTAAATTCAGAAGTCGTTTCATCAGATACATTACAGTTTAAATAAAAATAATTTATAAAATCTAATCTACTTGAATATATGCATACACATTCACTGATATTTAACTTATCTTCTACATTTGTCATTTAACGTCAAGTTATATTATTAGGATATCATATTCGAAAGTACCTCCATACCTTGTTATTATTACAAAGCGTTCTACATTTAATAAAATTGTGATATTTTATTCACTCGTCATTGTCTGTTTACCTTCCGTCACCTTTAGGTAAGGAAGCTATTGTCTTTGGTCAAAAAATTCGGTGGTGAGTTTTTGATGAATAAGCACGTTTTAGGGTCCCTAGAACACGATTTTACTACTTTTTGATGATGTCTGTATGTGTGTGTGTGTTTATGTGTGTCTGTGTGTGTATGTGTGTGTAACAAAATTTTCGTCTACGATAACTTCCATACTACAATTCAAAAAATTATAATTCTTTCGTATTCCTCTGCGTTACATCCATGTGAAGAGCTGATTAGATCTTGGTTAGAATTGGTCAACCGGAAGTACCCTCGTTTGGAGATTTTAATAGTTTTTCTTGAAAAAACGATCTTAAATATCATTTTTTCACATTTGATGTTATTATAAATATTAAAGAATATTTTATCCTCTATGCGATTTGAATGCATTTTATATTTCATATTAAATGGATACAGAGTTAAAAAATTATAAAGAAATTAAATATCATATATTAGCTAGCTATGCTATAACTCTGGAAACAGCTGATGAAAGGTGTCAGTGTCAAGTGCAGTTGATAGTATGTATGTGTTATAATTTTACTGAAAATATAGGATCTTTTGCTTTCGGTATGGAATTTGTATAAAATACATACAACTGCCTTAAGGTAATGTACAAGAAATAGAATCTTTTGCAAGTAATTTTCTGTATGACATTTATACAAAATACATAGAACTGACGGAAGGTAATGTGCTGGCCACATCAGATTTTTTAATTATATGATATATGATTGTTTTTATATTATTGGACAGAAATTCTTAAATAAATATTTAATTCAGCAACACAGAAGCTGTCAGTAATATTTTAAGTAAAAATTCCAGGTGGAACAATAAAGTAGCAACAGCTACCTACTTTGAGCAGGCAGATTATAATAACCGCAACTTTATCGTCACTTTAAAGTACCACTGTAGTTCCATTTGATAATTTGCAGTAATTAAAACTACAATGTTATTTATATGCAGTTCCCGTCAGTAGTCATTCGGTTGCAGCTACTCTAAAGTATCAAATTTTAGTGGCAAAACCGTTAAAGTAAAATTATTGAAAATACGTCATATTTAATGCCAGAACTTAGGACGCCATTACTACAATTTGTGATTTTTTAGGTTACAATGATTTGAAAACTTCAGTCCGTCATAATTTTTGCATCAAATATAATAACGTTTCTGAGTTTGGAAAATGAAATAAGACAAAGTATCATGGAAGAGTGAAAAAGAAGAATTATAAAAGCAGAGAAAAGAATGTTGTTCTCATTGAAAATTTATTCCCCATTTTGGTAACGTAATAATGTGCCTGTAACTAGTGGCAAAGTATTTAAAATGTGTGTTTTCAGTATATATCTTAATTCAAGAAAAAAAAAATCTCATGCTTTAAATGTTTGTATGATTATTTCTGAGTTCTTGAAGAATCCATTTATTAACCGTAGGTATCTCCGTTCCAAATATTGAACTCTGAATAACTCGAGTATGTTTACCTAAAACTTTATTTTATTCACAAACATTTTCAATGGCCACTTGAAGACGATTTAATAGACTTGAACTTTGAGGTCAGCAAAGTTTTAAGAATAAATGACTGGAATATATCTCCCCCATTGCCGTTAACACCGCGATCTCTTAAATGAGGGTCATAAGTTCGACCTCTGATATAAATTGGAGGAATTTTGTTGACGTATAATATTCGAAAATTTCACCACAACTGAAGCCAGGAAAATTACATTTTAAAATACATTATGCATACGAGTATATTATATATTATTTACAATAATTATCATATAATATTCAGTACATAAATAAACATATTATATATTTGTCATTCACAAATATATACTCGTATTCATATATTGCCGACTGCTGAATGTTATATCTGTATTTTGGTAAAATTTATATTGTCAGGCTTGTTTATTAGTAAAATAAGTATGGATCGATTGACTAATTGCGTTATACAAAAGAATTTTGCAACTTGCCATGACGTCATCCCGTGACGTCACAACCCCAGCTAGACCTTGACAAGCTCCAGTAAGAGGCTTGATAAACTATGAGACAGAAACAGTTGTGTCAAATGAATTTAGCTACAAAAATAAATGTAATATAATAAATTAAACTGTTTAAGTATATCCAATTGTTTTCTTTTTAAATACTTAATAGAACACGAAAGTTTAACCACAGTTTTCTTGTTATGGTACGTATATTAATCTCTCAGACTCAAAAAAAAATCGCGGTAAAGTCAGGCATCCGTACAAACACCATCAAATGAAACAACTTCGTTGGGTGACCTCGTTAGGGTTCTGACGTCTCTTGGCAACCGTTATAAACAGATATATTTTTCAATTTAAAAATTCATTTATAAATACTAATTTATCACTATTTTTATTTTATATTAATATACTTCATACTGAAATTTATATGTAATACTTATTTCTTCAAAAGCCGTTGCCTTGGAAAACCCTATTGTAATTTGGTGGGGCATTGTACCAGGTTTTGCCGAAATTCGGATATTCTTAGGTGGTACGCGGATACTAAAAGGTTGAGACCCACTGCCATTTATAGTAAATCTGGCAATAAGTTTTGTTTTACATATTTTTTGTAAGAAGTGGAGCCCTTAAAACTGATCAATTACCTACGACATACTACAAAATTATGTATAAAAATAAAAATAAATGCGTTCTCTGTAAAAAAAATGCTGACTGTGAAAACTGAAGTGTAGCGCTTTTTTGTATCAGCGTACAATTTATATTCGGTTTATTGAATCTCATAATGTCACTTACATTAATAATAAACTTGTAGTTTTTCTGCCGCGACGCCAATAATCTTATATGTCATTTGTTACAGGTGTGGCATTTTTTCCAAAGAACACACTTTTTTTTACTTTTTTATAAAATTTTGTACTATGTCATAATTGGTCAGTTGCAAGAGGCTCCAGTTCCTATAGAAAGCATGTAAAACAGTAATTATTGCCAGATTTACTATCTATTACCTACCTAATGCATTATGAAATATATTTTGGTTTTTTTTTTCGATAAATAAAAAATTAATTGATACGAGGGTAGCACCGAAAGTTTCTGCAAACTATTGATAGAAAACAAAATTTTCCAGAAATTATTTTTTTGTTTTTCGAAATACTCTCCTTTTAACTGAATTACATTTATGCATTCGATAAAACCAAACGTAAAAGCAAGAAGGGTGTATTCTAAACACAATCCGTTAAAATATATTATGTAAACGGATTCCGTTAAAATAATTCTTATTAACGGATTCCGCTAAAAATTCTATTCACAATATGACATTTCAACGGATCCGTTAAAATTAATATAATAAACGGGTCCGTTTGCTACTGCAGGGCAGTGTTGTCAAATTGTAAATGTCAACATATTTACATTTTGATAATAACAAAATATATTAAGATGTAAACAGATATTTGTGATACATAAATTTACAGATACTATTTAGCAATAAATTTAAATCAATAAATAAATAAATAAATATATCATCACGGCTTATTACCCACTGCTGGGTGTGCCAATCTGCTTTGTACACAGATATCGGTAATAATGATATATTTGCACCGTGCGGGCGTTTACCAGGCGTCACCTCACGGGCACTCATTGCTGGCGTGGAGAGTGCACCACAGGGGTCAATTTTGTGCCATTTAAAATTGGAAATATTTGGCGTCGGTCGGGATCGAACCCGGTTCTTCAAAATTATCTTTGAAATGTTGGTAGGTGAATACTTTGTTGTAATACGTCAAAATTGTCAGTTTCATAACCTTTTGATATTATTATATATCATTGTAAATTTGTAAAAAAAATGGGCATAAATAAAACAAAAAAATCTATAAAACCATAATTCGTTACTTATTAAGTGCAGCTAAAGTAATAATGAAGAAGGTCCCCAACGCCCAACCCCAACATTTATCTTGAAATTATAGACACCGCCAAGCCAATATCGAGAAAATGAACATACGCGGGGCCACAATTAAATATAGGCGCATGCACTTTAAAAACTACACAAATTATAAAACACACATTATGAGCTTAATTCTTAATTCTACGCAAATATTAATGAAATTTTCTTCATTAGATTCATTCATCTAATCAGTATTATTCGAATATAATCAAAATATCCATTGTTGTAATCAAAATATTCTTTGTTGCAATAAAAATATCCTTTGTTGTAATCAATAATTATAAATAAAGGCACCAATAAAACATTTGTGTTTGGGCCCCTGAAGATTAAATGCAGTCCTGAAAATACTCGAATATTTTTAAAACATTAGGTAAAGTACAAGATTTGCAATGTAGAGTAAAATATCTGCTCGTTTCACTAGAGAAAGCATTTTTTTGAGAACGAGAAATGGATAATTTTTGTATTGTTAAAATCTTTCATCGAACCGATTTTTTATAGGTTATGTACGAGTACCTATTATTTTGTTATAAAAATTAGTTATTTGTACTTTCCTTTCAATTACATTTTATGAATCCAAGGGTCGGAGCAAACAGTAAAGGATGATAACGCCATTCTATGCTTAAAATTTAGAAATTTCTAAATATTTATGTATGAAATGTCCGTTTACAATTAACGGCTGTGAATCATTCTCCGTTTAAATTTTATTTATAAACGGATAACATAAACGAATCTCCGTTTATATTATTAACGGATAGTGTCTTTAGAATAGCAAAATCTAGTTAACGGAGTTTTCGAAGGCTTCAACCGCTTCATCTGCACATTATTTCTTTTAATTTAGGAAATAAGAAGAAATCATAAGGTTCAAGGTAAGGACTGTATGGTTTGTGCCCCAGTAATTCCACCTTTGATTGTTTTAAATAGGCTTTAGTTTGCGTAGCAGTATGTGAGGATGCATTGCCCTGATGCAATACTAGTTTACTCCGAAGCCTATTTTCACGCACTTTTTCAAACACCCGTGGCAAACAAATTGTTATGTACCAATTAGAAGTTAATGTTTTCCAATCTTCTAATGCAATATTGGCAGTAGGACCGGATCTTGAGAAAAAGGAGGCAATCATTTTTATACCAACACCTCGAACTCGTTTTACTTTGACAGGATTGGGGCCCGAGCTGATTGTCGTTTTTAATGTTTTAGTGTTCCATTCCACGCGATGTTGCTTTTGACCATCATTTAAATTATGAGGTATCCAACGGTACAAACTTTCCTGCATTTTAGATGATCGAGCAAAACTTTATTTATAGCGGTCATTCCAATGCCCAAAGTAGCCCGTATAATTCTGTATGTGACACGGATGTCTTCTTTAATCATTGCACGAATAGCAGCTATGTTTTCATCCGTAACTGCAGAAATTGACCGATCTTCGCGTAAATTGTCATTGAGAGAAACTCGATGAAATTTAAATTCATTCACAGCTGGTACAGCTGTGAACAGACCTGATACTATGTGCTTTATTTGCAAAAGCATCCCAGCTTTTCGATACATTGTTTTGGAGAGAGCGAACTTTTAAAATCGTAAGATATCATGGCTAGGATATTTTCTCTGCATGCATGAAAAATTATAAATAAATAAAATATATCATCATGACTTATTACCCATTGCTGGGTGTGCCAATCTGCTTTGTACACAGATATCGGTAATGATGAAATATTTGCACCGTGCGGGCGCTTACCAGGCGTCACCTCATGGGCACTCATTGCTGGCGTGGAGAGTGCACCACAGGGGCCAATTTTGTGCCATCTAAAATTGGAAATATTTGGCGTCGGTCGGGATCGAACCCGGTTCCCCAGATTCGCGACTTAACACTCAGGCACGCGGCCACGAGACCCATTATTATACATAATAGATAACGAATTGTAACAAGAACTTCCATGCTACCTAAGGATGTACTTTTGTTTTACCATGCATTTATTTTTGGTAGCTACCTTGGTTATGTTTGTTTGCAGAAACTTACGGTGCTACCCACGTGTTAGTCCCTTATTGAGTAATCCGAACAAGTTTTTTTTATATACTACTTTGCTCTAATATTTATAGATAAATAACTACGGGAAAATGAAACAAATATTATTTTCATTTTATTTCCTACATAATAGATTTCAGAAAGACACATTTTATACTCTTTTAATGTATGAGTTATTAAAAATTTACAAATTAGTCAATAAATGTCGTCATATCTTCAAACAAACTCCCATCCACCCATTAAAAATTTAATAAAAATTCCTTCTCGATAATGTACCTGCAAGGATTCATTTTTAATTTATTTTGTCAAGAAGTCATTCTGTCAGATTTATGAATTTAATTTGGAACTTAGCAACAAAATAATTCAACTTTTTTAATAAGAAACAATTTTTTTATCGCATCCCTAAAAATTCACGGAAAACAAAACCTTCGTAAATTGGTATTTTAATCTGTACGAACATAAAAGGATTTGCTTCTATAACAAACATGCGTAAGAGAAAATCGATAATGAAATAAAAATCAGAACAGAATAACGATTAGCATAGGGATATACGGGATGAATCAGGAGGGAAATATTAAACTTCGGAAGTGTATAATACACATAAATATATAATAAATAAATAAATATATCGCTTATTACCCATTGCTGGGTGTGCCAATCTGCTTTGTACACAGATATCGGTAATGATGAAATATTTCCATCGTGCGGGCGCTTACCAGGTGTAACCCCAAGGACACGCATTGCTGGCGTGGAGAGTGCATCACAGGGGTGAATTTTGTGCCATTTAAGATTCGAAATATTTGGCGTCGGTCGGGATCGAACCCGGTTTCCTAGATTCGCGACCTGACACTCAGGCACGCGGCCAAGAGACCCTATAATATATATTTTACCCCATAATGGTTAGTTACGATCCGATTGATACAAAATTTTATTTGCTGGCGTAAATCAATTAAATTTTTTTAAAAAGTATTTGATACTGAACAAAAAAAAATTTTTATTCAAAAATCAAGTATGCTATTGATTATTCTAATGGACTAAAACATTAGTGTATTCAAATTGACGACTATAATATTGTCATTATAACATGGCAGCATATAATAGTTATTTGTGAACCAAGGCCAAAAAGTAAAATAACACTTTTTGGCAGTGGTGCAAACAAAATTTTTTAGTCGACCTTCTTTATAAAATATACAAATTTGTTATATTTTTATTCCTTATTTATTGAGCATATTTGTGACTATCTCAAAAACGTTTACTTTCTTTTTTTTAACACTCGAAATAATATATATGGCTCTACCTTAAATCGGATAATAATGAAAGCGGCCGAAAACCGATCATTTTTTGGCCGGTTTTGCGTATGAAAATAGTTATTTGTATATCAAGGCCGCGAAATCATACTTACCGAGAGAAAAATTGTCGCCGAGGCAGCTTGCGGCCGAGGCAAGAAAATCTCGAGGGCGCTAAAGGTTTTCGCGGACAATGTGTACACAATATTTTTTGTGCAACAGTAAAAAATATTTAATTACAAATTTTATTGATTTTAAATAGTTTCATTGTAAATAGAAAGTTAGCTTTCAAGGTGGCTATGGGATTGACATTTGATAAACAAAACCATGGAATTCTCAAGTGTCAAAGTGATTGTTTATCTAATTTCGCGGCCTATATTGCGGCTGCGAATTGCTTATTTCGAGTCCGGTTGCACAAAAATTCAATTTTTTGTTAAGGTCCACTAGAGAATGTATTGTATAACTGCTGATTTTAATATACTTTTTGTTTAATTCCCAGTTAAAATGTTGGTGCAACCGAGCATGAATCATTAGAATTCAGTTCCATGAATAGTTTTAAACTTTTAATTGCTACATGCATATGAGAGGTTTTTTGCCTATTTAGATAATTTTTGAACAAATTAGAATCATTACAGAACACCGAATGCTGTGCAAAACATAAAAGCTTCAATTTGCAACATAAATGTAATCCACAAATGACAAGCGCAACCCGGGTGCGATTAAAATAAAATTTATATTGAGTAGAATTGTTAGTAGACCACAGAACCCTAAATATTTCCGTTCTTGCGTTTAAATAAAAAATCTGATGTGGCCAGCACATTACCTTCCGTCAGTTCTATGTATTTTGTGTAAATGTCATACAGAAAGTTCCTTGCAAAAGATTATATTTCTTGTACATTACCTTAAGGCAGTTGTATGTATTTTATACAAATTCCATACAGAAAGTTTCTAACAAAAGATCCAATATTTCCAGTAAAATTATAACATAAACATACTGTCAACTGCACTTGACACTGACACCCAGTAAAATTATAACATAAACATACTGTCAACTGCACTTGACACTGACACCTTTCAATCAGAATTTTCTTAATGTAGCAGCTGTTTCCAGAGTTATAGCAAAGCTGACTAATATATATGATATTTAATTTCTTTATAATTTTTTAACTCTATGTCCATTTAATATGAAGTACAAAATGCATTCAAATCGTATAGAGAATAAATAATTCTTTAATATTTATAATAACATTAAATGTGAAAAAATGATATTTAACATCGTTTTTTCAAGAAAAACTGTTAAAATCTTCAAATGAGGGTACTTCCGGTTGACCAATTATAACCAAAATCTAATCAGCTCTTCACATGGATGTAACGAAGAGAAATACGAAAGAATTATAATTTTTGGAATTGTAGTAATAGAGTTATCGCATTAGAAAATTTTGTCACACACAGACACACACACACACGCACACACACACATACATACACACACACATACAGACATCGTCGTAAAAATAGTAAAATCGTATTCTAGGGACCCTAAAACGTGCTTATTCATCAAAAACTCACCACCGAATTTTTTGACCAGACAATACCTTCCTTACCTAAAGGTGACGGAAGGTAAAAATGCTTTTCTGATGCACTAATATATATATATATATACATATATATATATATATATATATATATATATATATATATATATATATATATATTATGGTTAAACAAAGCAAACAAGGCGTTAGATTAATAACAGGACTCCTAGCAGCTGTTTCCAGAGTTATAGCAAAGCTGACTAATATATATGATATTTAATTTCTTTATAATTTTTTAACTCTATGTCCATTTAATATGAAGTACAAAATGCATTCAAATCGCATAGAGAATAAATAATTCTTTAATATTTATAATAACATTAAATGTGAAAAAATGATATTTAACATTGTTGTTTCAAGAAAAACTGTTAAAATCTTCAAATGAGGGTACTTCCGGTTGACAAATTATAACCAAAATCTAATCAGCTCTTCACATGGATGTAACGAAGAGAAATACGAAAAAATTATAATTTTTGGAATTGTAGTAATAGAGTTATCGCATTAGAAAATTTTGTCACACACAGACACACACACACACGCACACACACACATACATACACACACACATACAGACATCATCGTAAAAATAGTAAAATCGTATTCTAGGGACCCTAAAACGTGCTTATTCATCAAAAACTCACCACCGAATTTTTTGACCAAAGACAATACCTTCCTTACCTAAAGGTGACGGAAGGTAAAAATGCTTTTCTGATGCACTAATATATATATATATATATATATATATATATATATATATATATATATATATATATATATATATATATATATATATATATTATGGTTAAACAAAGCAAACAAGGCGTTAGATTAATAACAGGACTCCTAACAGGACACTGTCTACTAAACAAACACCTACACACGATGGGACTAACACAGAACCAACATGCAGGGGTTGTGGTGAAGAGGAAGAAACCCCTCAGCACCTTATATGTCACTGTGAAGCCTTTACGAGCAGCAGATATAAAATCCTAGGGGCAGAAAAGATCCAGCAGGATATGCTAAAAGATTTAGATCTGAAGAAAACCCTGGAGTTTATTAAACGAACAGGACTCCTAGAATAGACCAGAAAAGTTAGGTTAGAATTTACCTTTGGCGCGAGTTCATAGTTTGAATTCCCTAGTACAGGTTTCATATAGGAGTTTAATTTTACAGACAAAAAAAGATATTTTAAAAAAAGAAATTAAGCAGCTCTTGCTAAGAATTCGATAGTTTGTTTATTCAGTAATAGATTCCAACAGTTTAAACCTGTAGAAAAGGTAAAGTAAGAAAATTATTAGAAATTAAAATGCTTGGTGCAAGCAAGGATATCGTATGTCGTAGACCCACGAGTAAATAGGACAGCACAATAGAAGATGAAGCATGCACGATCAAATTAAGACATACGTTCAATGAATTTTGTAGTGTTTTATTATTATTTAAATAATTATAAACTGTGCATAGTTCATGTGAATATTATTGTATGAATCTGGAGATAAAGGATCGGTCTAGATGCTACATATAATGCTTTGCATAAGAAATTTACTTTTATGAGATTTTTCGGCCTTTAAAGTTGAGCAAAAATTTCCTTGGTAAGAAATATATGGGGATTGAAATTATGTTCTCAGCGTTATGAACTGAGTTTGAATTTCGCGCCTAACTTTGACCGTTACACTTTTCTGATCTATAGGAGTAAATCTGGAGGGTACAATAGAGCTACAGGTCGCAGTACAGGGATCCACAGGAGACCACCTCTTGTAGTATAATAGTGTTAAACAAATAATATTAAATACTAATTTAAAACTAAGAATATAATTATTACTTAAACGCTAGAATTATTTATTTAAACAATTAACACGACTATTTATTTTCACGCGATTTATTTTACTGTACTCTCGTATTTTTATTTAACTAACTGTTTATTTATTTCACTACGCGTTCCAATCTTAGATAGCCGGCTGTTGCAGGAACTTGTAGACTGTTTACGCGATATTTATATCACTATATATCAATCTGATGAAGAAATGGATTTTATATTTGACCAACCTCGACACCTCGAATAATAAACAGTAATTATTTTGGTAAGTAATATGATAAATCACAGTAATCTGACAACAAATAGTATATTAGGTTTGTTCGTTTCGCTAACCTGCGTCTACCGCAAACCGCGGCGGAGAAATTTGCTGTTTTTTTCGATTCGCGGTTCACTGTAAAGTCACTATTTAAAATCTGTTCGTTCCTTTTTTGTAGTAACTTGCGGTAAAACGTCGCGGCAGCTGGCGGTGATAATTTTTACAGTGACTCATGACTCGGTGGTAAAAAAATAATCGGCGGTAATGTTCGCGTCTACATATGAAGTGCTAGTATGACAGTTTTTGACAAATAAATATTAGGAAAAAATTGTTATTTTTCAATAAGTATGCTATGTAATGTTTCAGTTTTAGAAATTGAAATAATTTGTAAAATATATAAATGTCAATGTCATATGAATTATGATTTGATCAAGTTAAATTTAAATGATAACAATAGTAAACAATTAAAATAATGGAAAATGGAATAATATATTTTTACTGAGTATCCTTTATAATTATAATAGTCTGAAGTATCTTCGAAAATAATTTAACGCAAACGGATCGAACAGAAAAATAATTTTTAGTAACTTAAATTATTACCGCGGCGATTGGCAGTGAATCGCAAAACGCAACGACAATTACCGCCGCGTTTTGCGGTAAAACGCAGCATGGCGGAACGAACAAACCTATTGTGTATTTAGTAGGAAAAGTGATATAATCCCGGACTAGTCACTTTTCCTACGTGATACACATACAATTTTTTTTTCGATCGGTTTATATTCAATAATTAGTTATTTTATATTTCATTTATAAATGTCAGACAACAAACAAGATATAAGATTATTGAGTTGTTTTGATAAAAATATCTGAGGATAGCGTAACTACGGTTTGTTTATTTATTTTCATAAAAGTCGAAATATATTTGAAAAATATCAGATTTTGTGTTCAAATTACGAGATATGGCTAGTGATTGTGATTTATCTATATCTTGCACACCACCGGATGTACTGGAGGCAGCTAATTTGGTGACAGTGAATTTGCATCTACAAAAATCAATTGAGAAATATGAAAAGGCATATAAACGGTTCATGGATTTTCGTTAAGCGAAACACATAGAATCATTTTCTGTCCGGGAATACTCTGTCACGCGCCAAAAAAAAATATGCCAGGACTGTCATTTTTCGTTGCCTAGCAACTACACTAAAATACCGGAACAATGCACTTCGAAAACACACCGGAAACGTGTCAGTTTTCGTCCGATCGAAAAAAATTAATACTTGCATTTTTATGGCTAGAACATAAAAATATTTCTCATATATTGTTATTGTTGTTCTAGATATTTACTTTTCTGTATCTTCCAAATTAAAATTCTTATTCATTCTATATTTCCCTTGCAAAATAAATAATTCACTAGTTCTTTCATCTCACCCACTTTGCATTTTAAAGTAACTCTTCACATCTTCAATTTAATCGTCACACATTTCTCATTCTCATTCTGAAAAAGTGCAGCCTCGTAAGTGTGGCGTCCTTATTTTCCTGCGCGGGAAAATAAGGGCGTTAAGTGATTTATACCGTGCTAAGTGACTCTGTCCCCGGACAGAAGGTCCTTCGCGGGATCTGTACGGCGCTGTGCTGTGACGAGTCCTCGCTCAAAAGCAGCTAAATTTATAGCGGAAGTAAATGTTGAGTTATTTATTTCTGCGTTTTGCACAGTTTAAACGTTAATATTTCACGCAGGATATGAAGAAGGCTGTGATATTATTTTTTAATCCTGCAGAGAGTAAACAAAGATTATCCGGATGTTTAAATGTAAATTTTATTTTAAAATATAAATTTTTCATCATAATTCATAATACATTACAGTCGTGTAAATCATACAAACAATAGACTTTAATGTCGCTTGTTAAACTGCTAAAATGTCAGGACCGTTGTTTTTTTTTAAATATGGTTTATGGACAAGAAATAATGGACTCATTTCTTTTTTTTGTAAAAAGATCTGATGTGGACACCACACGACTTCCTTGTACGCAAGACCAATATGAAGTATAGACCCAAATATAAAATTGAACGTATTTGACGTAATTTGACATTAATATGTATTTTTTTATTTTTTTGTTATTTTTTGTCCTAATCCATAGCAAGCTTCATTATAAAAACCAAAAAGTATATAAGTTTTAAATTTACATATCTCGCTTAAACAAAGGGCTAATTTAATAATACTTGATGTGCTAGACGCAGAATTTAATTCTCTAAAACTCTTATTTGAAGCTTTTATTTCTAAAATCAAAATGAAATCATTTTATTCAAGAAAAACCGTTAACAACTTCAGGTAATATATCACTTCCGGTTAGCCTGTTTTAACCACAATCTGCTATGTTATTCCAATTGATATAAAAGTCTTATATATCAAATTTGAAAAGTTTTGGATTATATTTTAATATGGTTTTTCATTAAAATCTATTATAGGCTTCAAATAAAGTACCATTTCTGGAAATTATGTAATGACCAAAAAGGGAGGTGCACAACTAGATGTTATAGAAGTCCTAAATACAAAATTTCAACTTTCTACGGCTTACCGTTTTTGAGTTATGCGAGGTACAAACGTACGTACGTACGTACAGACGTCACGACGAAATTCGTCAGAATGGATTCAGGGATGGTCAAAATGGATATTTCCGTTGAAATCTGAAAACCGAAATTTTTCGCGAATACAATACTTCCGTTACTTTGTACAAGGAAGTAAAAAATACTAAAAGTAATTTATTATTCATATTATTTTCTACTATACTTTTTTCGGGACATGATTTTTACCCTCTGATTAGTCAAAATTCAAACCTAGTTCACAATTATAAATTATCAATTATCAAATAAAACTGACAGTAATCGAGATAATATGTGAATTTGAACTATTTGTTGAGACCAGTCATAAGTTCTTTTCACTATTTGATTGTATTCTGTAATTCTAAATTCTTTATTAAAATAGTAACTTCTAACTATTAAAGTTCCTATTTATAGCAACTGATGAAACTTAGGTACAATGTAAATAGTACAAAAATATTTAAAAAATCAACAGACTTCAGATAAAAATATCCAATAAAATAATCATAATATTTAGGGTTAAGAAAGTAGGCCATAAGTTCCGTCGTTATTTAAGACATTAGTCACGTTTATTTATTGTGTACGTTTCAGACATAAATTTGTCCCTCCTCAGCCAAATATTTTAAATATAATATAATATACTGTTAGTCAGTTTACAATAATGAACTACATATTTACGAAACAGTGCTCGCCAAAATTCTGTCAAGAATTATTGCAGGATATAAAAACAAGTAAGCTGCAAGGCAGCAAGCTGAGCACTCTGCAATATTTGGCTGAGGATGGACAAATTTATGTCCGAAACGTCCACAATAAATAAACGACGTGAATAATGTCTTAAATAACGACGGAACTTATGGCCTACTTTCTTAGCCCTAAACTTCAAGGTTGTTCCCAAATTTTCTAATTAATCATAATATGTTATAAAAAGAAATAAACTTTAAGATAATTGCTATGTAATTAGTACGTAATATAAAATTTTATTGTGCGAGCGAGAGAAGCAAGCGAGTATAATACAAAAAGTCGAGTCTATAAAAATATTTATAAGGGATAAAAAGCAATTCGTTTATTTTTCTCGTTAAAATTATTTTACCTTTCAAAAGTGACTCTTTTAAAATAATAATTCTTTTCACTCAAACAAATCTTTAGACCAGACAAACCATAGGTAAAGAACCAAATTAAAAGATGATGGTAGTTGTTAAAACAAATAAATATGGTTACATTTCTTTGGTTTTATATAGTAATTATATTTAAATCCAAAGATTTATTGGTAATTATAACAAAAAACTAACTAATAAAATATATTTTTCTACGACCACTACAGAAAAATGCACTTTTCCCATACTTTATAAAGCCCGAAAGTTATTTATTTCCCACAGGCGTGGGTTAAAGTGTGAGAAATTATTTTTCACACAAATTGCCAACTTTAATAAAATGATAATATTCATAAATGTATTTATATTTGGTAATTACTTATCCATGTATAGTAAAAGTAATTATTGTAATTATTTTAAAGTTCAATTAAATATGTTCCTTATTAAAAATGAATTATTTATATCTTACAAAAGAGTTTGATCGTAGAAAAAGTATAGTGTGCTACTCGTGCAGTACACCAATTGCCCACTTATGTGATTCCAGCCCTCGACTTCGTCTAACTCTAACAACTTGTGGGTAATAGGTGCTTTTCCGCACTTGTTGCATAATATACTATTTCTTCATGGCAACATGTCACCTTACACAGATTTTTTTAGTCAACATATTAGTACTTTGTTAATACAGTAATGCAGAGACATACTTAAAACTATTATCAATTATTCTTTTTTTAAATAGTAGAATTAGGATGAATGTGAGTACTATTTTTTATTTGATTTTAAATCAAGGAAAGAAAGAAAAGAAAGCTAGCCGGTGGGATTTGAACCCACGAACTCAACATTTGTACTATTGCGTGTTACCAACTACACCACGGCTGGGCTGCAAATCCGCCAGTCTATACAATCTTTTCTTAAGTTATATTCTCATAGCCTTACGTATGAGACCCGCATCACATAGATGTAGGGTATATCTAAACTACCACTACGTTTAAACACCTGTGAATTGTCAAACATTCACACAACCTTATCGGGAATGTATTGCAAATAGTAGAATTCGGATGAATGTAAGTGATATTTTTTGATTTGATTTTAAATCAAGAGGAAAGAAAGAAAAGAATGCTAGCCGGCGAGATTTGATCCCACGAACTCAACATTTGTACTGTTGCGTGTTACCAACTACACCACGGCTGGGCTGCAAATCCGCTAGTTTATACAATCTTTTCTTACGTTATATTCTCCTAGCCTTGCGTACGAGACCCGCATCACATAGATGTGGGGTATATTTAAACTACCACTACGTTTAAACACCTGTGAATTGTCAAACATTCGCACAACCTTATCAGGAATGTATTGCAAATTGTAGAATTAGGATGACTGTAAAGTGCTATTTGCAGCCCAGCCGTGGTGTAGTTGGTAACACGCAACAGTACAAATGTTGAGTTCGTGGGTTCAAATCCCGCCGGCTAGCATTCTTTTCTTTCTTTCGTTGATTTATTCTTTTTTTCTATAAAACAATATATTCATTGTGACTTACCGGGTCCCTCCGTCGACTTCCTCGAAGACTTAGGCGCTTCTTCCAGTCCCGACGCTGGGATTCAGCGCTTAGCGAGCGCAGCATGGGCGCCTGCATGACTAGAGGAGTTTAGTAAACAAGTCCACTAAACACTGTCGAAAATTAGCCACTAGCCTGCCCCATGGAGCAACCGGTGCGGGTCTTCAACGTCCATCGCGAAGTCTGAAACGAAGAAAAGATTTTAGTTACTGATTTTCTGTTATTAATTTCTTGTGAAGGTTTTGGAAAGATGGTCTTCAAACAAACTCATAAAAGTGTTGAGAATTATAAAGTCTGTTATACACGAGTCAATATCAAATTATTTCTCAGATGAAATCCAATGTAAATTTTATTGTACTAACCATAGAAACTGTACAGCTGTCAGTTCAACACTCAACAGATTTAGGATTAAACGTTAAACATTAGGTTTGTTCCTACAACTAGTCCTGACTGTCATATGTACGTCAGACGCATGCGCATTTCAAAAATATCGTTCCAATCGACTGTTGTACAGTCCATCGGACTGTTGGTATTTTTGTTCCTACAGACTTCGAACGCGTACATGAATGCATCCGCGGACTGTCAGATTCATCCACTGGTCTGTGCTGTGTACCATTATTTGTCAGCACCTGCACACCATAATATTAGCGCGGTGCTAGGAAAGTATTAAAGCATAACCTCTGATTATTTATCTGTTTTGATAAGTGAATTTGGAATTTGTTATCTGATTCATTTGATGAAGAAATGGATTTGATATTTGGCCAACCTCAAATAAAACAGTAATTATTTAGGTATGTCATATGATAAATAATTAATATTTGATTTTAGATAATGTATTGACTGATTTTTTTCTGCAGAGGAGACATTAATTAATTAGGATATGACCAGTTTGTTGTTTGTTCCAACCATACAAAGTATCTTACATATGTCTGAATGAGTACATGAACAAGAGATGCGCAGAAAAGGGTTCATAAATGCGTACATGAACGCATCCAAAAAGTCGTGTAGTAAAAAACCTATTATAATGATGTGCGCTGTAATTTTTCACATACCGTACATGTTATTTTATCTGTCACATAATGGAAATGGAAGCCGAATTAGAAAGGTTTATTTTGATTGCTTGGTTAGCAAATTTAAGTGAGAAAGTTTTCGACGAAGACTTAATAAATTGTCACACAAACAACATTTAAAAAGAAATATTACTTGTAACCTCTACATGCACAAAATGAAATGTAACTAAAACTTTGCAGCTATTTTCCTCTAAAAGATTGGTTATGTTTCCTTTAACATCAAATATAAAGTAGTTTTCGACGGACACTATTTTTGGACAAATAAAGTTAAACGCTGTATACATACACATACCGTAAAAAAATTACGTACGCATGCGCATTGAAGTCAAAATGAGCTATTAGCTTTCACGTTATTTTATCGTTATGTGAAAACTGTCTAATATTACTGGTATAGCAAAATTGAATCTGTTCTTAATGCAAAGTTTCCTAATGGCATCTTTTCTGTTTAACATATTTAAATAACTAACTACAATGGAACAAGGAAAAGGCGTGAAATACCTACTCTACATTATTTCAGCAATTCAGTTTGGAACAGAAGATTTCAGTAGATAATATCACATCTAAGAGGAAATTATACTCA
The DNA here is from genome assembly GCA_963082715.1 of Harpalus rubripes. NCBI lineage: Eukaryota > Metazoa > Arthropoda > Insecta > Coleoptera > Carabidae > Harpalus > Harpalus rubripes. Next base: position 32,309,272 of record OY720460.1, read on the forward strand.
AGGGATATAATAAAACAATGAAAAGGAAATTGAGCGAAGCGAAATACGGTATAAATGTAATAAGATCACACCTCATCAATCTTAAGTACTTAGTTAATGTACAATGCGGTTTTCCGAATATTTCTCTGAACATAAACTGCGTACATGGTACATACTATTATACTTTCTGCCAACACTTTTAGAAAACTCTTTCTCTTCTGAGAATTTTAAAAACACTTAAATGATTAATATAATGTGGTTTTCCTTATATTTCTCTGTACATCCATAATCTTAAAACTGGGAAATACTATTACTTTTGCCAACATCTTTTTTTAATGACTCTATGTACTGAAAGTCTAAAGTAACAATTTAATGATGAAGATGGATAAAGAGTTATTTCTTTAACACGTGTGTTAATAAGGGCAAATAATAATCAACACATTTTAACGCATGAGACCAGCTAATTATTGATCTTTTTTAATTTCAAGTTTGGTGTCTGTCGGAATCGGACCCTGTCCGTCCGAAACGCAACCAATCACCTAACGTACACAGCTACGCGACCCCATTTAAAATTACAAGCGAAATATCTTGTCATGTTAGTTCTAGAATGTTATGTGGTAGAGCACATTGTATATAGGCGCAACGTGTAAGGTTAGAATCTCGGCCAACTGATCGCCGACATCAATCTGTCAACAAAAATTGATGAGTTGTCACACCTTCTATATTTATACAACATGGTTACATAGATCACATCTCAAATGTATGTAACTGTCACATAAATGTCACTGTCAAAATGCTAATTATTTCAAATTAATAGTGGTAACGTTTTAAAAAGAAAATAGTAAATTAAACAATACTTATATGGAAAGAACTAAATATAGTTTCCAGAATGAGTAAGTAGGTATGTAAGTACTTAAGTATTTAAATTAATAAAAATTAAATGGCGGGAGGTGTTGTGTTGGCCACATCAGATTTTTTACATTCGATTTTTCAACATTCACATCAGTTTGCTCTCAAATTCGACAATAGAATAAATCGGAAATAATAGTCAGAAATAACTTGTGGAAGGTATTTTATGGTGGCATCATCGATACGCATTCCTATTGTACACTGTTCATCAATGATTATGTAGTATTACTGTAGGAATTTAAATAAAATTTAAAGAATTTAATTAACTCTTAATTTCTAAACATTCATTAAAGAGTGTTGCTATAGTTACCAGCATGTATTAGTGCAGGGAACACTGAGTTATGAATCAAATTACTTATCTAGAAAGGAATATATTTAATGCATTATTCATTTGAAGTGAATAAGGTACATTAAGCAACATGATGCAAGGAAAATCTTATATAAAAATACCTCTTCAGGGAAATCGAATAAAGTCTCCAGCTAATATCACTAATGGCTGGAGTCCATCGTGCTTACCTCCTACATTCGTTCGCATTAACCTCTAATATCATTATACCCCTCTACAAAGTACTAACACTGATTCAAAATTAAATTTCTGCACAAGAAGTTTAGACAGACCCAGCGGTCATACTCCGTATTATTAATTCAGAATACACACACGCCATTCGAAATTATACAATGTTTCGTTAAAATAATTAGGAAACTTAGTCTAGTGGAAAGGATAATCCTACATACGTGTTTTTGTTGCGGTATTGTTCGGAGCTGCTGATGTTTTTTTGTTAAGGTATTATGATTGATAATGAAAGATCTTCCCTAAGTTATCCCGGCAAATTAAAGTTGTCAAGTCCAAATGGGTTTGTTTTTGTTTGTTGTTTTGCAGGTTAAGTTTCACTAATTCCATTAAGATGTAATCTGTAATGTTTTCCAAATATCAAATGACGCACTTATTAATGAAATTTGATGTTCGTAATTTATCACCGGAGATTCTTCGTAACTTCTTGTAATACTTTACAGTTTTTGGAATATGTTGTCAATTAAGACACCTACATAAATGACAACTAAAACAAAACTAATCAACAATAATACGACAGAAATATTAAATTCTCGAAGCCAATGCCGGCTTGAGGCAGGTGCGAATAGTGCAGCAACACCAGGATCTGCAATTTAAAGGACCCCGCCAGGCCCGAATACGGCCACCGGGCAACCGGGCAAATGCCCGGTGGGCCTAACCTTAAAATAGGGCTGGCCGGAAAAATTATTGTTATTTTTACTACAATTTTTAAATATTTAATCAAAAGAAAAAATTATAATATTTAATCTTAGCCAAAACGGCTAAAGTCTAGAATACCTGCCACTCATGAATATTATTTTGATAGTTATTAGTTATATATAGTTGCAAAATCATTAAAAACACTAAATTCCATAACAATTTGGGCGCGGAAAGCAATATGTATAGTGAATAAGACATTTTTTTAAATTAATATTTTATTCCTATAAAATGAATGTAACCACCCTAGTTTCGGCAAATTGAGTATTTTATTTCAATGCAAGCAAAAAAGTAATATTTTTCACAAATTCAGCCAAAGAAACTATAATATAATCATTTTGGCGCGTGCATGCAACTACCCGAATTTCGTCAAATTGAGTCCAGTGCATTAGGATTAGGTGTTATCAGGAAGTATTTTTTGAAAATTTGTAAGCAAAGAAGTGATAATTTTCAAAAGTGCAGCCTTTATAATAGGTAAAATCTGACTTTATTTTTGCAAAAAATAATTTAGGTAAATGCCCGCTCCCGCGCTTTATTTTGTGTTTCATTGTTATATTTTCGATGAAAGAAGATATTGCAACAAAAAAATAGGAATTTCAAGGGTGGTAGGTATTCTAGAATCCAGGCTCAAAAAAATAATTTAAAATTATTCTTTTTCAAATTGGGATTAATTACGATTTGGGCCGGTCTGCTACTATTTGCCCAGGCCGATCTGCCACTATTTTCCCGGACCGGCGTTAGACCTCGTATCCGGGCCTGGACCCCGCGATTTGTAAACAATTCATATTTATTTACTACTACTAACATAGTTATTTGTATCACTAGGCCAGAAACTGAACATTTGAGAGACCGAGTTTATTTTGACAGACCGAGTTGAAAGCGAGGCCTGCAAATACGAGATCTCGCAAAACAGTTTCTGGGCGTGTGATACACAAGATTTTTTTGTACCGACTTCTCCATAAATTCTTCGTATATTTCTCTACACTTTCTTCTTTGTTACACTTACACGACTAAGTTTATGATAATTCCAACTGTTCACTGACAATCCCTTAAGAAGACTTGTATAATCAAAACGTTGGCAGACATTAATTTCGTTAAAAAATCAAACCTAATACTTAAGATTGCCATGTGCTCCAATATTTTGAAAAAATCTACTTAGAATCCATACTAAATTGTTATTTTTTTTAGTTTGAAAATGTACTAGAGAATCAGTTATAGGTTTATGTATGGTTCAGTTTTCGATAGCATATTGCTAACAAAAAATGATAAAAACGACGTGTTAATTTTCGTTGAATAGTTATTTACGTATAGAGGGCCGAAAGAAAGGGTTTACGCCTGCGGACGAAATTTGAAGCCCGACGCGAAGCGCAGGGCTTTTATTCGTCCAAGGGCGTAAACCTCTTTCGGCCTGAGGTACGTACAACGTTTTACGCACAACTGAAACCAAATGAAACGTAATTTTTAATTGCATGACTAAAAGCTTGTTGCTATGTAAAAAATATTAGATGGCCAGATGGCTATGCAAAGAAACATTTAGGCGATGCGTTGTATTGGTAACCATTTGTTTTGTGTCAACAAATAATTAAAAATGTCATGCATGGAGCTTCAACCTGAATATGATACTGAAATTTCTGAAAAAAATTTGCTAGAAGCTAATGATGCTTTAGCGGATTTATGTCCTGATAAGTCAAAGGACCGATATCAGAACGAATACGATGTGTTGCAAGCCTGGTTGACAGAAAAAAATGTGACAATTTTGAATTCAAATAAAATAATAAATACTTATAAATTATTATGCAGTAATTTAATTTTAAAATACTTCGTATAAATTCATAAAGTGTTCCCGTTTTGAAGTGATAAATTATTCCCACATTTGGTGAAGCTTAAACCCATAATATTTAATTATGTACATACATCTCACATAATGAATCTACGTTACATACTACCTCAGTGCATCTCGTGCAACAAAATCTGAAAATCCTCTTTGGAGTCTGATTTATAATGTATTATAACATAAACTACCTACGTAAAATCCATCTAAATTAATATTTATAACTGTTTTATTACTCCAGAGTTTCGTTTTACAATTTTACCTAGCAGGTATATGCAAAATTTATTTTCGTTTTGTGACACTCAATTTAAAATGTAAATATTTGTGACACATACTCGTAAGCGAAGAATAGCGCTGCTTCAGCTACATTAATGAAAAATTAAACATTCTCTTTGTATTTTTTTTTTAATCCGGCTGTGGTTCAGTAAGAAGAATTATTTATAAAGTGATTAGTAAGGTACGTTAAACGGAATTACATCTCAAAGTTTTATAAAAAAAAATATTGGTTACATTGTGCTTTTCAAATTTTTTGCCGGCTTACTGACTCCTGTAAATTGTACAAAAATGCTTGTCAATTTAATAATTTTTTTTCATTTTTTCTATTCGAATTAAATGAACATGCATAATGGTGCGATTATGGTCACTTCTGTAAATATTGTTAAATTTAAATAGCTCTTTAAATTTGAAACTTAAATTATTTATCTTTGTGTTATTATGGTCAAACAAATTTAAAAAGTTTGTTTAAAAAATGAAAGGTAGCTATGCAACTAACTTCACTGTTTACGAACCGTCAAAAATTTAAATGTTTTGTTAGGTTGATGAACAATATGAAGTATATGTTTAATTCATTGAAAAAGATTGTCTTTAGAGTAGGAATTATAAATCCTACACTTCCAGGTGGTTAAATAAACAAAAATGGGAGGAATTAACAATTGATAAATGGAAACAAGTCAGTTTATATTTCTGTAAATGAATGATTACTTTTAAATATACAGGACCGAATTGAGGCAGGTGTGAACGGTGCAGCCTTAGGTGCAGCCGCACTAGGTCCCGCGATTTACCGATTTGCAAACACTTGATATTTATTTACTCCAAAATCAAATTGTAGTTCAATATTTTTCGAGATATTTTTGTATTCTTTAAAATGTTCAGGCAGAAGTTATAGTTATAACAATAAAATTATTGATTACAATAAAACAAAACTGGAACTATTGAAACTATATAGAAAAATAACCTTTAAATGAATAAAGAGTTTTTAAAAAAGCCGGTTTATATTTGATGGACCCTCGCATATTTTTATTTTCAAACGCCTTGCGGTAAAATTATCGAATATGATCTTCGCCAATCATTTGTAGAATTATTGGTATGAATAATCTCAAATTTAGTGTTACGGCGAACATTTTAGGGATGTAAAGTTACAGAGGAATTTACAGTAAAATTTAATTTTAAATTGTGACCATAATAACTTTGAGATTTAAATTATGTTACCTTGGTACTTACATCGTTAAATTTTTAAATTTATTGACCATAATCGTACCATAAGTTACACTAACATGTGTCAAGTTTTCGGAAAAAAATTGAATTGAAGATACTTTGGTTTAAGGAAAGAATATTGAACCTGCTTATTACTTCAAAAATTAACATATCTCAAGCTATAATAATCATAGTTAATATAGAACTAGTGACCCATTTTCCTTTATACGACTAAGTTTAGTTCTTACTTGTCCATTGTCATTGACTACGTTTATCTCGATGTTTGAAGCCGCTTGAATTTAATAAATTCCTTTTCAATCTTCGAAATAAACGATCGAGATTAATATTTCAAGTTGCTTGAAAATGTCAAGTCAAGCCTATAAAATAACAGGCTTGAACTTATGAAGCGGCTTGACTTCTGTCGAAATAAACAGTGAAGCTTCAAATAATGGACTATGCATGCGCACATCTACAATAGTGTCGCGACACAAAATTGTCAAAAAGAGAAATATTTGAAGTGATGAAGAAATAATTTTTTTAAATGTTTTTGAAAGAGAATACAAATAACAACATGACAATTTTTAGATTTTGGGGTTATATATCCAGGATGAAATTAGATCATATACCTTTCCCTGTCTGTCTGCATAATCGAGTATTTAACTATCTTTTTTTAGTCGGTACGAATTTAAAGAAGATTGAAAATAACTCAATCTTATTTTCAATCCGCTGAGAGAAACCAATAGGATTTTTTAAGTCATAATATACTTGTAATATACTTGAAGCCGCTTGAATTATCGAGATAAACGTAGTCATTGTCATACACTTTTCTTGTAAGTAACATCTACGAAGCTTCAATAGATCTCGCCTGGGTACGTTAGATTGTTTACGCGGAGTAAAAATGTTATGTTTTTACCTTGTTGTTCGGGCATAGCGGCAAAGGCGTGATGCTGGGGCTGACCAAAACCTAATATTTTCGTTTACAATTACATGATGTAAATTGATGAAATCAAGTAAATTCGCCAGGCAAATTTGTGTATAAACCTCTAACACGTCCAGCGTACTACTGTCTACTTCCGAAATTGTACCTCACATCGTTTGTTCCATAGAACAAAATAGTTTGCACATTCCTTAGTCAATTTTTGAGACAAAATTGATAGTCGCCATAGAAATTTCAATTGTCTTTTCTTTTTGAGTTACAGGATAAAACTTGCTTTTTATTAATTTTGAAAATACCTCGTATATCGCTTATCATGAGAGATAAGAAAAAACCTGATGTGGCCAGCACATATAACCTCTCGTCAATTCCATGTTTAAAATAGCAATGAGCTTTAAGTAAAGTATCACTTCAATTTCTCGTTCCAATAAATAGAAAAGTCTGTAATACGAAATTTTGGATTATATTATATTATGTTTTCCTCAAAAATCTCTTAAGAGCTCCAAATTAAATACCACTTCCGGTTTATCATATAAGTATAGTAAAAATCGAGTTTTAAAAACCAAATTTGATAAGTTTTGAATCATGTTTTAATATATTTTTTCAAGAAAATCTGTTTATAGCTTTCTGTAAGGTACTACTTCCGGTTTATCAATTTTAGAAAAAAATCTAATATGTCGTTCTCATTAATATAAAAGTCTTAAATACCAAATTTGAAAAGTTTTGGATATGGTCAAAACTTCAAATAAAGTATCACTACCGGTTTATCAATTTTGGCCAAAAATATGTTGCTCCTCTTCATATAAAAGTCTTAAATACCAAATTTGAGAAGTTTTGGAATATATTATAACAAATATTTCACGAAAATCTGTTCAGAGCTTCAAGTAAAGTGTTATCAATTTTAGCTAAAATCTATTATGTTGTTCCCTTTCATATAAAAGTCTTAAATACTAGATTTAAAAAGTGTTTGAATATATCATAATATATTTTTCAAGAAAATCTGTTCAGAGCTTCAAGTAAAGTATCACTTCCGGTTTATTAATTTTAGCCAAAATCTAATATGTATCCCCTTGATATGAAAGTCTTAAATACATCATCGTAAAAATAGTAAAATCGTGTTGTGGGGACCCTAATTCGTCCATATTTACTGAAAACTCACCATCGAATTTTTGGACCGATAACATTACCTCCCTTACCTACGGTATGACGGGAGGTAAAAACGTTGAAACAGCTTGTATTCGGTATCTTATGTAGAAAAACGTGGTGGTATAATTTGGATTGCCTCATTATGTATATGAAACGAATGTCTATTTATAGCGGTGACGTAATCGCGGTCGAAAATTCTAAGGCTTTTCTAGAAGATAATTTCAGCTGTATAAAAGGCACGTAGCTATGCTCGAGAGTTAGTTACATACAGAGTCATGATATTGACATGGAGTATTAGAGAATAAAGTGTTAGTGAGAAGCATAGCAGTATCGTAGTGATCGTATGCAGTTGTTGTCGAATAGGTACTCGGGATGTTACTGGTATATTGGGATAGCTGTGTATGTAAATAGTCGGTAGTGTTGACGAGTATTGGGAAGCTATAGTATACAAGGACAGTAACGGTGAGTCGGGAAGTTACTGGTATACTGGGATGGCTGTGGAAGTGAATATTTATTTTATATGATGTTCAAGAGTATTGAGAAGAAGTGACTTCTGCCCGAGCAGTTGAATACAGAGACGCTGTGGAGGTCGGTAGGCGGACAGTTGAACGTTATAAGTAGTAGTGATATAAATATAGTGCTATAAATATCGCGTATACAGTCTAAAAGAGTCTGCAACAGACCGGCAGTCTAAGATTGGATCCCGTAGTGAAATAAATAATTTCTAATATCGTGGAAATAATAGTAGTGTTATTTGGTTAAATAAATAAATAAATAGTGCTAGTGTTATCTAGTTAATTATAGTTTTAGTATTAATTAGTTTTTAATAATTCTGTAATATTAGTAATAGTAACTTTCATTATAGTTTAATAAACACTTAATTTTAATTAATAATAATTGTCTAATATTTACACTTCACCCAAATAAAAATAAAAACGTTACAGTATATGGATATTTTTAAGTGTCCCATTTTTTTTTGTCTACGAGTGTAATTTCCTTAAATCCTAATATCGTGCATTCAAATTTTTTCCTAAAACTTATGTGACATGTTTTGTTGGAAAGCTAAAAATATTTAATCTTTCCTTTTTAATTTCATTTTTCTTCATGGAGCATCCAACTGACAATTTTCTTTCTTTAGTTTTAGAATGAAATTCTATTTTCATTATAAAATCTTCCATCTCTCGGGGTATTCATAGCAGAGAACATAATATGCTCATAACGACGTTCTTGACTTTCTACTCTAATAACTCTTTGACACCATGCAAGACACGTACGTAAAACAAGCCGAATCCATTAAAATTTCAAGAGGCGAGATGCAAAAGCCCGGTAATCGGATGAGAGCGAGATTTTCAGTATTTTCCTTAGATGAAATTGAATTTTTCCCGTATGTACGCCCTTTTACCGACCTAGACGAACGCCTCTGGCGTGTAGACAACAGTTCCTTTGTGAACCAGCTTTGATTGCTTACGAATGTCGTGATATTAAACTCAGCTGAGCTTTTAATATTGAAAGGAAAATAATAAGACATTCGTTTCGTATAAATTTAATATCTCTACGAACTGACATTTAGGAATCAGGTATTTCACGTGGAATATTTGAATATACTTCAATAATTATATGTGCTGAAAAAATAAAAAAAGATTTTTCGATGAAAATTTTTGTTATCTGCAAATTAAATAAACGAACATCCACGGAATTCGGAGTAGAATTTTAATATTTTATTTTGAATAAATTTACATTTTAGAAGTGACTATCAATCTCTTTTTTCGCTCTTCATTTCTTCATCATTCTTGTTAAAAATATAAATTTAATTTTCATAAATTTTCTATTACAAACATCATTTTTTCATTCCTCATGACTAAATAAATTGTAAGCATCATTTACTTATACAAACCGTGTATATGTCTTAAAGGTGTACATATGAGATTAACATAGTGTAACGTTTTTATTTATCTGGGTGAGGCGTAAATATTAGACAATTATTATTAATTAAAATTAAGTGTTTATTAAACTATAATGAAAGTTACTATTAATATTAAACAATTATTTAAAAATAATTAAGACTAAAACTATAATTAACTAGATAACACTAACACTAACACTATTTATTTATTCAACCCTACTATTTATTTCCACGATATTACTAATTATTTATTTCACTACGCGTTTCAATCTAAGACTGCCGGTCTGTTGCAGACTCTTGTAGACTGTTTATTTATATCCATATATTTATATCACTATACTAATATCACGTTCAACTGTCCGCCTACCGACCTCCACAGCGTCTATATACTCAACTGACTCAACAGTGTCTGTACGAGGTGTGTTCAAAAAATATCGCGAATTTTGTGTTTTTTCAAAAATTATTTATTTATTCATGAATATCTATTTTGTCCCCTTCAAAGTAATCCCCATGAGATATTATACACTTGTGCCAACGGTTTTTCCAATCTTCAAAGCACTTCAAAAAATCATTTTTTTATCTTGTTCAGCTCCTCCTTCGATGCCGTCTTTATCTCGTCAAGCGTAGCGTAACGTCGTCCTTTCATGGGCCTCTTCAGTTTAGGAAACAAGAAAAAGTCACAGGGGGCCAGATCTGGGGAATACGGTGGCTGCGGCATCATTAGTGTGTTGTTTTTGGCTAAAAAGTCGCGCACAAGCAACGATGTGTGAGCAGGGGCGTTATCGTGGTGCAAAAGCCAATTTTTGTTCTTCCACAAATCCGGGCGTTTCTGGCGGATTGCTTCGCGCAAATTGCGCATAACTTGCAGGTAATATTCCTTATTGACCGTTCTACCCTGTGGCAAGAACTCATGATGCACCACGCCCCTGCAATCGAAGAAAACTGTAAGCAAAACTTTCACATTCGACCGAACTTGGCGCGCTTTTTTCGGTCTTGGTTCGTGCGGCAGCTTCCATTGAGATGATTGAACTTTGGTTTCCACGTCATAACCATAAACCCACGATTCGTCACCAGTTATGACCCTCTGGAGCAAATTTGGGTCGTCGCGGACAGAGTCCAACATCTCATTAGCAATGTTCATGCGATGCTGTTTTTGGTCGCAATTGAGCAATTTTGGTACAAATTTCGCGGCGACCCGTCTCATGCTCAAATCATTGATAAAAATCGAATGGCACGAGCCAATCGATATGTTTAGGTCCTCAGCAACTTCTCTAACGGTGATTCGACGATTGGCCAATATCATTTTCTCCACTTCATTAATTTTTTCGTCTGTTGTTGAAGTGCTCGGGCGTCCGGCACGCTTTTCGTCGTTCACATCTTCTCGGCCTTCTGAGAACATTTTGTACCACCGATAAACGTTGCTTTGGTCCAAGGTAGCTTCTCCGTATGCCACAGTCAACATTCGGAATGCATCCGCGCACTTAATTTCGTTTTTCACACAAAATTTGATACAGGTTCTTTGTTCCATTTTTTTGAATAGGTAAAAATCGAAGACGATCCAAAACACGTGCAAGCAAAGCAGCTGTCAACAATTAAGTGAACATTCAAAATAGCCGAGCTTGTCGACATAAGTGAGAGACATGAGTACCAACATAAAGCCACAAAAAGATCAAAATTCGAATATACGTAACCCGCGAAAATTCAAAATTCGCGATAGTTTTTGAACACACCTCGTATATTCAACTGCTCGGACAGAAGTCACCTCTTTCACAACACTATCTGTCTATTTATGTAACTCTCTGCCTAACTTCCACAGCCTCAGTATCACCGACTCTCCGTATGCCACAATTCTTCAACACCACTACCGAGTATTCACTTCCACTTGTCGTTACTGTCCCCGGAGACCTAGCTTCCCAATACTCTTCAACACTACCGAGTATTCTCTTTAACAGCTATTCCAGTATACCAGTAACTTCGCGACTCGCCGTTACTGTCCTTGCACTCTATAGTTTCCTAATACTCGTCAACACTACCGAGTATTCACATCCACAGCTATCCATTGGGAACCAATAACTTCCCGAGTACCAACTCGACACCAACTGCATACGCCCACTACGATACTGCTGTGCTTTTCACTAACACTTTACTCTCTAACACTCCATGTGTCTCTATGACTCTTTATGTCACTAACTGTCTAACCGCAATAATGTGTCTGCCCGTCTTCACTAATGGAACTGCACTATGTAAGTCAACCCCCGATCACACAACTAATGCTATGTGATCAGGGACTCCACTGAACTAACTGTAAGACTGTATGTAACTAACTGTGTCCCTCGCCCCTTATATACAGCTGGCATTATTTTCTAGAAAAGCTCAGAATGTTCGAACACATAATAACAATGAACACAAAAGGTTCAGGCGACCGGAAGTAATTAAACACGTCGCGACCAGTCTGTTTACATCGGCCGGCTACTAGTGCGATTACGTCACCGCTATAAATAGACACTCGTTTACAGCGGCGGCGACAGCGGGCGTTCCACGTTACAATAGGAAATCATTTTTTTGAAATTTCCTGCTCGCTTCATTATTTTAATCAAAAACGCGTCAAATAAAAGTTTTAGGGCATAAAATTCTGCATATAAATCAATACACAGAATTACCTTTACATGCTTTGTAACGACAGAAATTAATTATGAAAATGTCGAAAATTACGTTGAAAATATCGACAGTCATGGAATTGAACAAAAAATAAATAAATGCTTGACGTTTTATCTGTCACAACCGTCACAACGTAAGTTAATTTATTTGAGGTTTCTGACAATTTGATAAAACATTAAGCTTTTATTTATTTTTTGTTCAATTCCATGGCTGTCGATATTTTCAACATAATTTTCGAAATTTTTATATTTAATTTCTGTCGTTACAAAGCATGTAAAGATAATTCTGTTTATTGATTCAGATGCAGAATTTTATGCCCTAAAACTTTTATTTGACGCGTTTTTGATTAAAATAATTAGGCGAGCAGGAAATTGTAAAAATTATACTCACGATCACGCGGGTCACGTCGTGACCCATCGTGACCCGACAAAATCACGGCCCGCGCCTACCTCTACATTATTGTCAAAAACTAATAGCAGGGATCCGGAACGAAATTTATTTGTGGTACAGGTTCGGTAAAGGTTCAGGAAAGTTATTTCAGTTCTGGTTTGGGTTTAGGTTTTAAATTTAAAAATTATATGGGTTCGAAAACCCTTATTTTTTCAGGTTATTTTGGGTTACGGTTTACATAAATTTAATTTGCAATTTTAATATAACTTTTATTGTAATCTTTTAAATAATAAATTAACAGGTATATATTTCCTTTTTTTTGTAAATAAAAAAATATAGTAATTCATTTATACTGCCCTGCTAAAGCTAATGGGCGTATCTGCAATTTTTACGAATAATAAGTTAGGATGGTTTTAGATAGGTACCAAAGATTTACAATAATGTTGTTATAGGTTGGCGCAATATGATATAGTAAATCACTGTTTTCTCAAAATCACAAATTTGCAGATACGCCTATTAGCTTCAGCAGTATACCATTTTTTAAACGGTTACCGGTAAAAATAAAACGGTTCAGTTCTGGTTATGGTTTATTGCCTTCGAATTAGAAAGGTTTGGTTAAGGTTCCGGTTCGAAAAAAATTACGGTTTTTACGGGTTACGTTTCAGGTTCGGGATCAGTTCCGGGTCCCTGACTAATAGGCCACTTTTGCTCAAGAAAAAATTGTTTTCCCCTGTTAAATATCTATGGCTCGCTTTTCGTGTTGCACCCGGTATAAATCAGTGACAAAAAAAATTCTTGAAAGAAGAGTCTGATTTTGATTTACAATAACATGAACATACAGATTTGTTCGCAGTCAGAACGATTGCAGAACCCGCATCAAACATCTACAAAAAGTACAATAGATAAAAGCTAAATAATGGTTCTCGTTTCATTTATTATTGTTTAAACTTCAAACAGTAAACTCTTATAAAGTGATAACTCCCTTGAAACCAACTTGCTAACTTTGGCATTTTAATACCTATTTGGTTTTGCAATTTTCCGAGATAAAACAAGGAGCGTTTCTCCGGATCTCTGACTGGAAACAAATTTATTGTTTGCTGGAAAGATATTCGTAATGAAAAATACACAGTCGGCTTGTTAATGAATTTCAACGTATCAAACTGTGGGAATTCGTTGAAGTTCAAATAGCGTAAATTATTTAAATGACTGTGAAATGCTTTACTGTCAAACATAAAATATGAATGCAATCTTGAAATTAGTTCACAGATTAATATTTTTAAAAAAGATAAACGTAATTTACATTAATTGTTTTCTTCTTTTTCTCCATATTCCTCATAACTGTAGTCGGGCTTGGGATTTCCTTTTTTCAACGTTAATTTTTAATCTTTTTCATTTCTTTCAGTTTTTTACCTCTTTTATTTTCGATTTCTACTATTCATTCTTTCCATGTTCCTCGGTCTTCTTTTTTCCCATTTTTTGTTAATACTTCTAGATTCTACTACTTGTCTTACTAGGTTGTTCTGATCCATCCTCTTTATGTGTCTATACCAACCCATTGCTTCTGTTCTATCCTGGTTATCATAACTAGTTCTTTATTTGTCATCATCCTTGTTTTCATTTCTTTCCCTGTCCCATTTTATTTTTCCTATGATCTTCCTGATGTATTTCATTTCCGTTGTTTTTATATTCCCTTAGGTTTCTTTTGCATATCCAAGAATTCTTCTTAGTAGTATTTTTAATATAAACATTATTCACGGTAAAAATATGAGATTCTCAAAAGATATTAAAGAACATTGTTCTCTATAAATGAATCCAAATATCATCAAAATCAGTCAAGCCATTTAATTTGTAGGCTTACTTTAATTTTCGGTGATCATCGTGATGAATAACTGGTGAATGTATCCAACATATTTTGTCGTAAAGAGTGCATTACCTTCTACAGGTACGGCAGAGCAACCTTCGTAGTTTTAGTAGTTTTGAGGATGAATTAAAAAATAAATACTCGAGTTAATATGTCTCGGGAAGTAATAATACAAAATTGGTTCGTGATCGGGTAAGTTCTCTCGTTGAACAAGGTATACACAAATTAGAGCCGCCAAACAAAGTGCAGCGCCATCATCAGTATAATTTGAATCGCCAATATCAAAAACCAGAGCTTTTGATAATATTCTGATTCTTTTTTAATAGTGTCAATTGGCTATATATTTCATACATATATAAAATTCAGACATTTTTAATAAGAGAACTTGAACACTCTCGAATATTTTCTCTAAAATCTCTAATGAATAATCTAATACTGAGATGCAACTAACATTGTATATGGTTGCTTTGAAGTACTAATTATTCTCAGAACTCGTACATGACAACGCCTCTGTACAATTCAGACTCTCAATTCAAGAATTCCTTTTAAAGTATGTCTTAATTGTTTGTTGTACACGAAGGCTCTGACTACGAACACGGAAATGTTAAAGTTGTTAAAATTATTAAGCAGAAAGTTAATTTAAAGAGTTGCTATATATACAAGGTGCTGCACTATTACTATCTCGAGAAGTATAAGAGATACGAAGTTCGTTAAATTAGCAATCAATTTCTAAATTATATGACTATTAAAATGAACAAAACAAATTTTTTTCTTAACCAGTGGTTCTCAAAATATGGGACCCAACTTTTTTATTTTAAATTAGAACATACTTTTTTTATTAGCTTATTCGATTCAGTATTTTTTTCTGAATTCAACAATATCCATATGTAATACTCTATTATTACAAAAATTTTGAGAAAAATGTAAAATTAATAATGTATCATTTTTATTTAATTATGACTATACAAAGAGTGCTATGGAAAAAACAAATAAATCAAATGAAGAAATAATTACAAAAACTTTTATAATATCCTTTAAGTTGTGAATAATTATTATTGAAACAAGATAAAATACATAAATAATATTAAAAATTGTATTGTTGATTTATTTGTTTTTTTAGCGCTCTTTGTATAGTCATATTTAAAAAAAAATGATACAATATTAATTTTGCATTTTTCTCAAATATTTTGTAATAATAGAGTATAACATATGAATATCGTTGAATTTAGAAAAAAATACTGAATCGAATAAGCTAATAAAAAAATAGGTTTCCCTTTAAAATAAGAAAGTAGCATCCCGTATTTTGAGAACCACTGGTCTAAAAAAATTCTTGTTTCGCTCATTAAAGTAGTCTTATAAAATAGAAATTGTTTGCTAATTTAACCGACTTCGTATCTCTTATACTTCTCGAGATAGTAATAGTGTAACACTTAAATAGAACACCCTGTATATATATATATATATATATATATATATATATATATATATATATATATATATATTTATATATAATGGCATGTCAGTATTCCAATCAATTTTTGAGATAATTCCCCAAAAAGTCGTACGTGCTTATATTTGGTTCAAATTTTCTAAATTTAATAAATAAACAATTTATATATTTTTATATACTTCTTCTCAATATGCTGATTTTATCTGGCTAGTCATCTAGACGTAGGCTTTTTCATAAAACGACAAACAACTTACTTAGCTTATATTTTATCTAGGGTAAGTCCGGAAGAGATGGTTTACCGGATGAGATGACTTTTCTGCCAAACTTTAAATAATAGACGAATACATCGTTCGTTAGACTTTGGCACAAGAGTCATCTGACCTGGTAAGCCATCTCTTCCGGACTTACCCTAAATATAACATCAATATCCTAACCTGACGCACAAAACTCGGTCCGAGTTTCTCATGCGTTACAAACATACAAGCTAATTATGTTTTTCGTTGTACTACAAAATGCCTAGACGACTAGCTAGTTTGTAAAATATCGCTAATTCAAGTTCGAAGTTTGAAAATTTGGTCACGTTTCACTCTCGTTTTACGAAACTCCTAGGCATTTTTTTTTTTTTTTAAGATGGATGTTTCAATTCGGCTACTACATTGTATATTATACACCCTGGATGAAGTAGACTTTTAATGAGTTTTTATTGTTTTTCTCAGAACCTAATGGACTTCTTCGAATTGGTTAAAATCATTTTAAAAAATTCTTTTTATATTTTAACTTTTGTTAATTTCATTATGATAGATTTAAGTGACTATAGTGATTTGTAGTTATCACAATCAAATAATGATGAATATAATGATTTGTGAGCCGGAGCATTATATTCATAGTATTTTTAACGTCCAACAAATCTTGGACTGACAAACTGTTCCGAACTGGGCCCCGATTTTATAACTTTAAATTCTCTCCACTACGAATTCTACTGATCCAGACCAGTTGCATTTGAAAGCTATCCGGAAAAAGAATGGGGGAAATATCAATTCTGTCAGATTTCAAATTCTACTGGTCTGAAACCCAATTCCGGCAGAATTTGAAATCAGACAGAATTAAAGGAGCATTCACAAATGAAAATTAAGTTTATGGTTTTTGTTTAGGTTTAAGTAAGTCATTCATAAATGTAAGTTTAAATTACCTGAAAATTACGTTTTGATATGTACAGACATCTGTGTAAAAGCTTCAAAAACAAGATTAAAATATCGGTAGAGCAGTACTCAACAAGACACCTGTTCGCCGTGAAACTGTCATTGGCATTATTGGTTATATTTCAGCAATTAAGTTATGATAGTCTCCATGTTCTTCTCGCATTTGTTTAAAAAGCCGAATCCACAAAATGGATACTAAACAAAGTTGGGTGTATTGTATATATCTATATCATTCCAGACTCGTTTTCATTAGTAAAGTTTGTGACTTCAAACTAAATTATAAACCTAAAGTTTAGACCTTGCAATGTTTAGCTTTATGATTTGGATTTAGAGACCTTAAATTCTGAAGTGTGAATGGAGTCATTACATAATATTTATTTATTTATTAATAATCTGGCCAACAGGGTTCAAGACCCCAATTACAGGTTGATTATTCATAAACTTAAGTATTAAAGCACAAGTAAACATGTAAATGTAATAGAGAACTTAATAATACATAAATCTATGTTTTACACAGTATATGTTTGTTAACAAATAATAGTAAATTTTAATAAACATAATAATTGTATAAGACACTTTTAAATTTTTCAATCGAGCCTAAAAAGATGTCAAAATAATCAGGTAAATTATTAAAATTGAAACAAAGCATACGAATAGGTGACTTTACTTCGTAGTTCGTTCGAGGAGTATTACAATAGAAGGTATATTTAAATCGGGAATTATGCCTAGGAACTAGGAAAGGAATTTTTCCTAGGATTATTGGACACAATACTAAATTCACACAACAAGTCTTTGTAATCTGTATCAAAACTGGGATAATGTCTGAAAAGTTTGAAGAAGCATAATTTAACAAATTTACGTTGAATAGATTCAATTAAATAGTTATATTTATTATAGATAGGACACCAAACCTGCTGACAATATTCCAGTTTTGTTCTTACGAACGAGAAATATAATTTCTTTAAAGTTGAAATATGAATGAAGTGCTTTGTATTTCTAAAAATGAAGCCTAAATTTTTGTAAGCAGATTTAACAGTTTGTAATATGTGATTAGTGAAATTGAGCTTTTCGTCAAATAAAACACCAAGATCTTTAAATTAAGTGACCCTTTCAAGAATATGAGAGTCTATTCTGTAATTATATTCGTAAATAGTTTTTTTGACGAAGTAGCTCATTATTTTACATTTACTGTAATTTAAAAATAGGTTAGAGGTTACAGACCAAGCTAAAATGTTATCAATGTCTGCTTGTAAGAGCTTAGCATCTTCATTAGAATTAATGGTTTTAAAAATCTTTAAGTCATCAGCATATAAAAAGACGTGAGAGTGCTGAACTGAATTTACAATGTCATTAATAAAGAGTAAGAATAGTAAAGGACCCAAATTAGAACCTTGAGGAACACCAGAAGTGGCTGTAAAGGACTTAGATTTATAATTATTATAGGAGACAGACAGTACACGGTCAGTGAGGTAAGAAGAAGTAAATTCAAGAAGATCTGAAGAACATTGAAAACTGTCGTCTAACTTATGCAATAAGACATTATGATTAATACGATCGAATGCTTTCAAAAAATCTATATAAATAACATCAACTTGAGTGTTATCGTGTAATGAATTCAGTACAGTTTCAGTAAAGTTAATTAGATTGGTTGTGGTTGATCTGCCTTTAAAAAATCCATGCTGACGGGAAGATATATGGTGCTGAACGGAATTATAGATATGTTTATAGATAATAGATTCAAATTTTTTAGAAATATTAGATAGAATAGCTATAGGACAAAGTCTTTAAATCTAATGTATAAACCATAAATCTCAACCTAATTTTCATTTGTGAATGCACCTTTAAAGTTACAAAATCGTGGCCCTGTTTTTTTCGACCCATGCGCATATTACAATTTTGAACCGGTGCAGAACTAGTCCGAAATCGCTTATTGGAACAAACCTAATATGTCACATTTGAATTATATCACTCCCACACGGTAAATTACTGAAAGACCCAAAGCAGGTACTTCTCACGTAACTAACATTCAAATACCTCCTATTTCTATGGACGTGTTTCCAACGATTAGCGGTGGATTATTATAGGCAACAGAGCTTTAATTGTGGTAATTAATCAATGCTAGTTGGAGGAAATGGTCCTGGGAACGTGACCGTTTTTGCGACACTATGTCACGTTGTTTCGCACGTGTCAGCGATGTTTTGACGAAACCAGGTCTAATAATAGGTGTTTATGGAGAATTGGTATTGATTTGGGATAAAGGGTTATTTTGCATCATGTGATTGAGTTACATTGTGGATTAGGGTTACATGTTTATTTCATGTGCTGTGAAAATCCATCAATGAGGGATTAAATAATTTTCTCGTGGTTCCACACTTCATTACTGGTTCATGTTTATGTTGATAGGTAATAAATGCTGTTTATTTTATATGCTTTTGGACAAAACATTTGACGTTTTGATTAATAACTACCACACAAAAAATAGAATCATCGGCCAGTAAATGTTTTTTAGTTTCACATATTAACAAACCTCGTAAACGCAATTTATTGAATATGCCCACTATTGCTATCTAATAAGACTATTAAAATGAGTGAAACATTTTTTTTAACCAGTGGTTCCCAAAATACAGAATGCAACTTTCTTATTTTAAATAGGACAGCCTATATATTTTTATATATTTAGAATCTACGTATAATTAAAAATTCAACGATATTTTTGAAGTGAATTTTTATTGAAGATATAAATCACAAAAACGTAAGAGAAAATTATGAATAATTAACCTGGTAAGCCTTGATATCAGGCATGCTGTGGAAACATTTGCGATATTATTGAGTAATATTGAAGTCAATTGTTTAAATAGTGCGTTATTATGTATTTTGTTACAAGAAATAATCACAGCCTACCTGATATGGTAAGTTATTCATAATACTCTCTTGCGTTTTTGTAATTTAGTTCTTCAATAAAAATTCACTTTAAGCATATCGTTGAATTTGTTATGCGTAGATTTCAAATATATAAAAATATATAGGGTGTCCTATTTAAAATAAAAAGATTCCTGAACTGAAAATAGAAATTAAACGCGTTATTACTGGAAAAAGATTTCGAATATTTTATTAAAAGAGTTAGGGTATGCCAGCAGAGAATTATTAATCTCAACATGTATACTTTATATAAATCAATAAAAATTGACCACATAAATAATAATTTACTGTTTAACTTTAAATTTAAATCCGGCATATGGGCGTACCCGTTGGACAACCCTACATAACGTCGACTCATCAATAAATAGGTTTTTATACGAGTACCTAGGATTTTAATTTGTCATTATTAGTACTATATTTTTTGCTATGAAAATATTTTAGTTACATGTGTCAAATTTCCCCAGCGTAGAAATTTATATGCGGGTAACTATTAAAAAGAGCGAAATAGACTTTATAAAACTGAAGCTAGTGTTAGTCTAATATCGGTTTCGTTCCTAGTTCTATTTCATTTCTTTCATTGTATTTGCTACGCCATTTTTAGTTGATATTGGATTTTTTATGTTACACATGATCTGTTTATGACCTGTATCAAACTAAATATAGTGATACCAAAAAAATATGCATTAAAAATGTTGTTTGTATTTTTTGTTTCAAAAGTACATGTTGTTTTTTATACTCATTCGTAATATGGGTTACATTGTAGTCAAAAATAAATATTAAATTCTATTTGACAAATTTTTGTTGGCCAAAAAGATCCAAGAGGTTTTATAGTGTACATAAAGGTAAACTTAGTTAAATTATGCTCGATAAACAATTCCATGCATTTGTTGTTAATTCCAATATTGAATTAGTTCTGCAACATCTGAACAACCTCGTTATAAAGCCTCCATTAAATTTCGTTTACATTACAATCCAATCAGACAAATAATTCCAATGGATACAATAAAATTTAACACCGGCATAAAATGGCCAAACAGCTTGTCAGGGCGAACAAAAGAAAGCAAATTCCCTGGCAACGAAACTCAACAGCGAATTTAACAGCAACGCATCGCAACAATGTCTGGGGTGCGAGCGTAACTTGAGCACTTAGTGAACAAATTAAGTGGATACAGAGTCTTCGGAGTTTATACTGCGCGTAAATTCAATAAAACGGTGACGAGGACCTCTCAGACGCACAGAAGCGACAAAAGATCATATCTTGCCCGAAACACCGCTGTTTGTAGCGACGGCGGAGAGTTTTTATTCCACCTCCGGAACTTTTCATAATTGGTTTTGTTGTCACCTTTTCAATTTTCTGCAACCTCTATAGACGGAGAAACCAAATGTGCTGTAAATGCTGATTTATGACAAGATGAAAGTAACTGAAGTTTGGGAGTAAAGCATTTTGTTTAGTTCCTTAGAGAGAACGAAATAAATTTATCGTGTTGGGAGTTAGTAAAGTTTGTAGACGAAGATGGATAATATGAAACACATTATTAACAACTTATATGCAAAAGACTTGCATATTTGAGTAAATGAGAAAATTTTAAGTTCTCATCCAGAAGCTAGAAGACACCTATTCTAGCAGCGGTGAATGAGCGAACTAGTTCTTGTATAGTCGTCTGTTATGAGTGTTTTATACTATTTTCTCTGTTTCGCCTTTCATTTACATTATTTCTTTATAAAAATACCTAGTTGATAATTTTCATTTTTCATTAAGGGGAATTAGTCACGGAAACACGAACCGGTTTTAACTAAAACCATACCAACGATTTGGTACATACTTCAGGGTTATTGACAAAATCAGTATTGCCAATGTACTGTAACACGAGGGGGTCTTCTAAGCTCTGATGATGATACTACTGTTGACTGGTGAAAAGGAAGAACAAACATATTCACTTGCACTTTTCACTTGATGAACACAGAATTTACGGACATGGACAAATACTTGGGATTTACTGATTACCGACTAAAGTTTTTATTTACATGATTACATTATTGACTAATACAACTAAGCCTAACATGTTACATTCCGTAACCCAGCGGGCGGGCGTTTAGCACGCGCCCCGAAACTAAAACACTACATGTTCCGACAACTAACGTCTTCTCTACGCGACGAACTAATCTAGACTCTCTCATGTTTACTCCATGAGTAACTAATGTCGACTCTCTAAAACAAAGCGCTATCTTCAGGAGAGGATTATCTTACGGGTACAGGGTGCATAGGATAGGGCATTCAAAGTCACGCACGTATACATAGTTTCTAGACTTAATAATAAACAAATAAATGTCGTGACTATCATAATACAATAAGAATTTCTAAACTGAATTTTGACATTTATAAGTTATAAATAAATAAATAGAATTAAAATATGATTATTGAAACTAAAATTTAGAAAAGTGTATAAAAAGTTATTTATCTGTTATTACTCTTATCCTCGCCTTATCACAGTATTGAATAAACCGAAAATGTACTGACAGCCATATTCAATAAATTTGACGACATTATTTAAAACTGTTTAATATGATTTCTGCCTGGTCTTCTTTGTAGTATAAACAATTTAAAATAATGAAGTCAAATTTATTGAAAATGGTTGTCAAAACATTTTCGAGTTAATCAGTATATTGGCAACACTGATTTTATTAATAATCCTGAAGTATGTGCCAAGTCGTTGGCATGGTTTTAGTTAACACGGGTGTTGGAACCACGCTCGTGCTACCAGTTATTGTAACGTTTTTATTTATTTGAATGAAGTGTAAAAATAAATTAATTATTAATAATTAAAATGGATGTTTATTAAAACGATAAATATCTATTAAAAGATAATAACGACGATACCTAATATTAAATACTAATTTAAGACTACGAATATAATTAACCAGTTAAACCTCACATTCAACTGTCCGACCTACCGACCTCCACGGCGTCTATATACTCAACTGACTCAACAGCGTCTGTATATTCAACTGCCCGGACAGAATTCACTCCTTTCATCTCACTGTCTATTTGTGTAACTAACTGTTCGTCTGACGGACTAATTGTTCTAACTTCCACAGCTTCAGTATCACCGACTGTCTGTATCCTACAACTCTTCAACATCACTGACGAGTATCCACTTCCACTCACCGTTACTGTCCCCGTATACCTTCCCAATACTCTTTAAAACTTTCACTTTCACAGCTATCCAAGTATACCAGTAACTTCCTGAGTACTCAACTCGACGCTGAACTGCATACGCTCACCACGATAATGCTGTACTACTAAACTCACTAACTCCTTACTTCTTACTATCTATATAACTGTCCTTCTGATGGACTAACACTCTATGTGACTGACTCTATGCAACAAGTACGTCGCTTACATAATTGTTCTAATATTTTTCTCGAACAGTCTCGAACGTCTCAAACTATATAACAATGCGCGAGTAATTACGCTTATCTCCCCCTTGCTTACATAACTGCCCGCCTCGCGTCGCTTGCCTACCGCGCGCTGCACTATGTTATCGATCGCCTACCTAGGCTCCTCCTACCTACTTGAACATTTCTATTCATAGGCGTCGGTTCGCACACGCTGGTCGGGGGCTCGCGGACCAAGTATCGTAGGTACCTATCCTCTCACGTTACAATATATATTATATTTCTGATTTAATCAAAAGCATCCTATGTATCTGCTCAGAAGCTAGTATGATCTATGATTCTGGTTGCGTACTTGTTCTCAGAAGTATCTCTACGAAAATACAATTTTATATTTTGACTCTGTTATTTTGGCAGAAAATAGTTCTTATTAACAATAATTCCTAACTAACTCTATAAACAAAATGATTCCAAGAGACTTTTCAAATACGTTCGAGAGAGAAAAAGATAACCTATAAATAAATTTGTCTTGCTAACTTAAACAACTTCATTGAGAAGTGACGCCAGTGGTGCTCTCTGTAAGACAGTTTTAGAGCACGTGAGGGAATAGGAATAAAAGCAGATTGGTACACTCAGAATAAAATATTAAAACATACGTTACAGAATACAACCTATTCAAGAACAAGTTTGAAAATCGGAAACGTACTAGTAGCAGTGAGTGCGCGAACGAACGAGTGCTTGAATAATGTTTTGTACCGAGTGTTTTATTATATTTTCTCTGTTTTGGCTTTCATTTATATTATTTCTTCATAAATATTATTGAAAATTTCCATCAAGAGGAATTTTTGACAGAATAGTTAAGTTGGTACCAGTGATTTGTGTTTTATTCTGTCCGCTAGCAAATTATTTTGAATATTTAGTGCAGCCGTATCAATCCCAAATAACAAAAATTTCACAAAAAGCTAAGGAGCTTTTGCTAGTAAGGAAAAATGAAAAAGAGTAATAAGTACGAGAAGAACAAGTGGTTTCATCTTAATATGATCAAATGCTTATTAGTTCTATATTTTTATCATGGTTTCGAACTGTAACGTGCGAGCACCGTCGCTGCGCTGAGCAAGCGTCTAAGTATAGCAATAACGTAATCGCGCAAGCAGCCGGACGACGTAAACAAACGAGTTGCGACATGTTTAATTACTTCCGGTCGCCTGAACCTTTTATATTCGTTGTTGTTATGGGGTCGAATATTCTAGAGCTCTCTAGAAGGTAATGACAGCTATATAAAAGGGACGCAGCTATGCCCGAGAGTTAGTTACATACATAGTTACATAGTCAGCTGAGTTGAGTTGACGAGCATAGCAGTATCGTGGTAAGCGTATACAGTATAGTGTGGATGAGAATACTTGGTAGTATTGACGAGTATTAGGAAGCTATTGGCGACTAAAATTAACGTGAATCCCCCAAGCGGACGATATATGCAACTCTTGAAAATGGTATTCTGTTATTCAACTTTACAGTAAATATATATAGTGCATTGGATTCCTTACCGGTTTCTTGTTTGTCTTTTTGTTTTAAAGTACATATAAATTACTTTACAATATGAGCAAAGAACGAAAAAATATTAACAACGTCAAATGCTGCGTTTATGGCTGTTATTCTCGGGGTAGGAAGAAATTACCTGTCCCAAAAATTAGCGAAAGGAAGAGTGACATTAATAAATTTGGTAAAATGGAGTCTATCGACAAAAGAGAGGGAGGGATTAGGAAAATACGAACTGGAAAACAAGTGACGAATCATAAGAGGATAACAAAAATGAAAAGTATTGTATTATTTCCTGACCAATTCATGAGTAAAATAATATACTTTTCACTTTATGTGTAGCATGCAATATATTTCTTACACTTGTAATTAAAACAATTTGAAAGATATTTGTTCCATTTTAATTTTCTTAACTAAGTAAAGTAAATACATATTTATTTAACATCCATTAATAATATATGGTACTATTTTACTATCTTGTACAAAATATAAAGACAGCTGTAATGTGTTTGCACTGGCCACTATGGCCAGCTATACAAGAGCATTTTGTAAATAATCAATTGTAAATTTAAAGTTCTTCTAATCTCATGAGGATGTAGCATTATGTTCATTAACGCCGCATAAAAATAACCACACACGATTCAACCATTCTCCCCGTTCTATAAAATTTCGAGAAGAATTTGTTGCCTCCAAATAAGTAAACATTTCCTTAGAAATAAGTCTAAGATAACTTTGTTCGAATGTTATTATAATTTAAGTACGTACAAAAAATTATTACTAACACTATTTATAAAAAGTTTAATGAATTTGTTAGTATACTTCAAAACGAATGTTGGTTATACAATGTTTCTATATGCGATCTTATAGCACAATACCATTTTCAGAGCACGTGTATGCTACAACACTAGCGCCGCCATCGGTAGTTTTAGTCGCCAATAGTATACTACTCGGTATATGAAGATAGTAACGGCGAGTCTGGAAGTTACTGGTATACTGGGATAGCTGTGGAAGTGAATACTTGGTAGTATTGGGAAACTAGAATATACAAGGACAGTAACAGCGAGTGGAAGTGGACTACGGCATACGGACAGTTGGTGATACTGGATCGGACAGTTGAATGTGATATAAATAGGTAGTGGAATAAATAGTGATATAAATATAGTTATATAAATATTGCGTAAACACTCTACAAGAATCTGCAACAGACTGGCAATCAACTGTAGTGGAATAAATGAACAGTTAGTTAAATAAAAGTACGAGAGTACAGCAAAATAAATAGTCGTGTCAATTGTTTAAATAAATAAATAAATAAATAATCTTAGTGTTCAAGTAATAATTATATTCTTAGTCTTAAATTAGTAGTGATGCCGCGAGACGAGAAACGGCGAGAATCAATCCACTCTCGTCTCGTCTCGAAATTACTCTGTATCTCGTCTCGTTATAATTTTTCTTGCCTTCTCTCGATCTCGACTCGAGAGTCTCGAATTTCTCGAATTTATAATTAGCAAAGAAACGAATAGGTACCATTAATTAAAACTAATTATTTTACTGTGTGTTATTTAAATGATTAGGTATTATTACCCGTTGCCGAGCGTGTCAATCTGTTTTATACGCAGATATTGGTAATTATAATTATACATTCGTATAGTGCGGGCACTTAAAGTTGGTGTGAAGAGTACACCATGGGTATTACTTTTGTTTTTTTTTTTTGCTAAAACCCAAAATAACTTTAAAATGAATAAGTAAATATGAATGTAAATGAAGAGGCAATTCAAATATTTATATATACCGATGAATATTTTGTTCTTTTATAGGTACATTTCAATTGCATATTTAAAAAAATACATTCGAGATCTCGACTTTCCACTCTCGTCTCGAGCAAATCTCGAGGGCATTACTCTCGTCTCGTCTCGGATTGTCACTATAAATTAGTATTTAATATTTGTTTGACCATAGTAATAATCATTTTTATTATGTTTTAACATTTATTTATCGTTTAATAACAATTTTTCTTAATAATAATTGTCTAATATTTACACTTCGCCCAAATAAATCAAAACGCTAGAGAACCAAGGTACCTCAGATTCGATAAAAACTTGCAATATACAAGCAGTATTCCCCGCTCGTCTACTCTAACGACATTAACTTTTATGCTCATATATAGGTTATATGAAGCCTACCAAAGCACACACAAACATTTTAGAAGCAAATTAATCATAGTACCCACAAATTGTGGTCTTAATTGCTTTCAAATATTAAATAAGGTTTTGTTGTTTTCCGTTACATGATCTAGTAAAACTAATTAAACGGAAAATTAAAGCAAAACATCTAAATTTAGAACACATGGGCTTAATTGATCGATACTAAAACATAAGCTATGCATCAAATATTCACGGTACATGCATAGCATTTTGAACATTTTTTAGTTCCGGTATCGACTTCGGATATGGCTAGTTCATTTTGCTTGAATAATGGACTCGAATTGCATGGAAAAAGAGGACAAAACTGGTCAAAAAAAATCACTCCCAACTTTCAATACATACCTTTTTATAATAGCGACCAGTTTCCTGTTTTTCTTCATTCGTATTGTGGTTAAACCGTTACTGAATAAGTAATAAAGTTCAAATGTATGTTTCTATTGTAAAATTCCTCAATGGGAAATGAAATTATGTACAGAAAATAAAAGCAAGAAACTGTACCTCACTAGGCTTTTATCATTTATTTTCAATTATAATTTATATTCTTAATTTTGAAGATTATATTATGAAGGGTTTTTTTATATTTATTATTATTATTACCTATTTAATTACTTGAAATAAATAAAGTAAAAATCTGGTGTGGCCTCCCGCCATCTACAGCCCGAGAAACAAAAAAGATTAAGTTAATCCTTATTTTTAGATTAGCGAATTTTACTTAAAATATAGTCTAATCTAATCTAAGTAACTACCTTTTTTTAAACCCCTCAACAGGATTAAATTCCAATTACACAGTAGGTTCAGATTCACACACATCCATATATATATATATATATATATATATATATATATATATATATATATATATATATATATATATATATATATATATATATATATATACATATGCTGGAAACTGTATTGAATTCCTTTTCTATTGTTCTATTTACTTTTTTCTTTTTAAAACGTTACTAATATTATTTTGAAATGCTTAGTTCTTTGATAGTGACATTTATCTGTCAGTTATATACATTTGAATAACTGCGTTTTATTTGTTTCAAGCGTAGGCTCTGGGATTTAAATTATAGATAATTTTATAAATTCATCCATAAAATATATACAAAAATATTAATGCAAATCTGTAGAACATTTAATAATCTTTAATTTTTATAATAACATTAATGTCGAAAAAATAACATTTAAAAGTATTTTTCGAAGAAAAACTATTTTGAGCTTCTAGTAAAGTGCCATTTCCGGTTATCCGATTTTCACCAAAATCTAATGGGCTCTTTCCATTACAGAAAAAGTTCTTCGAAATACAAGGTTTCAAAATGTTCTGAATAATAGTATTTGAGTCAGAGTAAAGGATCCACACACACATACACACAGACATCATCGTGAAAATGTTAAAATTGGATTCTAGGGACCTTAAAACGTGGTCATTTACCAAAATCTCGATATGCGATTTTTAGCACGATCCCTATACCTCCCTTACCAAGGGTAGCGGGAGTAAAAAATCATTTAAGAGCTAACAGTAATTACTAACCGAGGTTAACCCACTATTCTTTAATACCATTAAAATTTCGTTAACAGTTTATTAATGTATAATACCAGTAAATCTATTATTAACCCAACCCAATCACAACAAATTCTGCAGTTCCTTTAAGCGATTTTTTATTTCTTTTAATCTACAGTAACAGGTTAATAGGATAATCGCTTACCCTGATAATTTTGTCAAAACTTGCATTATGCATTTTTAATATTACTTAATTATAGCTAGAGAATTAGAATATAGGTACAATATTACTCACAAGCAAAATTGGAAACAAAAAGTTATAATATGAATAAATTTCTCTACTGTGGTATAGAGTAGAAGTTAACAATTACAGAAAATTGACCACAGAATTCTATTGTTGATTTTTTTAGTGAACAGATGTGTATATTTGTACGATGTTTGTAAAATTATTGCGTAGGCTTCCACAGTCTGAGTCATGAGAAATATTCGTTTTCCGGGAATGGACTGTGTCATATTTTGAGTCAGAGCTCAACGTTTCGCCCGCAGTCATATGGGGCATCTTCAGGAGCAAGAGGGATAGTATTGTTTTAAACACGGTTACCCGACGTGTCAACCACGCTAGAGGCCGAGTTTAAGCAACAAGGAAGGGAGACTCAGTTTACAAGGTTATCCGACGTGTAAACCACGCTAGAGGCCAAATAAACCAAGTGACGAAAGAAGGCCGAGAAGACGGTTATATACTAATCTAAAGATACGGTAGATGAGCAGAGCTAATGAGGACCAATGGGAATCGAGTTCGTAATGGTAGATTGGGCGTGTCGTGTTCCGAGAATCACCGGTTTCCACATGTGGCTCAAGAAATAGCCATCATCCCGATTGATGTTATTCGGATGTTTCCATATTTCTAAAGTTTCCCTGTATTTACGTCTGTAAAACTCAGGGACAGGAGCTAAAATGTGGGAATTTTCAAATAAGATGTTATGTCCTGTGTTGTGTTGGTGTTCTGCGACCGCAGATGTTAATACCATACCATTACGCAGACAGCGTTTGTGTTCTGACAGTCTAGTGTGAACACTCCTTCCTGTTTCACCTATGTATACTGTGCCGCAAGAACGTTGAGCTCTGACTCAAAATATGACACAGTCCATTCCCGGAAAACGAATATTTCTTTGTAAAATTAGTTAAGACAATTTTCCGAGCTAGCTCAGTAAAGAAAGATTTTCTGGTCAAAAAAGATATACCAAACTGCTCATTTTCTGGTGATCGCGTAAAAATAAAATTTAAACCGTGTGTACTCGTTAAACAACAAATATGTATAAATTTTTAAAAATATTTACGAAATAGGTTACCTATCAATCCGAAGAGCTTTTGCATTTTTTATTGACAAATATATATATATATATATATATATATATATATATATATATATATATATATATATATATATATTTTATAACCATCCTACTCTCCGTTTTAAAACAAAACCGATGAGCTTCAAACATGTTTTTAAAATGTAATGCATACCTGTTTGCAATACAAGCAAATACAGTTATCAGCTTTCAGAACTATTTTGCAATATAAAAACATATCAACTTCGAGAATAAGCCGGAATGGATATATGAATGTGGAAAAATTTGTTACGCATACAATATATATATTTGTATAAGAGAAAAAGTATCCTTCACATGTCACAATTTATTTATATCCCAAAAGATTTGAATTCGAGAATAAAATCATATTGATATTAAAATACGATGCGAGATATAAACAAATTTTACGCTTTTTACGCATTACTGTCACAATCTGCTTTTCTGGAATATCATTTTTCCTTTTTACCTCTCGCTAAGAGAGGTATTGAATTCATGCTAAAAATCGCATATCCAGATTTCAGTGAATAAGCACGTTTTAAGGTCCCTAGAATCTGATTATAACATTTTTACGATGATGTGTGTGTGTGCGTGCGTACGTGCGTGTGTGTGTGTGTGTGTGTGTGTGTGTGAGTGTGTGTGTGTGCGTGTGTGTGTGTGTGCGTGTGTGTGTGTGCGTGTGTGTGTGTGCGTGCGTGCGTGCGTGTGTGTGTCTGAGTGTGTGTGTGTGTGTGTGTGTGTGTGTGTATGTGTGTGTGTGGAAGTTGGATCCACGATTTCTCAAATACTATAGAATCTGATTATAACATTTTTACGATGATGTGTGTGTGTGCGTGCGTGCGTGCGTGCGTGTGTGTGTGTGTGAGTGTGTGTGTGTGTGATTGTGTGTGTGTGTGCGTGTGTGTGTGTGTGTGTGTGTGTGTGTGTGTGTGTGTGTGTGTGTGTGTGTGTGTGGATGTTGGATTCACGATTTCTCAAATACTATAAGACTAAAGACATTTTAACTACGGATTCCTCAATCTAACAATAATGGGAAGAGTTAATTAAGCTTTGGTAACAATTGGACAACCTGAAGTAGTAGTTACAAGAACAAAATCATCTAAATATTATTTATCGAAAATTTATGTAAATACTTATATTAAAGAACGTTAAATTCTTTATTCGATAAATATAAATTCATTATTATATCTTCTATAGATTTTGAGATATTTTAATCTTGTTTTTGAAGCATTTACACAGATGTCTGTACATATCAAAACTAATTTTTAGGCAATTTAAACTTACATTTATGAATGACTTACTTATACCTAAACAAAAACCATAAACCTAGACTTACAGTTTCGATCGTAATACGGCCAATAGTTTGTTCAAGTTTAGGACCATAAGGTACAGAATGCCGCTCCAAATTAATTACATAACATGAAAATGAGAAAACAGTTTTCCCTTGCCCGCTGCTTAAATTGCTTTAGAAAAAAGAAAATACCTCAAATAATAGTAGTAAAGCATAAAATTCATTTCGCATGTTTAAGTTAGGTAACTACAAAAATTAAATATAAAAATTTCTAAAATTGCAATTTAATAATTAAAACAAAGACAATAAAATTTGTTATGTTTTCTCTGTTAAAATTTATTTTATTTTTTAATAAAATCATAATAATCAAATTCATAAGCAGAATAAAAAATTGATTGTCATACAGCTGAATAAAAATGTACCTAACGGATTTTGAGCGTTACTTGGTAGGTGCAAAAATGTATTTCAATTTAAATTAAAACTAATGAGAAATCGCTTTTCTTTTTAAAATATAATATCAGATATTCAAAATGAATGTAATTAAATACCAATATAATCTATAAGTAAAAACACGAACACCAAGGTATGCGTTTTTTTAGCCTGTAATGTTTAACCCGCCGCTCTGCATTGATTTTTATAAAAATAACAAAAATAAAACAATGTCGTCATTTGGGATGAATACAACAGCTTGTCAAAAAGAATAAAAGACAATGACAAAAAATCCAAGAGCAAAAATAAAGGAGCATGATTATCAAAATTTTAAACGCTTCAACGGAAAAAATAAAACATAAAAAATTGGAAAAATTTGCGCTAAACACTTGAGCACTACTTAAATTCTCATTATCGTTATTTAAGGTTTCTATCAATATCCCAGAACAATTTCCACCAGTCTGTCGGAGGGAGATACAATAAAAAATCTCTAACGAGTGCCTGTCGATTCCGACCTGCATTTTATATATAATGGAAAATAAATCAAGAAGAAGAACAGCATGTATTCTTGTTGGACGTTGGAGTTTTCATCCTCTTATTTCCTCCTGAAACATGAGATTTTTAAATCGAGATGCTTTTGTAACATCGATTGAAACATTGGAATTTTCATCTTCAAATTGAGAGACAGGCAAAAGCATTTTGGTGGTTTCCATAATACCTAATACCCAATATTGATTAAATTTGAATAGCACTCCTTCCTGTTCAACTATGTACAGTACCGTCCAAAGACATTGGTACATTCAATAATTTTTGTTCAAGCAAAGAATGAAACATCAACTTTTCCTCCTATTTGTAGCAATGTATTGCATTTTTCATTTAAATTATTAATTTTTACGTGATTATTGTAAAGTATTAATTTTTAACATGTCTATACAGAATGTCCAACATAATTTTTCTAACTTTCGAGAACTAAAGGTGCATTCACAAAATTAGGTTTATGGTTTTTGTTTAGGTTTAAGTAAGTCATTCATAAATGCAAGTTTAAATTACCTGCAAATTAGTTTTGATATGTACAGACATCTGTGTAAATGCTTCAAAAACAAGATTAAAATATCGGTAGAGCAGTACTCAACAAAACACATGTGCGCCGTGAAACTGTCATTCGCTTGGCATTATTGGTTATATTTCAGCAATTAAGTTATGACAGTCTCCATGTTCTTCTCGCATTTGTTTAAAAAGCCGAATCCACCAAGTGGACATTCAATAAAGATGGGTGTTTATATCTATATCATTTCAGACTAGTTTTCATTGATGAAGTTTGTGATGTCAAACTAAATCATAAACCTAAAGTTTGGACCTTGCAGCTTAGCTTTATGATTTGGATTTAGAGATCCTAAATTCTGAAGTGTGAATGGAGTCATTACATAATATGCGGCCAAAGTTTTATAATCTAAAGTGTGAACCATAAATCTAAACCTAATTTTCATTTATGGTTTATACTTTAGATTTAAAGACTTTGGCCGCATATTATACAATGACTCCATTCACACTTCAGAATTTAGGGTCTCTAAATCCAAATCATAGGGCTAAACATTGCAAGATCCAAACTTTAGCTTTATGATTTAGTTTGACGTCACAAACTTCGCCAATGAGAACGAGTAAATGATATAGATATATACACCCATCTTTATTTAGTATCCACTTGGTGGATTCGGCTTTTTAAACAAATGCGAGAAGAACATGGAAACTGTCATAACTTAATTGCTGAAATATAACCAATAATGCCAAGCGAATGACAGTTTCACGGCGCACAGATGTCTTGTTGAGTACTGCTCTACTGATATTTTAATCTTTTTGAAGCATTTATATAGATGTCTGTACATATCAAAACTAATTTTCAGGTAATTTAAACTTACATTTATGGAGTTTTTTATTTTTGCAATTATCTTCCAAGTGGGAATTGGGAAATAATACTGGATTTTAGTTTCCTTATCTTTAGGGCACTTTCATATTCTTTCGAATGGCGATAAACTAATTTTTCTATTGCTATTGGATTTCGAGGTATGATGTCAAAGTTTTAATTTTTAATTAAGTTGTCCCATTGAAGAGAGAATAGGTATATAATTTATCTTTCCAACGATGTCCATGTTCATTTGTTTCAAACAATAAAAATACAACAATTTTGAAATTTATAGTTTAAAAACAAATGGTTGTGACAACAAAACAAAAACTATTGATAAATATTTTTTTAACTTGTAAATGATGTGAATAAATGTTGCAATACAATTCACATACACTGACACTGACATTATAAATAGGTTTGGTCCTACAGCTTGTCCGGACTGTCATATCCACAGCAGACGCATGCGTGTTTTAAAAATCTCGTTCCAACCGACTGTTCATAGTCCAGCGGATTGTTAGTACGTTCGTTCCTACAGACTTTGGACGCATGCATGAACATATCCACGGACTGCCAGATCCATCCACTGGTCTGTGCTGTGTTTATAATTCACCACAATGTCCCGCGTGCTGCGAGGAAAATATCGATATCGAAGCATAAGCTGTGATTGTTTATCTGTTTTCATAAGTGAACATAATGAGTGATTTGGAATTTGAATCTGAATTTGATATTTGGCCAACCTCGAATAAAAAACAGTAATTATTTAGGTATGTAATCTTATAAATACTTAATTTTTGTTTTTAGACAATTTATTGATTGATATTTTTTCTGCAGACGAGTCAGTTATTAATTATTGTGATATAAAAAGTCCGTTGGCCGTTCCAACCATACAAAGTTTCTTACTTATGTCTGAATGAGTATATAAACAAAACATGGTTCATGAATGTGTACATGAACACATCCAAAAAGTCGTGTAGCAACAAACCTTATACGAGGTCTGTTAGAAAAGTATCCGATCTTTGGCCGGGGAAATAAACTGGCATACCTGGAGCGTTGGAAACCTAATCACCTTTAAAGTAGTCTCCTTGGCACTCCACACACTTCTCCCAGCGGTGCCGCCATTGTTGGAACCATTCCGAGAAAGCCTCTTTTGTAATGGAGTTTAACTCGGCTGTCGTTGCAGCCATAATGTCCTCTCTTGTCTGAAATCGCGTTCCTTTCAAGGGCCTCTTGAGTTTGGGGAACAGCCAGAAGTCGCAGGGGGGCATATCAGCAGAGTCTGGAGCCTGGTGAACCACATGAGTCTTGTTCTTCATCAAAAAAAGTCTGAATCAAGTGCAAAGAATGTGCTGGAGCATTGTCGTTATGGAGGCGCCAATTTTCTGTTGACCATAACTCCGATCTCTTGCGCCGCACAGCATCACGTAGGCGACGGAGAATATCGATGTATTACTTTTTGGTGATTGTTTGAGCCTGTGGTGCGTACTCGTGGTGTACCAGACCGCGTGAGTCAAAGAAAGCAATCAACATCACTTTAACGTTGCTGCACACTTGGTGGGCCTTCTTTTGTGAAAGCTGTCTGGATCTTCCGAATGGTTTCCACCTGGCTGTCGCCCAGTTTCAAGCAAAATTTGATGCAATAGCGCTACTCCAGTCGTTCCGTCATTTTCCTTGCAATGAAAAACCGACGAGAGCATTACATACCACCTCACTCAAATGCTTCTTGTCAGCAACAGACAACAGACGCTATTGACAGGCGGGAAAATATTCACGCATGCGCAAGAAAGGTTCAAGCGCTTGATTCAAATCCAACAGGTTTTCGCAATAAAAATAAGGCCGGATACTTTTCTAACAGACATCGTATTGTTTTTGAAACAGACTACTAACATGAAAACAAACGCGAATACGAAAATTAGTAAATATACTGACAGACATATGGCTCTGTCAGTTGATAAAAGAACAGCAGATAGAATATATACAAAATAATGTTCACATAGTTTTAACAATTTATAATTGATTGTGCATTTAATTCATCAATCATTTAAATCCCTGAAAATTGCATATAAACTCCAACATAATCCTTCAATAATTATTTATTTCAATATTGGGTGAAACAATGATTTCTCCTGAATTTATAGTTTGACATTCGGCGGAAAACAGTAGGTTGCGTGATCACGCGATATTATCAAGCGCTGATATAATGTTCTCCTGACATTGCTATTGGCTGTAGTTACCGCTGACGAGCTACTAACATCACTATTGAGGGTAGTTAATATCCTGTTTATACAATGAAACTAATGAAAGAGATTTTCATTTCTGATTGTACTTTCATAATAATGAATTAATAATTAAAGATTATTATCGTTTTGTATTAATGTGTTTTGATAATGTTGATATCGTTTATTGAATAATATAAACAAATATGTTAGTTTTCCAATGAAAACATAATATTATTATTATTTCATACGTATATTTTGATGTAAATAAACTTATTAATGTTCAGTTTAGCATTATATGAAACATATTATTACACCGATTTAATAATAACAATGATAACCACTAGAGAACCCTCAATTAAGTTTTGTATTTAAAAAAAAAATATTATTATTTCAGCACTAATGAAAAGATTTAAATAATGTAACGTGAAAGTACCCACAACATTTAGTCCGCGAGCCCCCAGCCAGCGCCTGCGAACCGACGCCTATGAATAGAAGCGTTCTAGCAGAGAGGAGGAGCCTAGGTAGGCGACCGATAACCAAGATGTGGCGCGCGAGGCAGGTGACGTAAGGGGACTACTGTGTTAACAAGAGGGAAGATAACGGTAATTACCGGCGCATTGTTGCATATTAGTGTTGCTATACATATAAGCGGCACAGCTCTGCGAAACGGAGAGTTACATGAATAGACAGTCAGTCAGTTGAATTTGATATAAATAAATAGCGAAGTTCGGTGAGTCGAAATAAAAAAACAGTAATATCATGTAAATAAATAAATAATCTTAGTGCTAATGTTTAATTAGTTAATTGTATTCTTAGTCTTAAATTATTATTTAATATTTGTTTAATAAGAGTGATCGTTAAGTTAATTATCTTTTAATATGAATTTATCGTTTTAATAAACATTTATGTTAATTATACCTTGTTCCATTTAAGCCATTCAGTATTGCGGAGCATAGGAAATAGTTTTGACCTCTCTGATTGGCTGAAATTAGAGACAAGAGACAAGTTTACCCAATGTAATTTCGGCTACTTCATATTTGCGCTGTTGCCAGTGCTATCTACTGAATGGCTTAAATGGAACAGAGCATAATAATTCTTTGATTTTTACACTTCGCCCAAATAAATAAAAATGTTACAATATCTTATCAATAAAGAATTTAGGAGTGTAGCTGAATGCACCACTTCCTTTTATTAAGTAACTTATAATAGCCAATTTTATAGTTGGCCAATCAGAAAAGAGTCTACTCAGAAGTAGTTCCTCTGACTATGTTTGATATCGGAAATAATCGCGCATAACCTCATAATTAAGACAAATGTAAGACCCGCAAGGCCTAGTATCACTATCGCTAGAGACCCATACGATTACCATCGCATTCACTCGATTTACAGCATGTCCGCATGACCTCGTATTGTTTTCGCGGGAAATCCGCATGATCTCGTATCGTTATCGAGAGTGATCCGCATGATATCATATTGTGTTTAGTGATGCACGGCGAGGTGAGAGTACTGTCGCATCTCGTCTCGTCTCGTTGCATTATGCGAAACGAGAACGAGAGCGAGATTGCAGTTTAAAACTCGAGGCGAGATCGATATAACAACTGCGAGAAGTGAGATTCTCGCGAGAGTCTCGCAATGAAAAGTATTTGTAACTTTATAGCTTTGAGTCATAAATTCAATGCAAAATGCTCCGTACAAGGAGTGGAATCAACGCTAATTCGTGCATAGAATACGTGAATGTGAAAATTATATGAATTCACTAAATTATTGAGTTTATCTAGAGTCGATTGGTATCGGTCCCAGAGTGAGGAAATACAAAATAAAGACAAAATCGATTTTGCATTCAAAAGAACTAGTTTTCTCCAATATTTCAGCCCCTAATTCACCCCAGCTAAACCACGGTTAACATTTTCTTGCCGCCCCTGAAAAGTAAAGGATGTTATATTAAGCGTCGATGGGAGCCAAAACGGAGAGAAGCTAAGTAAAATAATTTGGTAACCAGAATTTAGTGTTTCGTCTCTTTATTATATTTATACGACTGCAAATATATTGGTGCGAACTTGTCTCTTGTAGTAATTAATGAAAGAATTCATGTTAAGGTGCATTCACAAATGAAAATTAGGTTTAGATTTATGGTTTATAATTTAGATTTAAAGACTTTGGCCGCATATTATGTAATGACTCCATTCACACTTCAAAATTAAGGGTCTCTAAATGCAAATCATAAAGCTAAACATTGCAAGGTCCAAACTTTAGGTTTATAATTTAGTTTGACGTCACAAACTTCACCAATAAGAACGAGTCTGAAATGATATAGATATATACACTCATCTTTATTTAATATCCACTTAATGGATTCGGCTTTTTAAACAAATGCGAGAAGAACATAGATACTGTCATAACTTAATTGCTGAAATATAACCAATAATGCCAAGCGAATGACAGTTTCACAGCGCACAGGTTTCTTGTTGAGTACTGCTCTACCGATATTTTAATATTGTTTTTAAAGCATTTACACAGACGTCTATACATATCAAAACTAATTTTCAGGTAATTTAAACTTACATTTATGAACGATTTACTTGAACCTAAACAAAAACCATAAACCTAATTTTCATTTGTAAATGCACCTTTACTGTAGAGATAAATATGTAGGAGTCAATAACAGTAAAAAATGTTTTTATTTATAAAGAAAATTGGGAACCGGTTTCGGAAATAATGTCCGTCTTCAGCCCTCGTCGAAAATTTAAAGATGTTGAAAACCAAACTTCAAAATGTAGAACTAGTTTTGTGAAACTCCATAGCGTAAAAATATAATGTTAAAGTTTAAAAAAACTCGGAGTAATGTAGAAAAAACTAGATAAAAAATGTGAAACAAAACTGAAACACCAGAAGAAGATGAAGAAGTTAGCTATTGTCAAATAATCTGATTCATTCACAAGTATTATTTTGTAAAGATTGTCAATAATACCGACGTAGTTTCTGAATTGACAAATTCATATTGTTACAAATGTCTTTGTGATAACAATTTTTATATCCGTAACAACCTTTATGGCTGTGTTTTTCTGAATAGACCACTTAATCAGGGTAGCGTTAAATGGAGTCTTATTGAACCAAAATAGGTAAATTAAATTTGTTGTTAGTACAGGTTCTAAATTATTTAAATTATAAATTTTCTATTGAAACTGATATCAATGTGATCAAAACCGTTTCATATCTCCCTAAATAAATCCCATCTCGTCATCATCATAACACAATTTTCGTTAGATTCCCAATTTAAATCATATAACCTTGATTCTGTGCATCATGATGAAACATTGAAAGAGCATTGGGAGGCTGGCGCAAATAACCTGGACATGGACATGGAAATATAATCAACGCGTTGTCACCTATTACCGGTTGAGTGTGTGCGCTGCGGAAATTCTACGCGCGCCGCAGACCGTGATTAGCAATTACCCGGAACGGCGGTCGGTTACCGGTTCATCACCACCCCGCCAACACGCCCATGTATACAACGAATTAGAAGTAATGCCAAGAAGGAGAAATATGCACGGTAAGGAATTAGATGCTGATGGAGTTCTAGAAAAATAATGATAAGACCTTATTATGTAATTCATTCAGGGCATGCCCTGGAGGAATTCCACCAAATCAAGTTCGCAGTAAAAATTATTGTTATTAATAACAGATTAGTGAAGCCATAGAGATTTTTAAAACCAAGAATAATAATCTCAATCATTTACTTAGTTTACATGCAATTTAAAACCGTTGTTAGTTTTGAAAACGCCATGTATACAGTGTCAAAATGGTTTTGAATTATTTTAAACCAAAACTAAAATTTATGGGTTTGACTTGAAAAAAAGTTTCAAAACTACTCATGTAAACACTTAAAATTCAGTTTCGATACTGCGCATGCGTACAGAGCATAATGTTTCTGTCGCTTTGTGTTACTAACCTTCAAATAAACTGACAGTTATGTAGTTTTAATGCGTAGTGGTACGAGGTATAAAAATAATTGGAATAATAGCAAAACGAAGTATTTGGAGTGAAGAGGATCTGTCACTTACATCAGCTAAATACGCATGCGCCGAAACTGATTTCAAATCAATTTTTAAACTTGTTTTGAAAACTGCATGTAAACAGTTTTGAATAATTTTGACTGAAAACTGAAACCATTTTCAAAACTGCATGTAAACGTAGTAATTATGATAGTTTAGAACTTAGTCGAGTTACCTATATTAAATGTGTTGTAACATGTTAGCTCGGTTACTTGTTAATGTTTTGTTATTATTTAATAGGGTATTCCAATGAGGTAAAATTTAAGTTAAAAAATGTTGCATCATTGTGGATTATGCTAAAAAATAACGGGATCATATAAAAATTAATTTTTTGCAAAATGAGTTTTCTTGCAATTTAATTTGGCATCACGTGATCTGTGACATATGAAGGACTGATGACTTTTCTAACAAATTTTGTACACAAAACTACACCATTATCAAGAAACACTTTTTCTGCCATTGACGCGTTGTCAACTATCTTGCTTGTGTTAGTTTTATTACATTTTATGTTGTTACAAGTCTTCTATTTCAATAATATTTCTAAATGTCATCAGTTCCCTCTACGTCATTTACGGTAAAATTCAAATACTTAGGTAATATTTAAAAATTCATATCTCACTCATATTTTTAAAAAAATGGACTCAAAATTTTGAATTTGTAATACAATATGTGAAAGTTTCAGTAAATTAAATAATATAAAATTATTTGAATACCCCATTATGTTTTTCCCTAAAGAAGGCAGTAGTGTGTGCTGCCGAAACGTTGGGTTTTAATAAAGTGTACAGAACATTATTATTGTTGTATTATTACTTTTGAAAGATTTTTTTTATAATGTAAATTTTACTTTGGTGTTGTAATAATATCCTTCTTACTTAAAAAAACAGTCACTTCATATCTTCCGGTACGTGGATGGTGTGCTATTTGTACCGCTCGCGGGAATGTTGACGTCACACAATGTGTTCAAAAAACTCGGAGTAGGGTACGAACAGTGAAACGTATGTCTGATCATTATTTAATTCAATAGTCTAGTTGTCAAAATTGATCTTAAAATGTAATTTTAAGGAAAAAAGACAATAAAGATGGATACAGTATATCGTCATTCGCTGTTTCCTAATTTGTTTCCATTTCTAAAGTAAGATTCAAGAAGAAAAGCTTTGTATAGATAAGATTTTTAACAATATCTTATGTCAAATTGACATTTAATTAACTATTTTTAAATTGAAATACGTTTCTTTGTTCAACGCCTACTCCGAGCTAGGAATTTTTTTGAACACACTGTATTAGTTCTGACGTAATTAACGTGGACGAATTATTTTCGTGGTGCGTCACGGTTGCATAATTCTAGATCTAAACACAGCGTAAAAATTAAATAATTTGAGTAAGCTACCCCATTTTGTTAATGCCATTTTAAATTTTATTTACAATGTAATAATACTCACAGTAAAAAAGTGATTTCAAAATCTTTGCTACAAAAACGGCCGATGTACGTCATGTCTCTGAAGAGTAATTACCTGAAAAATAAAGAAAAATATATGAGACTTTACAACTCATCGGAAAATAGGCCGATCAGATATCTCAATCTTTCCTAGTTACGCTGTATAACACGGTAATTTGCGTTGCTAAATTGTGTTTCGCGAAACACAACTAGTGGTGTTTCGGTCGCAAACAAATGAATCATATGTAATCATATCATCCATGGATATAAATGAACAAGTAATATTTTTGACATTCCGTAAAAATATAATTGGTTGAATCGTTGTATAGTCTTACCATATACAACTCGATCTTCGAAAATCATGTGAATATACAGTTTGCGGACTCGATGTGTTACCTGAAAACACATCTCGTCCTCTCAACTGTATATTCGATTATTTTCAAACCTCCTGTTGTATAACTATTGACCATACAACTAATCGGAAAATAGACCAATCAGGTACCTATCTCAATTTTTCTTAGTTACGCTGTATAACATCGTTAATTTGCGTTGCTAAGTTATATTTCGTGAAACACAACTAGTGGTGTTTCAGTCGCAAGCAAATAAATCATGAATATAAATGAAAAAGTAATATTTTTGACATTTTGTAAAAATATAGTTGGTTGATTCGCTGGATAGTCTTAACATATACAACTCGAGCTTCGAATATCCTCTGAATATACAATTTGTAGACTCGATGTGTTACAGAAAACGCAACTCCACCTACGGTGTTGTGTTTCCTAGGCAACACATTTCGCCCTCTCAATTGTATATTCGATTATTTTCGAACCTTTTGTTGTATAACTATTGAGTATAATGATATATATATATATATATATATATATATATATATATATATATATATATATATATATATATATATATATATATATATATATATATGAATATTAATTCAATTTTTGCAAAGTAAACACTTAAATTATTAATATCTTTTACTCGTAACTACAATACCTTTCCAATACCTTTTAAATAAATATTACTTTTAAATTTTTTTATCGAAGTAGCACTTTTTTATACATAGGAAAACAAAAATATTCACCCATCACTAAACACGTTACATACAAAAGTGTTTTTGTTGTACTATAATGTTTATATAATACGAGTAGATGCAATATTATTGTTCAACATTTTACTATCAACATAATAAGAAATTTTATTATAAAATTTTCTTAGAAAATTATAAAGGCGCAAAAAAACAAGATTTACAACGCTGTTGATATATTTATAAACAACTGATAAACACTTCCTCATGTTGACAATAAATGGAAATGCTTCTTATATACTGTTATCATATTCTCAACTATGTAAATTCTCAGATTTGCAATATTTCCTGAAAAGTTTTAAACTTCGACCCCAACTGAATTGGTAATGCAAGCCACGTTTTATTGTTTGCGGAATTGAAGTTTAAAACAGAAAAACAAAGAACCTACACGTGGAAACAAGTTTTGTTTTTGTTTGTTTCGATTGTTTGGTCCCTATTTTTATGTCAATAATAGTGTGATATCTGTATTGATATACTCTTCAAAATGACAAATGATAGATAACAAAAGATAATTTAATTTACTCGTTTCCGTAGTTTTTTTAATATTTCTATAGAAAGTAACTAATGAAGTATTTAAATTTAAATGGATTTTTTGTTTTAAATTTAATCAAAAAAAAATTTTTTTTCACGAAACAATGGTTTGTTTATTACTAATATTTTTATCTATTTTGTTTAAATATATGCCAAACACTTTTTTACGATCTTTCTATGTTTGAGTTAAAATATTTGAATATTTGTACTTGTTTTCCTTGCACACCCATTGTTCATTAAATTATATCCATCTTTGGCCCTATATGTCTCGAATTTTGTAACACTTGTACCATTTTTGAAAAAATATACTTGGCACATAGAACCTTGTCATAAAAAATTATTACCAGGGTAAAAATCGTGCCTTGATATTATAGCATTATAGGCCTTTAACATGGGAAAACAGTTTTTTCAATTATTATTTGTCCCAAAACGTATTATGTTGAACTTTTTTAAAATTCTGAATTCTGTGATGTCAGTTTTTACCTTCCGTCATAACTTTAGGTAAGAAAGGTATTGTTTTCGGTCAAAAAATTTGATGGTGAGTTTTTAATGAATAAGCACGTTTTAGAGTCCCTAGAATACGATTTTACTATTTTTGCGATGATGTCTGTATGCCTGTGTGTAAGTGTGTGTGTCACGATTTTTTCTCAATCGATAACTCCAACACTACAATTCTAAAAATTAAAAAAAGAAGAGCTGATTAGATTTTGGTTATAATTTGTCGACCGGAAGTAGCCTCATTTGAAGATTTTAACAGTTTTTCTTGAAAAAACACTGTTAAATATCGTTTTTTCACATTTAATGTTATTATAAATATTAAAGAATGTTTCATTCTCTATACGATTTAATTACATTTTATACTTCATATTCAATGGATATTGAGTTAAAAAATTATAAAGAAATTAAATTTCATAAAGCAGCCAGCTATGCAATAACACCGGAAATAGCTAATATAAATAAAAAAAATTCTGATAGACAGATGTCAATGTCAAGTGCGATTGACATAGTATGTTTGCGTTATAATTTTACTGCAAATACTGAATCAATTCTATGGAATTTGTACAAAATACATAGAACTGACGGAAGGTAATGTACTGGAAATATAGTCTTTCGAAGGAAACTGTCTGTATAGAATTTTTATAAAATACATAGAACTGACGGAAGGTAATGTGCTGGCTACATCAGATTTTTTTAATTTAGTTCTTTGGTAATCGAATAAACTCACTTTAAAGATATGTTTAAAAGATCTAATTAGTAGGTGTTAGCTATTTCAAAAAATGAACATCGAATTAATTATCAAATACCACTTGTGCCACGACTTATACATACTTTTGACAGATAGGCGATATTTTATTTTTTGTTATAATCGGATACTACATCTATTTTTGCTATGACTTTAAATTAAGTTTCTTTGGTTAAAAAATATGTACACATAGTTAAAATCATAATGTTATTTTCGAAATTTCTGTGTATAAAAAATCCCATAAAAATTTATGGAACAGATAGGTAATATTTGAACTTGTGATTCAGTAATAGTAATATTTTTTCTTCTGAAAAATATTTTAAGTAAGAAAGTAAAAAGTACAGAGAATATAAATGTAAAAATATTCCTCGTTAAAGCAAAATTAAATCGCGATGAAGTTGAATTATTAATATCCTTCATCAAAAATAAACTTACATTGAAGTAACATTTGCAAAATATATTCATTGTTTGTATTCTGGAATTTGTTCATATACTTTTATATACTACCGTTCACTTAACTCTGACAGCTAAAATAAATAACAGAATTCTAAAAATATAGTCGATAAAATAATGTAAACTCAACAAAATAACAGATACTTGGTAGAATTTTCCTAAATTTACATAATTTGTTATTGTAGGTACTTAGAATGATAAAGTACATGCTATTTTTGTCTTTCCACCGTATGTATACTGTATAGGTTATAAGTATCGCTCTTG
This sequence comes from Harpalus rubripes, assembly GCA_963082715.1. NCBI lineage: Eukaryota > Metazoa > Arthropoda > Insecta > Coleoptera > Carabidae > Harpalus > Harpalus rubripes. The sequence continues at coordinate 32,354,117 of OY720460.1, forward strand.
ATAAAATGCAGCACTCCTCCATTATGATAATTAGAGGTACTTCATTGAATTTGTATTGGAGTTAGTTCACAACAAAAGAGATTAACAATAAGTGGAATGTAAATGAACAAATTAACAAGACATAATTGGAATTTATCGGGTTTCCCTCACTCATTTAATGACGTTATTTTAGGATCTGCTATCGTTTTTCAGTTTTAACAACATGAGTCATGACCTTTCAATTTTCATTTTTCATGCTTCAATCGATTAGAATTATTAGAAGAGGACACAGAATTTTTTTTTGTATATGAAAATAATATATTAATAACAAATAAGAAATAAAGAGAAAAAAGTAAGACACGAACCGAATGCGAGTGTAACGGTTTGTCGAAGTTGGAAGAGCCATGGTACAAACCTTATTTTTTACTACTATAAATTATTGGAACCTGCATAATAACATGCGTCATCAGCGGAATTTTAGGGAACTAAATTAATGGCGGCCAATAGGACATGTCATATACGTCAAGGACGATTGTTTTGTAACAGAAAAAGAAGTTCTCACGCTTTGATTTTATAATTTCTTTTGAAAATATTCAAAAAATACGAATATAAATACAATGTACATCAAAAAGTGCTGTATCAAAGAGTGTACGAGTACAATAAAAATTCAATTTGTTCCATAAATATTATTAGCAAAGAAAAACTTGGGCGATTGAACGTATGGAAAATATATTTAAACATATCGAACAGCACTAATCTGATAAATAAAATAACTGTTCCTTGCATTTAACAAAAAATAATTATATTACGATTTTGCAGGTAAGACAATTATTGACAGTATTTATAAATAAAATTTAGAGTTTCATAGATTTTATTTACATTTGTCCCTTCATATTTCAGTTTCAAGTCGAGTTACGCCACAAGTAGTAATTAATCATAAATTTATGAATTCAATTATGTTTCTTAATTGTGAATTCGACTAAACAAACTGAAAAATTGCGTTGAGTTGATTTGAATTTTTAACAATATTTTGGGTCAGAAAGCGCTCATTCGAAATGTAAACAAATCTGATATGTCCTACTGGCCGGCATGACAGGTGCGCTTACAGCACCGCCAAAGGATTCTGCGGCTCCCAATAGATTAGATTAGATTTCAATGGTAAAATCTTATTGTACAGTATTTGCACACCTAATTATTTTACAGCAAAATTGTATTTAGGTTTTTGCTACATAAATAAATACTGTATCCGAATATACTAATGATTTTAATTTTTCAATTTTTGGAACCGTAAAAATAATCGAAAACAATAATAACATTATTACAAAAATCATTGATGCCATAGAACAAAAATTTAAACAAAAGTTCAAACATCTGTTACAGATTCTTGACTTTTAAATTATTTTCAAAACGTGGAAAATGAAAACACCATTATTGTAGTTGATGACAACAATGTAATAGTTGGCTACAACAATGGAGCTTCACGAGAATGAAATTTAATATTTCTTTAAGTAGTGACTATGAATACGACCCTTAACTTATTTAAATTAAAAGACAAACCTCCATTTACCATTAAAAAATGCTCCAATCTGTTGTAAAATTTTTGACATTTGCCAATTGTTTATGTGGCATTTGTTTACATTTTTATTCCATAGCACAAATGATTTTTGCTGAAATGTTATTATTATTTTCGACTATTTTTACGGTTCCAGAAATTGAAAAATTATAAACAATATCATATTCGGATGCAGTATTTAATACGACCCTTAACTTATTTAAATTAAAAGACAAACCTCCATTTACCATTAAACAATGCTCCAATCTGTTGTAAAATTCTTGTCTGACATTTGCTAATTGTTTATGTGGTATTTGTTTAAATTTTTATTCACAAATGATTTTTGCTGATATGTTATTATTGTTTTCGACTATTTTTACGGTTCCGGAAATTGAAAAGTTATAAACAATATCATATTCGGATGCAGTATTTTTTGTGTAGCAAAAACCCATATGTTCTTATACGAATATAATTAGGGGAACAAACAACTGCACATTAAGTTTTCACCACTGAAACCCCCATTCTGCGTCGTCCAAGTCACCAGCCTGTATATACAATTTACAACTCATAATACATCATATTAAATTAACCCCCGTTTCTTGATGACTTCTTTCATCCAGTCTTGTCCTGACCCTAAGTAGTCTAACAGAACCTTTTCATTTCTTCCTTCTCTCTGAACTTCTCTGTACGAGGTACAGGCCTAAATGTTACCTTTTCTATCCCGCATAGCCTGCATCTTCTCTCTTCTCTTCACCACATCTGAATCTTGCAATCAACTTGATATATCCAGTAAATACCGTGGTGTTGACGTCGCTTGGATTGATTTATATCGTTTGTTGTAATTCGAATCGTTGATTTTACATTGCTGTTCTTGCTATTGTATGTCCCAAACTCTCTGATATAGTTCGTAATATGTGTTTTCTCCATTTATGCCTATCCTCTCTATTTGTACTGTGGAATATCTATTTCTTTCGTAATAAGCTTTTCTTGCTTGCCTCCATTTTGTTAGTTTGTTCTTTTCCTCTCCTTGTCTTATTACCCGCCAGCATTCTTGCAGAATTGAGTTTTTGTTGTTTTTTACTCGCTCCTCGTATTTTACTGCTCTCTTTTATGTTTCTACTCTAATTTTTAATGCTTTCACCTTTTCCTTTCCTCTCTACTCTAGTGTGCATCAGTGTTGCCACTATTATTTTAGAAAAGTCTGTTTGACACAGCAGAAATATCTGTAGAAATAGTAAAGAAATCTGTAGATTAATGTAAATTATATACAATTACGGTTTACGTTGTAGCAGTTCACAGACCATAAAATACAAAACTTCAGTTAAGACAAAAGACTACTTCATTTCACGTAAGAAGATAGTGATGGGAAGATAGGAGCAATTTGATCTTCTCACCACTATTTTCTTACGTGAAATGAAGTAGAGACAAAACGAGGTTATTTGAGTATTGGTAACTGAAATGTAATATAGAGGAGCTGCATTTATTTTAGATGGCCGACTTTGTTGGTAATTTTATTAATTTTCCTGCGGTGTGATTGGCTGCCATTACCAATTCGGAGGGTTCGCAAGATTGCCGCTTGGTGGCTACGAGTTAATTTCATACGCGAATACTACTACAACGACATCAGACAAACAATAATAGAAGCAAATGGTGATGACAACACAATAAAACTTGCAATATTGTCATCTATAAATTTCTGAAATTAAATTGATTTGCTGGGTCTCTAGTGGAAGTAGTAATACAAAAATTTATTCATCAAATTAAAAATTATCTGTAAAATGCATTGAATATCTGTAAATCTGCAGACAGTTCAAATTATCTGTAGATCTACAAATCTACAGATAAATCTGTGGTATTGGCAACACTGGTGTGCATCTATCTAGGCCCAAAATCCATTTTATGTACCGTACTTACACGTCTTCTCCCAATTGGGATTTTCAAGTATCAAGAGATGGCACTGATCGCAATAAACACTGGTACACTTTTTGTTGACGTGTGTCAATGTAGCATTTCTGTCAAGTGTATTTCTGTAGTTTTCGTATTATGTTCTCATTTATTAGTATTTTTTATTTATAATTCAAGTACGTTTTCTTATTTGAAAATCCCAATAGAACGTTATTTATAATAATAGGCAATCTTAATTCAAAATTTAGTTGCATGAAAATTTTTGTCTGTCTAAATTTAATTTAACAATTAAGTCCCTCAGTAAGTATGACAGCTTTGGCAGTTTTTAATGGCCGGTTGCATCAAAGTAACTTAAATATTAAACTTTGCTTAAATTGACAATATTGCGTTGAAACAAAACGTCAAATGAAAATATATTGCTATTAAAATGACGATATGCATTTTTACCTTCCGTCACCTTTAGGTAAGGAAGATATTGTCTTTGGTCAAAAAATTCGGTGGTGAGTTTTTAATGAATAAGCACATTTAAAAAAATTTTCGTCTACGATAACTCTGATACTACAATTCCAAAAATTATATTATGATTCTTTCGTATTCCTCTTCGTTGCATCCATATGAAGAGCTGATTAGATTTTGGTTATAATTGGTCAACCGGAAGTACCCTCATTTGAAGATTTTAACAGTTTTTCTTGAAAAAAACGATGTTAAATATCATTTTTTCACATTTAATGTTATTATAAATATTAAAGAACATTGTATCTTCTATACGATTTGACTGCATTTTATACTTCATATTAAGTGGATATAGAGTTATAAAATTATAAAGAAATTAAATTTCATAAATTAGTTCGCTATGCAAGAAACAGCTACTATATTAAGAAAATTCTAATTGAAAGATGTCATAGTGTCTAGTAGAATTGATATATTCGTAGTATATTTGTTATAATTTTACTCGAATATAGAATCTTTTTGCTCGAAACTTTCTGTACGATTTTTTATAAAATACATACAACTGTCGAAAGATAACGTACATACAAGAAATTTAGAATCTTTTGCAAGGAATTTTATGTACGGATTTTATAGAAAATACATACGCTTTTACGAAAATTCTACCGGTAGATACCGCATCTACCGACTGGGGTACGTTCTAAAACGCGGAGTAATGGGGTAAGAGTGCACTCTAGTCGTTCTAAAACACAGAGCGAAATTAGATGGGTAACATTACATCGTATTTGTGAACGATGTGGTGTACACTCCAAGTGTCCTTTTCTTTCCTCACTCAGTCAGTGCGGTAATTTTTACCCGTCATGCGCAGTAGCAATGTTTATTGAAATCCACATGTTTTGAAGTATTTGGCATTTGAGTTTTGTCTGTGGTTTATTTTTTATTAAGTTCCTGTTTAATTCGCATTTTTAAATTCATTTAATACGATATATTTCATGTCGCGCAAGCCATTTTACAATATTTTCTGCCATTGAATTGAATTTAACCTTCACTATTCTAAAGAAAGTAGACAATAATGATTATTTCCCCATGTCAAATATTTCGCCAATAAATCTAAAAATAATAGAAACATAATTTTTCAGTTAATATATAAAAAATACTGCCAATAATTGTATTTTCCAAATCCATTTTGAACTGACAAAAGGAGAACACTCTCTTCACACACTGCATCGTTCTAAACGAACAAGAGAAGAGAAATCACGTGATACTACACTCACTCTACCTTTTCCCTACCTTTTCACTACGTTTTAGAACGTACCCTTTTGTGTTCGAAAACACGAGTGATGCAAAGCGAAGCGCGCGCGTTTAAAGTGGAAATGTGTTCAAAGTAAGACTCTGCTCAGTTTGTGAACTACGTCAAATTTCTAACTTGTTTTAAATTTTCAAATTTTTTCATAGGTTATGGATCTACCCTATTTACCACTTGCGTTCTTAAAATATCGATTCCGGTAGCTATAACCTGATAAACAGTTGTTTACCGGTAACAGTTCACCGGTAGAATTTTCGTGAATACCTCATATAACTGACGGAAGGTAATGTGCTGGCCACATCAGATTTTTTTGTTTAAGTTTAGCTTAAAATTTAAGCCTTGCTGGTGCAACTGGACATAAGTCACCAGAAATTAATTAGCCAACTTTGGCAGTACGGGAAAATGTCGAGTGCTATAATCAGAAGTGAAAAACATAGTAATTCACCATAATTTATATTCTTTCAACGATCACGCTTTTGGATAAGATTTTATCAATAACAATTCATTAGTAACCTAAGCCAACGAGAAATGAATTTTCGATCAATATATTTGATGAAAAGTATGACGTTTACATGACGCAAAAGTCGTTACCTAGGTAACACTAGAAAATAAAAATGAAATGAATAGATTATATAATCAGCATACAATCGTATACTGCTTCGCCATTTATTATCGTTTCATCATAGTAACGCCAAATGCTGACGTCATTTGCAGACCGTTCCAAAACAATTCAAACTTTAATTGTTATTTAAAATTTATCACAAATATAATTTTCTACACAGAATTTTTTAATCTGTAATCACTCAAAAATTGGCTTTTTAACGTTTGTTTTTAGACTTAAAACTGTCACTGTGGTCCACTCTCTACGCCAGCAATTAGTGCCCGTGAGGTGACGCCTGGTAAACGCCCGCACGGTAGAAATATGTCATCATCATTACCGAAATTTGTGTACAAAGCAGATTGGCACACCCAGCAATGGGTAATATGCCGTGATGATAAATTTACATTTATTTATTTATTTTATTTATGCCCGGTTTTATAAACATCGAATAAACTGCTGAGTTGTTACTTTAAAAGTAAATTTAATCGATGAATAAATAAAAACATCTGTTTTATAAAACAAGTTACAGAGTAAAATAACTACTTGCAGTGTAAATATTTTATCAGAAGTAATATCACAAGACCTCCTGATTTTATCGATAAATTTTTATTTTGCACGAATTTTTTTGCTTAGCGACAAACACGGAAGCAAACTGCATGGTAAATCCCGACTCCGAAGGAGGAGGGGTTTTACTTAATGTCAGTTTGCTTGAGTGATTTTGCTTAAAAGCAAAAAGAATGAGTGTTTAAAAATAAAAGTTTATCTGAGAAAGTCAGAGAGGTCGTGTGGTATTTGGTGAGATAAATTCCAAAGACAACGCAAAATGAAACAATTTAATTATTAATATTTTATTTTTAAACTTGAAATATTAATTAACTGTCACACTGACAGTTATAAACAATAACAACAGTTTATTTACTTGGTAGCGGAAAATTATCGGGGTAACGCAGTTTTATCATATATAATATCATAAGTGGTAAATTTTTGCCGGAAAAATTTTCAGATTGTTACGAGAGCCGGTTGCCTAGCAATTTATTGAGTGACATTGACAAAAAAATTACGAGTTGTCAAACGAGTAATTTTCGATCAATGTCACGAAATAAATTGGCAACAGGCTCGAGTAAAGCAATCGGAAAATTTTTCCAGGTTAAAATTTAACCACGAATGGTATTCGGAGGACTATTTCCAAAATAAAAATCAGGTAATTATTTATATAATTTTTTTCTTGACAAAAATCTTGTAAATATTTAATGTGTTTAGAGGTATTAGGTTTCAGTTTGCTATTTCAACGTTTTAAATAGATTCATGTCCAAATCGACTCGTTTTTAATAAAAACTGATAACACTGAAAATATACAGACTTTGACAGGTATGTAAACAATATGTTTCTAAAACGTCAAAAAATTTTCGCTTATCAAAACTCACTTACTTGTAAAAATACGACATCTTATTGGCTTAAAGGGTGCGAAAAAACTTTTTTGACGCTGTTTTGTCGAAATGAAATTTGGTAACTAGGTAGAATCCTGAATTTGGATTGGTTTATATATTTATGAGTGAAATAGTCAGTATAATACTGTTCCCATTGGTTGAATTTTCAAGTGTTTTGCATCATGATTAGTTAAAAACTTATCGTTGGAATTTATCTTAGTGATTTACCGTGGATTTACCGACAGAGACATGACATCTGTCATTATTTTGTGATTTTTGCATATAGATATTTTAATATTTTCTATAATTTTATACGTTTAATATTGTTTTTCACTATGTTAAGAACCTGTACGCCAAAATGGTAATAAAATTTTAATTTTTATGTATTTTGTAACTACTCTTTTAACTGGAGACAGGGAAAAGAGCCACCATGAAGAGGCTATGGCTACAGGCTACGGTTTCTTATATCGGCTAATCTTTCCAGTACTGGAGCATAAGAGAGATTGATAAATCCAGGATAAAACATTACTAGACGGTATTTCTTAAGACCACTACTGACGACGTCAATCTCCAACTCAAGAAGATCTATTCATTCCATACAATATGCCGCAGAAATATGTTTTATGTATGTTTTAAAAATATTGTATTCTGTATGTTCCATGTTCCAAAAATCAAAATAGAAAATAAAGTGTCAAGTGCCAGTGTCAACTAAAATGCAAAAAAAAGAGAGAACGGGGAAAAATTACACAGAAATAGAAAAAGCATCTGTTGGAGATAAATAATGTAAAAATAATGCATGGGAAGAAATTTATAATGAATTTAAATTAAATTAATGTTGACATGTGTCAAATTTATTCTATAGAATAAAATTTACTTCCTCAAAAATCGGTGGAGTAATTTTTTCTGTCGATTTACTTAGCTAGTATTTTTATTCTTGCTTTATAAAACGAAAATCTCTGGAAAAAACTATTTTACTTCAAGAGTAAATTTTATTTTGCTAGTAATTTACTTATCCATCTTTTATAAAACTGGGCATTAATGTATTTATTTTTTTGGTTATTTTAAACTGAAGAATAAATTATTTAAATGAGCTTGCTGAAAATGGCGCTCATATAAATTTTTCCAGTTAATATAATTAAACATCATAAACATTTAATCCATTCTAAAAATGCATACTACACATTTATTTTACCCTCATGAACGATACCATTACCAGATTCCTCAAATTTCCCTCCAACTTCGCTCTACCTCCCCCCGGAATTAACTCCCGCACTAGGTCAAAGTTTCCCGCGATTGTTGCAGAGTTTGGCTGCAGGTACCAGTATTTATATAACGAAGCGAAGGATTTGTTGAACCGGAATGGTTGGCGCTAACCAAGCGGAAAGGATGCGGTCAACCGGATGCCATCTAGAGAGAGCATCGCGAGACGCGGAAAAAACTTGCACGACGATTCTCAAAGGGGAAGAGAACAACAGTTTAATTTTTTATAGTTTCCTTCGTTTCAAAACAGGGAATCTGATACCGATAATGTTTGTAATTTAATTAATTTCGGATAATATTAAAATTGAAAATACGATGTTCGATAAATGTTCAATATAAAATGTCTAATTCAAGCGTTGAATCTTATATGTTCGGCCGGATTCGAGTTAGGGTCTTCATCTCTTGTTCTTCTAGCTATTAGAAAGGTAACACTACAATTATTAATAATAAGAAAATCTATCAATCTATGAAAAACAAAATTTGCACTATCATTTTAAACAAATATTTATCTGTCATTTGAAATTAAATTGCAAAAGTTACAGTTAGAACTTAGTTAACTATTATTTTTTTTAAATTATGATTGTGAAAGAATAGAATAGAAAACATAATAGGGTAGTTCAGTAATTACGTCATATGCGGCGCGCTTCATTTAAACTACTGTCCTACCGGTAAACACATCTTTCAAAGCGAACCTTATTGCCACAGCAAATAAGAACTATAATGTCTGTAGTGGTGCTATTTCAACACGTAATACAAGATCACAGTTCACCTGTTGTGGTTTGTTTTGTTCTTTTGTTAGTGATTATTAACAAAATTTATTTTGACTTTTTTTGCTATAGATTAACAGGCCTATTCTACTAAAAAAATATGTATCGTTACGAGTCGTTACCAGGCGACATGTTGTTATAATAACGATATTTGCCAAAACCCTATTCTACTAATTTATTTATCGTTACGTATCGTTACTTATCGTTATTTTATGTCGTTTATGAACGACAAGTTCACATGCCTTGTTGAAGTCGTAAAGTTATATATATTTTGAAAACAAAAGTAAAAATTCCCGAAGAAGATATTTTATTAATTGTAGCTGAGCAAGATATTATTATTATATAACATTTTTTAATATGACATTTTATATAATTGTTCTTTTTACTGAGGAAAATTTGAGATTTTTTTTTTTTTGATGAGTAAAGAAGCATGTAGAGATTTCCGCATGCGAGTATATCACCATATATGAGGAACACGTTGAAGTGATGATTTGCCAAAAATTTCTAGATTATTTATAAATTATTATTTATGCGTATTACATTACATATGAATGCATATAAATATTTTGTTTTCAATTCAGATAATGGCAGCTTTGCATTTTTTTGCTCATGGAAGCTATCAGAAATCTGTAGCAAGGAGGATATCAGTAGAAAAGGATTCAATTGTGGTATTAAGTCAATCATTAATAATCATATCATTAATAGAAATCTGAAATATTATTGTTGATCATTTTATAGGCATATACCTATATCAAATGTCATACGGCGCAAGTAGATATGGAGCGTGTAAACCGTAAAACGAGGGTGAGAATAATAAATAATTTTATGTACGATGAAAATTTAAAATTTGAATCAATGTCAAATTTGAATTGAAAAACAAATATAAATTTATTCTGTCAAAGTCAACATGAAGTTAGATATTATCGTTAAACTCATCATAACGATAACTCGATAACGATATGATTAGTAGAATACGTTTTTGGCATTTGTCGTTATTAAAGTCGTTCAACCAAATGCTTAGCGACAGTCGTATGGTAACGACATCGTTATACATATTTTTAGTAGAATAGGCTTGTTAGTCTGAGTCCGATGTTGCATTTAGCATTTAGTATTTAGGATTTAGATCTACTTCACATTAATACAATTCCGAATGATATCAATTGGTTTGTATGGGATCACTTGACAACAACAAAACTGAATTACAATTCCATTTAATTTGATACTTAAGATTAAATGTTAATATTATATTTCATCAAATAAAAGTTATAAGAAGCTATTTTTTACAGAAAATTTGACATTTTGCACAAATTATAGTAACGAACATGATTTGTTTAATTAGTGCATGTCAACTTCAAGGCATAGTGTGCTCCTACAAAACCTAAAATCTAATACATAAAATCCTAATTAATGACGTCATTTGGGGGGATATAAATTTAGGATTTAGATATTAGGGTATTAAAAATATCACATCGGACACAGCCTTTGTTTATTCAAAAAGATAGAAAGATAGATACGGCAGAGTGTCCCTTGCATAGAAAGGATAAGTTTTCTTATATTTGATTAGATTTCGCATATTTTTTTTTAATCCTAAAAGAGCCTTTTTCATTTCCGCATATATGCTCTAAGTAGTATTTTATTTTTTATTTTATATTTTGCAACATGTAATATATTGAATTTTGCAAGTTTACCATAATGTTTCCATCATTTTGTATTCGAAAGAAAAAATATATTGAGGAATTTCAGGTATTTCAGTTATATTGTTTCTTCAGAATGGTCGAAACCTTATGGAATCATGAAAATTCCACTCGCTATTGTGTTTGAGTTTTTATCTAGAATAGTGCTCTAGTAATTTCTCGAATACAAATGCCGGAGTATATTGGCCAGTCTGATATAAATAAGCGTTGCGTGTTAAACAGTTGGTGTTATAAACAGATAGTCGACAAGTGGTAAACATAAATAAATAGAGTTGTATAAATAAATAAGTGCGCTATATATTGTTTAAATAAATAATCTTAGTGTCTAAAGTATCATTCACAACAAAAAAATTAACGTAGCGGCAGAATTAGTGGCAGTGGTAGTGGCCTGGGTAAAAGATTGAATGCGTTATAGCAAACGTATTCGTTCACATCAAAAAATTAAGAAAATTAGTAGTAGCGTAGTGGCAACGGCAGCGGTAGTAGTTTGCAATCTCCAAACTTCTACGTTGCCACTACCGCTACCGCTTAATTTTTTTGACGTTTATTGACTTCTGACATCTGATTACATCTGATAAAATGAGCAATAGAAAAAGTATTATTTTGATGTGTGCGTCAGCTGTTGCGCTATATAAATTAAAAATTAAAGAAAATAATAGAAGAAGATGGTGGGTTCGACCTATAAATCAAAATCGACAAAATCAAGGCGATTACTATAATTTAATGGAAGAAATGACAGCATTGACAGCTATAACTGTCAACCTTGCACCCTAGTAATTTATAATAAAAAATTCCTAGAAACTATAATTTCAATAATTTTTCATTGTGAACGCAAACAATTTTTACTATAATTTTCTTACGTTACCGATGCCACTAATTCTTACAGTACCGCTAATTTTTGTTCTGAATGGGCCTTAAGTGTTTTATAATATTCTTAGTTTTAATTAGTGTTTAATATTTGTTTAATCGTAGTGTTTGTTACATTTATCATCTTTTAATTATATTTAATATCTATTTATCGTTATAATAAACTTTTATTTTAATTAATAATAATTGTCTAATATTTACACTTCACCCAAATAAATAAAAACGTTACAATATTGTATTTTGAGTTGATTTTTTGGTATTTTTGTGTAATAAACGTTTTTGAGATGATGTACAGGGATGAACTACTAGTAAAATCTATTGTAGAAATTCGTATCAGACCATTTTATTGAACAATAAAAATTAAGTGTTTATCTACTTTTAATCAATCTTTATTAAGCTATGATCAAAATAACAAATTTAGGGGTTTATTAATCATACCGATATATTTTTAACTCATAGCCATAGTAATTACTTAATTTGATCTAATGTAATTAAATTTTATTCTATTGTAATAGTTTTGTTCTAGTATCAAAATTACTCATTTCCACATCAATTAATTCCGATGCTGTCACTCTTCAACCGTATGAAAGCATTTCATTGCCATTGTGTTCAATACGAAATCACATAAACTATTATGCTGCTACAACTATAGATTTTAGGGCGAAAAGGTGAACAGCTCACACTGTTTACGTCTCTGTATTAGTATTGTAACATTTACGATAAACACGCTACTCTGAATATAAATATTATTTTACTTTATATACTTAAATACAGGCTCGATCCTAGCGGGTGTTCATTTTGTTCCCAGAACAAAGGCGGCCAAGCATGGGGGCCAGGGCCGCTCCGTGGGTATTAGGCGCCTTTGTGCTATGTTACATTTTAGCGCCCGTTTCCCTCATGATGTAAAATTTGCAAATTCAAGTTTAAACTATAATTTTTGTTCTTCAAAAATGCTAGATTTATTATATTGATGAAATTTTCCTAGATTCATTCTTGTAATCAATAGGTTATAATCAAAATCGTTTCTTGTAATCAACAATTTTACAACAGATTTCAGAATTGTATATGCATTTGATTCTTTGCAAAATGATAATAGGTATTTAAATATTGGATTCATTGTGGGATTCATTCTTGTAATCAATATTCTTGAGTTATAATCAATATATTCATTGTTGTAATCAACATTTTCATAGTTATTATTTCAATATAACAATGCTAGAATAATAACGAATCGATTGATTTTACTTATAACTAGAGCAAACAAATTAAAAAATATATTGTTCACTTCTATCACGTTAATTTGTAGGTTTTATAATAATTTTGTCTTTACGAATAAGAGCATTTTATAAAAATTTACTATTATTTACTTTACTGTCTTGAAACAGCGCCCCTCAAAGTCAGACGCCTTTGTGCGGGGCACAACCTGCCCACCCGCACGGCGCGGTCCTGATGGGGGCGGCAAAGCCATCCTTTTTATAGAAAAAAAAATATATTTAAGAATATTAAAATTTCAACAATTTATGAAATAAACATTAATAAAGCATTATTCTTTTAAATATTTGGTTTGGCTGACTGGTAACGTAGTTTATTTCATTAAAAGACTGAGTATACTTATGATGTCAATCAGTGGCGTAACTAGAAATCTTGCGCCCTTATGAGAAAATTTTCTGGGCCGCCTTGATTTACAACGCTCTAAAAAAAAAAAAATTAAAAGCATAAAATAAAAATGAATTTTTACATTATACGGTGCCAGCAATATTATAATTAATTTTATTTACGTAATTATTAATTCAACTTTTTCATTATTGTAATCAAATTTTCTTTGTTTTAATCAAGATTTTCTTTGTTGTAAGCAAAAATCTTTAGAAAAAAACCTTATGGAATATAATCAAAGGAACATATTTTCATTAAATTACCCTACTCTTGATACAGATATACATACCTACAGGTTGTTAATCAAAAAGCTGACCAAAGGCGTTTAACATTGGAAATCAGTTTTCCTTCCCAAATTAATTTTAGACTAAAATATTTCAAATAAAAGTTGTAGATAATCAAATTCTACTCCTAATTCACTAAACTTGTTTTTGAACATAGTATTAGATAAATGATTTTATTTCTAATTCATTGTGTGCTATTGTTTAGAACTATGCTCTATTCCATTTAAGCCATTCAGCAGATGGTGCTCGCATCAGCGCGGGTTTTAAGTAAACTTGTCTCTTTTCTCCAATTTCAGTCAATCAGAGAGGGTAAAACCATTTCCTATTCTCTGCAATATAAATGGCTTAAATACCTGAAAAAAAAATGGGGCGGGGAGGGGAGGGCGGAATTTTTATATAAGAACACAGGCGGCTGATGGGTTAGGATCGGCCTTGCTTAAATACCAATATGTAGTACATTATGTATAGTTACAGTGTTCCTATTGTTAATTGTTACTTATGAAATATTAGTTAAAATCTAGTAACAATAAATTTTAACGAATGAAAAATAGAATTTGCCAAACCCGAAATAAATATACGTGTATTTCTGTCATTTATTCAGACTGATGTATTGTATGTTGAGCTGAAAGGTATTTTAAAACGTGTGTTTTATTTTTCATGATTACAAGTTTTGCCATCGAAAAACCTTTAATCTTTTTATACGTGGATCGCTGTCCAATTTTATACCCTCCCTAAACATTATTCAAATACACCGATCCCAACAATCTTTCACTGGTTATCCCTTGTGCATACATGATGAGTGCCTTTCAATAGTACAAAATGTAGCTAAACAAAATGTTGACAAAAGGAATTGAATGATATTAAACTTTATCCATTTTCACAAAGTTCCTGTTCTTATTACAATTAAACAAAAATTATCCTTACTTTTAAATTAATAATAAGGTAATATCGTGGCGGTGTGCCTGAAGTGTCTGGTGAATTTAGTGACCCGGGTTTGATCTCGACCGACAATATCTGTGTACAAAGCAGATTGACACATGCAACAATGGGTAATATGCCGTCACGATATATTTGTTTATATATATATATATATATATATATATATATATATATATATATATATACCAAGTCAACCAACCCCCTCCCTCCTTCCAAATTCGTTGACACTACAAAAAAATGTTATAAAACATAGTATATATGTATATATATATATATATATATATATATATATATATATATATATATATATATATATATATATATATATATATATATATATATATATATATATATATATATATATATATATATATATATTCAAATACGCACACAGTTGTCCAAAATAAATTTTACAGATTTTTAATTCAAAGTACTTACTACTTTTGGGTTTGCACTTCTTTAGAACACTTTTTTATGCTCTATCCAAAAGCGAAGCACAAATTATTTTTGCAGAGATTTTGCGTTATGACACCAAAGTTATAATTTTTATATGAACACCGGTGTGAAAAACTACCCAATCGAAAAAAAATAATTTAGCTTTCCATCAATGACTATGTTTATCTCAAGCGGCTTTAAACATGTTATGACTTGAAATATCCTATTGGTTTATTCCAGAGGATTGAAAATAGGGATGATTTATTTTCAATCTTCTTTAAATTTGTATCGACTAAAAAAGTTAGTTAAATACCAGATTATGCAGGCAGGCAGAGAGAGGTACAGTGGCGTGCGGTGAAATTTTAGTCGGGTATGCGCCAAGGATAGGAAATAATTTATAATTTTTGTAATTACGATATTTATTGCATACTTTAATATAACAGAAAAAAATCAATATTAATTAGTATAACTATTTGTAAATAAATTCCATTCTTCTTTCTTTTTTACAAAATTCTTGAATTATTGCAGAATGAAAATTATCTTTAGTTTGCATTTCGCATAGTTGAGATTTTTCAATAGACAACAGTCCTAAGCTTGATAATCTGTCCCTGGGATGATCGTTTGTATGATTTTATGCGCTTCAAAGCCGAAAATGAGCGTTCAACCAAAGTTTTAGAACTCGGAAGTGTCAGAAATAGCGAATGTTTTTGAATTGCTACTAAATAATAATTTCAGTTTTTAAATCCTTGTTTGCTCCAAACAGTTATATCAAAATAATTTTCCAAATGATGCTGATCCACATAACCAGAAAACTTTTTCATATTTTGTTACATGAAAATGTCGCGTAAATCTTTTACCCTTGTCCTTATGAATCGTTTGTAAATTATTTAAATCAGAAGTAGGTTTTCCACTTTTGATAATTTCATTTTTCTCGTTAAATGCTCTTCTCGAAAATGAATTTTTTTATAATGCAATCCATAGTTACCCAAAAATATGTGCTATATTATAATATTGTAGAAGATAATCATTAAAAGCAAAGTAACTAATAATACCTATGTTCATGTGCCTGTAGTATAACAAAAAAAATATTTAATTCTAATTTTGTATGGTGCATGATGCTTATACAAAAATTACTACATCAAAATATACCCGGGTAAGCGATGAATTTAGCGCTTACCGACCCACCTACAGCGCGCACTCTCCTCTGCTTATTTCTCGCAGTTCCTCAAGCGTCGCCCTGCCCCGATCCGTCCACAAGTCATGCGGCAGAGCCTAGCGCTATCCACTAGCATTTTTCCAGTGTTATTCAGATTCATATTATACAAGTAGAACTAAATAAAATTTAAAAGTAATAGAATTTATCTTACATATAATTTAAAGTATTTACATGTAGTATGTAAAAAAATAACATTATAAAATTTAATTAATTTCTAAATACGAATGGGTATGCGCCGCATGCCCCGCATACCCTGACCGCACGCCACTGGAGAGGTATATGGGTAAATTTCATACTGGAAATCGAAAAATTGTCTTGTTATTTCTCTTCTCTTTCAAGAACAATAAAAAATATTTCTTTCTAGTTTTTGAGCAATTTTACTAAGTTTTATGTTGCGACTTTTATAAAATGAGGTAAAATTCAAACAACCAACAAATAATATAACAAACCGCTTCATAAGTCCTAGCCTGTTATTTTATTTATTTTCAAGCGACTTGAAATAGTAATCTAGATCATTTATTTCGAAGATTGAAAAGGGATTTACCAAAGTCAAACGGCTTCAAACATCCGGATAAACGTAGTCAATGTATAATTTGTCTATCTATAGGCATTCATTTATTTCATATAGCAAGAATGCAACAATGGGGTATATGACCAAATTTTAATTTTTACATAATATGATACTAGACAAAAAAATAAAATAGGTACCCGTATTTTTTATACCGATTAATTATTCGTATTTTACGAGAAAATAATTATGAAAAATTTGGGGAAGGAATTTGTGACATGACAATGGTAGAAACGTGAAAAAGGCGGTTAGACTGGGAGGGAAATAAATAGTTATAGCCAGATGTAATCATGCCACACCCTGCCACATATACCACCATAAACGCGACGCTGATAAGCTGATTTATAACTGCCTCTTTATACCCCATTAATAAATTTATAGGGTGAAAAAATAATAACATAAAAAATACATCGCAAAATGACAATGAGCAACTTTTGACCAATTTAATATCTCTTATGTTTAGGCACCAACAAGGCTTAAATTTTAAGCTAGGTTTAAAAAAAATGTAAATTGAAATTTTGACAGCAATATATTATTTGAAATTTCATTTCGATGCAATATTGTCAATTTAAGTGTGACAAGGCGAGGGTAAGCGCAATAATAGATAAATAACTTTTTATAAACTTTTCTAAATTATAGTTTCAATATTCATATTTTAACTCTGTTTATCTATTTAAGTCAAAATTCAGTTTAGAAATTCATATTGTATTATGATAGTCACGACATTTATTTGTTTATCATTAGTCTAGAAATTATTGGGATACGTGCGTGACTTTGGATGCTCTAGCCTATGCACCCCGTACCCCTAAGATAATCCTGTCCTGAAGATAGCGTTTTGTTTTTAGAGGAGTCGGATTAGATACTCGTGAGAGTTAACATGTAAGATTCGAGATTATTTCGTCGAGTCGTGAAGACGTGTTTTGACGAGACATGTAGTGTCTTTTAGTTTTGGGGCGACGCCCGCCCGCTGGGTTACAGAATGTAACGTATTAGTAATGGCTTAGTTATAGTTGTATTAGTTTAAATGTAACTAAAGTTTAGTTATTAAAACCTTCACTAATCAGTAAATATATGTTAGTAATGTCCATGTCCGTAAATTCCGTAGTGTTCATCAGTGTAAAGTGAAAAGTGTAAAGTGTAAGTGTATGTAAGTGTGTTCTTCCTTCTCACGAAATACTTATCACCAGTATCAGTTAAAGTGTATCATCGTTGGAGTAAGCAAGCATCATCAGTATTAGTATCATCATCCTGTCCACACCCCCCCCCTCGTGTTACATAAGTCAAGTTCTCCGAAATCTTGTGTTCAATACGTAATCCTGGACACCTGTATTATAACGTCCTCAATATTTTGTCTTGTAAAGTTTTAATGAATTTATTTATTTAAGATATTTTCTTTCTTTTTATTTCTTACTATAATTATTTCAATACCTGCACAAAAATCAATTATCCTGCATTCCACCTCGTACCTCGTGCAACGATAAATCCTGAGCTTTTCCTGTCTGTTTATCAAGCACCATGGGAAGCACATCCTGATCAAGATGTTCAGCCCCTGATAACGGGCGCCCATGTAATCCGCTACGTCTCATGAATAATAAATCATATCAAAAATCGAATCTGAATCACAATACAGGTTCACCGGACTGGTTGTTTATGATTAACGATTTATATTTTGATAAAAGATAAAGGATTAAATAAACTGAATAATGAAGATGATTCGTATATTCATCCTTTCCTTTTACAGTGATCAATTTTTTTATTCATAACAAGAATTAGGGCAACGTTTCATCTGTTCAATAAATTGGTTTTCTTATCATGAATATAATGCTGGTTATTTGAATTAATATACTTAAAAATATTAGATAAAATAAATTATAAAATTGAAAAAATATAAAAATATACGAGAACTTATAATCTTGCCCATAAGTTAAAAACTCGACTGATCTCAAGAAAATATTCGAATATACCCATCACAATTTTAGATTTTGCTTATTTCTTCATGTTATTTTTTATATTTGTTCATAAAAATGTTAGTTCAGCGAAACAACTACAGATGGTACAAACGATATTTGCTTGAGATGTTTTTTTTCTTTTTTGTAAAATCGACCGTCAATTCTCTGGCTACTTACTTTTTAATTTAGATCAATGGCAAAGTTTGAACTCAGGGTTAATTATTCTTTGATTCAAAATTAAGAAGACAAAATGTTAAAGATTAAAACTGCCAAAACTAGAGTAAAATTCGGTAATCCAAAAATAAGGATTAGCTTAATATTTTTTGGACTTGGTCTGTATATGGCGGGAGGTATTGTGTTGGCCACACCAGATTTTTACCTCCCGCTCGAGATTTTGGTAAATGACCACTTTTAAGGTCCCTAGAATCCAATTTTAACATCTTCACGATGATGTCTGTGTGTATGTGTGTGTGGATCCTTTACTCTAACTGAAATACTATCATTCAGAAAATTTTGAAACCTTGTATTTAGAACTTTTTCTGTAATTGAAAGAGCCCATTAGATTTTGGTGTAAATCGGATAACCGAGATTAATGTTATTATAAAAATTAAAGATTATTAAATTTTCTACAGTTTCCGCAATAACTAAATATGTAAGTATATATATATATATATATATATATATATATATATATATATATATATATATATATATATATATATATATATATATTTAAATTAATAAAAATTAAATAGCGGGAGGTTTGGTGTTGGCCACATCAGATTTTTTAATAACATTTGATGAACTAAATTAAAAATACTAGAAAAGCTATCAGACGACATTAATAATTTTATAAATAAATATATCATCACGGCAAAGATGATGACATATTTGTACAGTGCGGGCGTTTACCAGGCGTCACCTCACGGGCACTCATTGCTGGCGTGGAGAGTGCACCACGTGGGTCAATTTTGTGCCATTTAAAATTCGATATATTTGGCGTCGGTCAGGATCGAACCCGGTTCCCCAGATAATAATAATTTAAAATAGGTATACAGTATGTAACAGAAGAGAAAGTACATTATATTAAATCACAAAACTCGCCGTGAGCAACAATATTTCTTTGTAACTTTTTTTTCGAAATCGCAATTTATTTTTTGCAAATAATTCCTGCCAGTTTCAAAACATATACGGATGGAATAGATATAAGTAAGTGACATTGACAGAACTCGTCGAGAGCAACAATATATTGTAACACGAGTGGGGTCTCTGAGTAGAATGATGCTACTACTGATGATTCCAAATACTTGCTCCCAACGATGATACACTGACTCTTACTGACGTGATAAGGAAGAGCACACACACTTTACACTGATGAACACTTACATTACGATTTACGGCAGGGAACTTACGGACATGAACAAATACTGATTATTTAAAAACTAAACTTTATTTACATGATTATTAATTAACACTAAGCCTAACATACACAAGCAAATACTAAATTGTTACATTTCGTAACCCAGCGGGCGGGCGTCGCCCCAAAACTAAAACACTACATGTTCAAAAACAAAACACGTCTGCCCGACGCGACGAACCCCATGGCTCTCTTTACATCTTTACCCCATGACTATCTGATGTCGACTATCTAATTTCGACTCTTCCATGTTTATCCCATGGCTAACTAAAACCGACTATCTTAAAACAAAAACGCTATCTTCAGGACAGGATTATCTTAGGGGCACGGAGTGCATAGGCTAGGGCATTTCAAAGTCACGCACGTATACACAATAATTTCTAGACTAATGATAAACAAATAAATGTCGTGAATATCATAATACAATATAAATTTCTAAACTGAATTTTGACTTAAATAGGTAAACCTCGAGGTAAACAGAGTTAAAATATGAATATTGAAACTATTATTTAGAAAAGTTTATAAAAAGTTTATCTATTATTGCTCTTACCCTCGCCTTGTCACAATATCTTAGTAACATTGTTTTTTTTTTTTGGATTCTCAGTTTTTTAGTATTTTTTGACAGGTAATGAAATTTGGGACAAAACTTTGAGGATTTTTAACACATCTAGGAGGTTCACAAAGAAAAGTTACGAAGAAATAGTTTGGCTCTCTCATGAGTTGTGTCACTGGTTAAATTCAATGTACTTATTTCTGTTACAGCCTCTATTTTTAAGTCTAATTTTTTTTATAAAATTATTAAATATGTACGAGTATATGATTTAAAATATTAATACTTTCTTATTTTATTGAAATTTAAACTTTAATTTTAATTTAATTGAAATCTTAAATTAATATAGTAGACTCCTACCTACCTATTCAAAAATATTAATATTCTATGTCAAATATGAAGTTGTTACTTTAGAAAATGTGTATGTCCTCTTGAAATATGACCATATTACAAAAGATGTCACATCTTTTATCTAATAACAAAGAGGCGTGAGAACACGTTCCATTTTCTCGCTCTGCATTTGTTGACTTCAACGATATTAAAAAACATGTGTTCGCAACATGACAATGAACGTTCACCAAAGTATGCCATATTTCTTTTTCTAGCAGAAAATAAAACAATTTTAAACGCAACATTGTGGTTTGGTTTTGTGCAGGTGTGGAAAATGAAATAAAACGCTTTTCAAATGTGAATGAAAATATATGTTCACGTGCAGTTACATCAAAAAACTATTTTTAGTTCAACACATTCAATCATTTGGAAAATAGAGTTTAACTATTCAACTAATTTTAAATTTACATTTAAATGAAATTCCTGTTTCTATTACAGATAAATGTTTATAATGTTTCTTCCCGAAATTTTCTCTTTTCAGTTTATAATTAACTACCGTTCGTCTGTTATTTATCGCCGAATAAACAAAAGCTATTTACTTTATGAGTAAGCATTGTGTGCAGAAAATAAAATGTTACAACTATTTTTAGATATCAGAAAATTGTGAGTACTGTACAATTTTTAGATATCGCAATATCAAATGCAATATGGAAATGTCATATGCTTTGTTTCGGAGTATAATTTCGTGAAAATAATGATTATTTCCTGACCTAGTTCACTAAATCGAAATAAAATACACTTTTTCATTTTTGCCTGAAGTCACATAGGTACAACAGTTTTCGGTCAAAATTTTATAGTAAGTAAATGAATATGCGTGTTTTAGTCCGGCTGTTAAGGGCGAAATTATGCCTCCACTCTGCATTTTGTGATGCAAGCAAGCCGTTTGGGTCATATGTTACTGAGACTATACCCTACTGATTAAGAGATGTAGCCACCCGGAAATGCCCCGGAGGCACAAGTTATTGCGTGTTGTATACCTCAATGCGCAAACCATTGGATCTTCAAAGTTGAATTTTTCTAATAATAATAATAACAATGGAAAGGTCTTTGATGCTGCAGTGCAAAAAAAATGTTTAGTTACATATAACGCATACTTTTTCCTCTTGAATTTAGCACATTGTATTTTTGTATTTTTTTAAAGAAAATTTTGGCTTCCTTGGCCGATTGCGCAAGAACGCTACGTCATACTAGAAAATAATCCCAATAAAAATTGTAGGGCGTTCAAAGAGCTATCGATATAGCTTAGTGGCGTGTCTGCGACTTTCAGAGGCCCACCGACACGGAAGTTTCTAAAGAGACACGTAAGTGAGCCGAGTCGCCCTGCGCAAGACAGACCGTTGTTACGACAATTGGAGCAAGGCGTTTAGTTTATATGTTGCTTAGACAATACTCTACCGATTAAGAAGTGTAGCCACCCGGAAAGGTTGCACGGCTCTGTGTATTGAGGGTTGTATACTTCATTGGCGCGTATTTCTTAAAGTAGCAGTGGTGTGCAAACCATTGGGTCTACAGAGCTGATTTTATTTTTATATTACTTGTAATGATAAGGTCTTTGATGCTGCCGCGCAAAAAAACGAGTATGGTTACATATAACGTATTCATGTTTCTCTTGAATTTAGCAAATTGTGGTTTTTTGGAGAACATTTTGGCTTCCTTGGCCGATTGCGCAAGAACTCTACGTTATACCGGAAAATAACCCGAATAAAAGTTGTAGCGCATTCAAAGAGCTATCGATATAGGGCGTGTCAGTGGGTATCAGAGGCCCGCCGACATGGAAGTTTCTAAAGGGAAGCGTAGGTGCACAGAGTTGCCCTGTGCGAGAGAGAACATTAATGTGTCAGTTCGAGTAGCCGTTTGGTTCATAAGTAGCTGAGACCTAACCGTACCGTATTAAAAGGTGTAGCCATCCGGAAATGCCGCGTCGGACTATTTGGGGTACCTAGAATAGATAATGCTTCAAATGTTGATGTTTAAATTTTACATCCAATACCATAATCAATTTTTTTGTACATTTTGTAACCGAATAATGCCCGATCTTACCACCTCTAGGTAAAGTGATAGTTTAATAACCATTGGTTAAGAATTAAACTGAAGGTTATAAGTGACGCGAACAACAGTTTTAACTTCCAGTTAGTTCTAAGAACAAGAACAATTTTGCAACAAACCGTTTGTTACCACTAAGGGTCGGTTGTACAATCACAGTTTAAACTTTGTTTATTGCAAAACCATGGTAACGCGCAAAAATCTTGTTGTAAATCAACGGTTTCCTGTTTATACTTAGTTTAAACCCCTGCATTTGTGTTAAACGATCGTGATCGACCGTTAAAACCACAGGTAAACTTAGTTTAACTTTATACTACCGATATTTTAAGCTGCAGTTTAAACTGTAATTGTACAACTGGCCCTAAATGTCACTTTAACTAGAGATGGTAGGAGCGGGTGGTAATCAAATTTAAAATTTTACCAAAGATACTTCTTTATCTTTATAGTGTTAGCCATGAAATTGAAATAAAATCACAAACAAATGTAATAGCGTTTTACCTGTCAAAATTCTCAGTCATCATTATTGGAAATGGAGGATTATTCACAGGAAAAAGTAACAAAACTATTAAATACAGTCCATGAGATCAAAGAAATCTTGTGCGGTAAGGGATAGCATCACCCGTACAAAGCGTAATTGTGTTCCACCAATCACCAACGTTTACAAGGAAGTAGGGAACAGTCGGCCAACTGTAGGATACGTTTTTTTTTTATTGTCAACATAAAACTTGCGATGTATCGCAGTTCTGCTTTATATGACGTCACAACTGCTGTTAACTGTTTGCAGTTCTGCGAGAAATAAACAAACAGTACCCTATGGCAGAAACTGCAATTAAAACAAGGTTATGATATCTATCAAACGCCAATTCGTTTCGTGATAACTTTTAAATACTGTCTGCGCATGCGTACATCCTATGCAACCTTTCAAAGTTGCGCAGCTAACGAGCAGAACTACTTTGCAGTTATATGAAAAAAACCACTGTCCCGTTTTTTACCATGTACCGATCGTCCCGCCGTTTTACTTAAAATAACACATTTGTCCCGTTTTCGAAGATATATCTATTACAATATTAATTTATAAGACCTGACACTGATATATACTTTACTGGGTGAGCAAGCATATTCTATAAGCCATAAGACTCTTTCAGGTTATGTTGGATGCTGTCCTGAAAAAAGGATAATTAACAATTTATAGATATACATTATTTTATTTGTTATTGCGAGCAAATAAGAAATAAATATATAAACATGAAAACATTCATGCAGAGATCAGAAAATTACTTTCCGATCCCTTTATAGACAATTTTCCGAGCTAGCTTAGTAAAGAAGAATTGTCCGGTCTAAAAAGTAATCAGAAACAGCTCATTTTCAGGACGACCGCGAAAATAGTTATTTATGTAACAAATGTGTAAGGTAGTACTTTTTTGGTCGAGTGCGATGTTTCTGTAGCACGAGACAAAAAATACTATTTTACACACGTGTTGCATACAACATTTTTCCTACAACCGAAATGGTATTGATGTTTCCCATAATACTGAGTGTACAGGCATCCAGCAGCTTCAAATACTGTTAGTACTCTTTCTCATAACACTGTACAAAATGTAACATAAACACATGGAAGAATCTCAGACAGACGATGATATAATGTACAAATTGTACATTTAATATTAATATTAAAAATTAGGTTAGATTAGAATACATGTCAAAAAAATGTTAATGTTCTTAAAAATTAGATCAGTACTCAATGTGTTAAAAAAAATATTAGATTTGTTTCATTTACAGTGTATATTCATATTTCTTAATAAATTTTATTACTTTTATTATTATTTACCTAATTTTATA
Organism: Harpalus rubripes; assembly: GCA_963082715.1. Taxonomy (NCBI): domain Eukaryota; kingdom Metazoa; phylum Arthropoda; class Insecta; order Coleoptera; family Carabidae; genus Harpalus; species Harpalus rubripes. The sequence continues at coordinate 32,379,205 of OY720460.1, forward strand.
CTTGACAGGTGAATTAACCCAATTTTAATGTTGCCTAGCAACGCTTATTTACTTTTCAAGCACTAGTGCGTGAAAAGTACTTTTCACGAACTAGTGCTTGAAAAGTGACACTTTACACACTGTATTGAGTGCGTGAAAAGTACTTTTCACGCACGGTTGTAGGAAAAATAAATTATTGAACTTGAACATCATATAAACAACAACACCCTCCCCCCTGTTCCGTTTTCATTCTAAATATTTATGGTCAGCCTATATATATAATAGATACATCTATGTAATAAAGAAACAACTATCTGCAAGTTAATATTGCAGGGATACATATCTGCGGAATAAAAAACGCGCCCGTAGTCTCGACATAACGTCAATGTGAAATATTGTTCATGCCACTGGTCTATGGCATTCAAATAATAATCGACAAAGCTCTTGTATTGCGTATAACAAGTCATAGTGAAATATTTATAATCGTAATGCCGCTTTACAGAAATTCTAATAGCATTTAACATTCCGCAGATCGTTGTTCTTTCGTCGATGAATTGTAGTATTATTTTGATGCAAATTATAATTTATATAATTTTATAACCGTCCATTAGTACAATAAATTTTGAAACATATTTTGAATATGACTAATTAACAAATAAATGTGTCAAATGTACTCATAGTTTACATATGTAGTTCTATCATGAATTCATTGTAAAGGTAATAACTTTATATCTTTGAAAAACAAATGTACTCGATATTTACAAAAAATAAATGGAATTGGCGGGAAGTAATTTCCTGGCGTCATCAGATATTTTTAATAATATCATTTTCCCGAAACTGATATTTTAATTAACAATACATTTCCGTATTCCAAAGTTCTTTTCCAAATACATATTACATTTCCATATTAAAACATTTTAATATCAGATTCGTACAATATCTCATACACTTCATTTTTGGAATATCTGAATACCGTGTAACCAAGCAACCGTTTGAGAAAAAAAAATTGAAAAGCAAAACCTTAGCTTCACTACAGAGCTCCTCAAAGGTGTTGAACTTTTTCTAAGCGAATACTTCCCAAAATTGCGTTTTATTAAATTTTCCTTGAACGCTAACATTAGAACGTAGAGTTTAATGAAAATGTGTTGTAAACCTCTATTTGAAGATTTCGCTTTAGCAAGATTTCATTTTGGCTTAAAGCTTTAGTGTCACGTTATTCCTGTGTTCTTTGTTCATTTGACATTCAATCTTTTATATAATTTCTCTTGTTCACTAAGACTGAATTTGTTATTAAAATTGTCCTTTGTGCTTTTTATCTTGAATTTCAAAATGAAAATAAATTATTAAGGAGTTGAAAATAAATTGTCACAATTGTCATCGCCATCTGAATATACGAGTAACGTTAATTCATAGGCAGTGCCTCCCCCAGTGTTGGTTTCCGTTTTGGCGTCCGGCGGCAGTTACCGTTAGCTTACCATGTGATAAGGCGAGGGTAAAAGCAATAACAGATAAATAATTTTTTATAAACTTTTTACCTTCCGTCACCTTTAGGTAAGGAAGGTATTGGCTTTGGTCAAAAAATTCGGTTGTGAGTTTTTAATGAATAAGCACGTTTTAAGTTCCCTAGAATGCGATTTTACTATTTTTACGATGATGTCTGTATGTATGTATGTATGTATGGATGGATGGATATGTATGTGTGTGTGACGATTTTTTCGGATCGCATAACTTCAATACCACCTTTCCAAAAATTATAATTTTTGCGTATTCCTTCTCTTTACATCTATATGAAGAGCTGATTAGATTTTAGTTACAACTGGTCGACCGGAAGTACCATAATTTTTTCACATTTAATGTTATTATAAATATTAAAGAATATTTTATTCTTTATAAGATTTGATTACATTTTATACTTCCTATTCAATGGATATAGAGAAATAAATTTATAAAGAAATTAAATTTCATAAAGCAGCAAGCTGTGCTATAACCATGGAAACATCTACTATATTAAGAAAATTCTGATTGACAAATGTCAATGTCAAGAGCATTTGACAGTATGTTTGTGTTATAATTTTACTGGAAATATATAATCTCTTACAAAAAAACTTTCTGTATGGGATTTGTACAAAATTCATAGAACTGAAGGTAATGTACTGGAAATATGGAATCTGTTACAAGAAAATCTCTGTGTGGAATTTTTACAATATACACTGATCTGACCACGATCTGATGGAAGGTAATGTGCTGGCCACATCAGATTTTTTAAATTATAGTTTCAATAATCATATTTTAACTCTGTTTATCTATTTAAGTTATAAATGTCAAAATTCAGTTTAGAAATTCTTATCGTATTTTTGTAGTCACGACATTTATTTGTTGATCATTACGTCTAGAAATTATTATGTATACGTGCGTGACTTTGAATGCCCTAGCCTATGCACCCTGTACCCCTAAGATAATCCTGACCTGAAGATAGCGCTTTGTTTTAGGCAGTCTAGATTAGTTCGTCCCGTCGTGAAGACGTTTGTCGTTTTGGACGCCCGCTGGGTTACGGAATGTAACATGTTAGTAATTGCTTAGTTGGTTAGTTGTGTTAGTTATGTTAATAAAAATTATAATCATGTAAATAAAACTTTCGTTAGTCAGAAGTCAGTCAGTAAATCTCAAGTATTTATTCATGCCCGTAAATTCTGTGTTCATCAAGTGTAAAATAAAAGTGTATGTGTGTTCTATGGATCAGAAAACCTAACAGCTACATTAGCGATCCGCCGAAGGTCAATCACTTCGCTTCGCTCCGTTTTGCTCCCATCAATGCTCAACATAACATCCCTAACTTTTCAGGGATGGCAAGAACTAAATTAACCATGATTTTAACTGAGATGAAGGAGGAGCTGAGACAAAAATCAGTTCTGTTAGACACTGTACCCCTACCTACAATGTGCACATCATCCCACTATGTACTATTACATTATACGCGTACGTCGACACCTAGATCGTATATGTTCGGTGATCAAAGTTTGTACAGTGAAAGAAAGTTGTCGTTTACATTGTTTTATCCAACACAGACTAATATACTTGTTACTATGGTTATTTGAAATCACTAATGTACAACATTAGTCACTCCGTGAGAGAATATTTTAAAAGACACGGAGGAAGTATTACTGATTTTTTTTTTTTTTTTAATATAAATAAAATGCAATTTTACAAAATTATTTTATTATTGATCTAATTTAACATTATGAAACTTATATAAATTAATATTAACATTTATGCTAAAATAGGTTACTTATCCTTACACAACGACAACTGTCATGTACGGCTGATGAAACGAAACGAGAAACGAGTTATAGTGGTTACTTGCTTCGGAATTAAATTCAAAGGTGCTTCTTATGCTTTTAAGTGAATACGTTTTAAAGGAAGGTCCTCATTTTCACCCATTTTAATGTATTTTTCTTCCCCAATGACAGAATAATTATTACAGCAATTTTTTTTCAATAACAATATAACAAAACCATAACAGCCATTCAATAGCTACTTTGTATTTTAAAATACTACATCAATTGTCTGTCAGTGCCAAACGATGAATGAAAACATAAAAATGATTTAGAAGTTTTAAAAAAAGTGTTGGATAAAACGTATTATACTCGCGTGGAATGTATATTAGTCACTAAAGAAAATTAGCCACTCGCCCTGCGGGCTACGTAGCTAAACTTTTTCTTTCGTGACTAATGTGATACATTCTACACTCAAATAATAAATAACTATTGTAGATGTTGTTTCTTTTCACATTCAGGTATTAGAATTTTTGCAAGTACCCATTCAAATACTGGACTAGGAAATCCTAGAAATACATTAGCATATTTTTCCCAAATAGATGGATGACTGTGAATGATGAAATATGTCTTGTTATTCTGCTATATCTTGTTTGTCTTTCAGGTACCGTAGACACCCATTTGAGCAATATATGCTAATATATTTCTAGAATTTCCTAGTCCAGTATTTGAATGTCTCATACCTAAATGTGATCTAAATCTATAATAGTTATTTATGTATTAAGGGCATAATCAAAAGATTGTAGCACGGGGGAATGTTTGAAGCTCGACGCGTAGCGGAAAGCTTTAATTTTCCCGAGTGCTATAATCTTGATTATGCCCGTGGTACATACAACGTTTTATTTTATTTTGGTTCTCGAAATTCAAAGATTCAATGGGTATAAATTCGGTATCGTTGTGCTGGCGTTGTGAATTTTAAGTATGCTGGGGTTTCTAGCTATATTTTTTGTTTATAACAAATTTTAATTTAGTGTCAAATGAAAATGGAAGATATCGATTATTCAAAAAAATATCGAATGAATTTGACGCTGCCCAGTGCAAGTTGGTTCCACAGAAGTGAAAAGACGTATACGAGAAAGGATACGAATAGTTTTACGAGCTGAGGTGTTCAAAAAATGCGATTTATCGAATTTATTATGTAGTGTGACATTTATCTAAAACGACGATATTGACGTTTGAATAACTGTTGCTTGGCAACTTTATAAGCACATGGGCGATAAAAGCCAAATTGCGCCCGTTTTTGAGAGCGGATAAACAAGTTTATGATTCCAAAATAAAATAAAATAATTTAAACGTCATCTTTAATTCGCTAGTCATACAATACATCAGCTAGAGAGCTAGACGCTAATTAAGAATTGTCAGTTGACTGCCGGCTGCCATTTAGACTGCGGAGGCACTTCCTAATTCATAACGTAAATACTATTTGGTCGGCTATTAAATAAATAGTTGTTTTGTGTAACCTTTGGCAACCGTGTAGTTTAGGCAAAGTATTAAAACAGCAGATTGTTTTCGAGTTGTACAAATGACAACATAGTACTTTGCAAATGAGATAAATCAAGCAAATACATATATTATTAAATAAAAATTTATAATATTGTGCTAGTTAACTAAAAAATGTTGTTTGCACCTCGGCTTAAAGTTCTTCTTTCTACAATCGATAAAAAGTAGACTTTTCGAACGTCATTTCGTTGCTAATAGTAATGGTCTACGTGTACAAAGTAGATACTTTGCAGACTAGATACTAGATATTAAAAATTTTCGTTTTCATAGATATGATGATATAAGAGAAAAATTACAAAAAATATGAATGTTCAAAGAATTTTTATATGATCTAAGTACTAAATTTTAAAAAGTATTGTTCTTTAAAGAGCCTCAAATTTGAAAATGTCACGAAATATTAATTAGATATTTCACAATTAATTATTGAAATTTATGTAATATTTTGAAAAAGTCACGTGATCTGAAACAGAATGTAAAGTCAGAGCACATACAGTTTTTATTATACAAATAACGTAAACTGTTTTCCTATTGGCTATGAATGACATACTGTATGTGCTCTGACGTCACAGGAATGGAGGGTTGTTTTGCATGACCATTTCTGGTGCCAATCTTTTTATTTAATTATTTACGAAACTAACAATAAATTATTATTTCTCGTATTACTATGAAAAATATTGTATATACTTTCATTTATAAAACTTTTAAAAAATGTAAAACCGCTCATTACATTTACAAATTGATTAATTGTGGAATTGAAGAAAAAATGTACATTCATTAGCATCTGTCTGCAAAGAGTTATATTCAACCCTTTCTAAAAATAACTATTTTGGCCTCTGACTTGCTGGCCTTGGCTTTCGCCTTTGCTGCAAACTTTAGATTTGGTCGAAAATATCAGTTTTACAGCCGTGATACACGAATAACTATTTTAATCATAAGCATAAATGAACGTATTTCTATCATTTTGTATCCTCCTATATTTAATTATAGTCAGGATGTTTACTTTACAGAGAAAATGACAGTAAAAATGTAATTATAAAATTTTAAATTCGTCTCATATTTTTTGCATTAGAATCTACGGTAACGTTGCATATTAAAGTTGTTTTGTTTCTGACAATTAAATATAAAAGAAAGTCAAATGTGACATTTCAACAAACAAAAACAAAATAACAAACAAAGTCTTAGCAACGAGATGAAAACACTCGAAAAGGTTGACATAATTTTAATTACAATTTGTAAACGACATAGAAGACATCCAATCTTAATATAAAGACCCGGCTACCGGAATCGGATAATTATAAAACACAGTAAAAATTAAATTACGCTGCTTGCAACTTCCGTTTCTAAACACAAGTTCCTCTCATGGGAGTCGAATTGTCAAAAGAAATGAAATTGCAAATGCACGTTTGAATCAAGTTACCTCGTAAATTAAAGATGTGACTGGGAAACTGGGTAAACTGAAATAAATTTCAGGAAATCCCTAATGGATTCAAATAAATTTTTCAATCATTTCGCAATAATTCAAACATTTGTGATAGATACGAATACGTTTCCTGAAGAGAAATATTATTTTTTATGTTTAATAATATTGCAACTGCTAAAGTTATATGCAGCCGGTAAAATTTACTTCAGCTCTTAATTTTTTTAACTTTATCATCTCAAAATCCTTCTCTTTTTGAACTATTTTTATCTTTTTCCTCCCTTATTCTCTTTTTCTAATGCTCCTTGTTAATATTGTTACGAATTGTGAGTAATAATACCTATTTATTCAAATAATAACAAGAACTTTTATTTATAACAGACAACCATGGAACTTTCTTCGACCACATATGTTCAAAATACTGAAGTCATTTCAGTATGTTTTTTTTATATATTTATGAGCTAAATATACTTCTATTAATTAAAATTATAAGTTTTAGCAATTATTTTAGATATTAAAAGAACAAAAAAAATATAAATGTTATTTTGACTCATTAGTTCAGCTCCAACCTCGTTATATAAATATGTCGCGAAACTCTAATGTAGTAAACAAATATTTCTTGTCTTTGAATTTCACAAAGAATTCTCGTATTATAATATGTACAATTTTGCAGGTACCTATGTAATTTTAATGAAATTATTCACATTATTTATAAATAAATTTCACAATATTTGTCCCTGCAGACTGGCAGTTCCAAGTCAAAATTGTCAAGTCAAGTTACGCCATAAGTATTAATTTATTACTTTCAGCTATGTTCCTTGATTCGGTTAAACAAACTTAAAAATCGTCTTGAATTTGTTAACATTTTTTTTTTTGTATCAGAAAGTTCTCATTCAAAATGAAAAAAAATCTAACAGATCCTACTTCCTTATAGACGCCATGACAGTTTAGGGTACCTTTATAACCAGGGTATGGCCATGGCGTGGCTCACGTTTCGTCCGCCATTACCGGACCAGAGGGTTATATGTGTTGTTCTTGCGCAAATTATTATGTATTTTCATAGCTACATGCTTTATTTTAATGAAAAACACATTTAATTATCATTTTAATATGTATTTAAAGTGTAAGTAATATATTTTATTTTATTTACTTGTGTAGTTTGTTAAGATACCCACCACGATTATTGACATATTGAAAACAACTATAAATTACCAATATTAAGCACAATCATTTAAATTTTTAAAAAGTAAGTTTAGAATATACAATTACTATGTAAATCAGAACTACAGATATTAAATTAGATGTAATAATAACAACCCATGTCATATATTCTACATAACCTCTAAATGTATGTCTTAATAATAATTGTGTATCTCTTAAATTAATTAATTTTTATTACCTTTATAAATTCACAGTGTGCTAATTGAAGACTTTATTAATTAAATAAGTATAAAAACGTTTTACAGAGTTTATTGAGCACAAAATATAGCAGAGACAATTATACAGGGAGTCCCATAACTTCAGGTACATATTAGAAGGGCATATAGTTCTTAATGTCCTGATTACGGAACAAAAAGAATTTTTTCAAAATTAAAAAATTAGTTTTTGAGGTTTTTGAAGGAAACAGTTTTGGGACACTGGTTGAATAGGTTGTGTGTTTTTTTCATTACATACACATCTCCCAAACTTAATTGGTGTGACAAAGCTTTACGTAATTGCATAAATTAATTTCATTGTTAAATTATTTTATGTAATAGTTATAACTAATTTCACTATTCCAAATATTATAGTATCCAGGGGTACAAAAAATGTTCTACTTAAGTGAACTACCCTTAATTATAGGAATTTTGAAAAAATTCTTTTTGTTCCGTAATCAGAACATTAAGAACTATATGCCCTTCTAATATGTACCTGAAGTTATGGGACACCCTGTATATCTGACAAAATTATTTATTTATTTTTATGACATGTTTATATATAACCAAGGAGCACATAACAAAAAAACTTCTCGCCTACATAGATTTATAAATTGTTTATCAACACTAATTTAATATTCTTTTACAATATAATATCACATTTATTACAAATAAATAGGGAAATGAATTACCGATAATGGTGGTGATCTTGGCCCATGGCCATACCCTGGTTATAAAGGTACCCTATGACAGGTATGCCTACAACGCCGCCATTAGTTTATATGGGGTGGGAACGCACAGAATCAATGTCTCAATACCCCAGCTTTTCAATATTCCAAAAACCATACATATCGTTCTTATTGAAAAATTTGTTTTAAACTCTTCGTTTTCAGCGAATCGATTCCAATCAAAGGAAACCCTCCTCCGTATATCTTAATTTTCTTATCCGCGGATTCACTTATCCTACGTCAATGTCAGTGCCAGTTTCAATGGCGTGTGGCCGTGTGGGTAATAATCTAAACTGTGCTGCTAATCCCTCTGCCTCGTTTTTCTCTGAAATTCTATCATGGCCGTGAACGTTGTTGGCTGTTCGTTTGGCCGGCTCTCTGCGATGTCGACAAAGCTGATTCTTCCCGCTCGTTCGCTCGAGATTGCATGTTATTTTCGCACGGTAGAGCTAAAAATAGTCGGTTGGTGCTCTCTGCTCAGCCTAACACGGGGTGAAATTTGGGGTGAAATGATTCGAATGAATGAAAATGGGAGTCATCTACAATTATTATATTATAGAATAATGAAGTTGAAGGGAAAAATTGTGTTTCATAACTTTTCAGAAGTTTTCCATGAAAGGTTCTGTTTCCATCAGGAAATTTATTCATTTGCTATTTTTATAGCTATTCCACTCAAGGTTTATTTTTTGTATAAATCATATAATTTTTCAAACTCAATGCCTTTATATTTTTAATATTTCATGTTTTTCTTCAGGGAGAGTGTGCTTTTATTTTTACCTCCCGCTACCTTTGGTAAGAGAGGTATTGGGATCGTGCTAAAAATTTAATTTTAACATTTTCACGATGATGTCTGTGTGTATGTGTGTGTGGATCCCCACTCTAACTCAAATACTATTATTCAGAAAATTTTGAAACCTTGTATTTCGAACTTTTTCTGTAATGGAAAGAGCCCATTAGATTTTGGTGGAAATCGGATAACCGGAAATGGCACTTTACTAGAAGCTCAAAATAGTTTTTCTTCGAAAAATACCTTTAAATGTTATTTTTTCGAGATTAATATATAAAAATTAAAGATTATTAAATTTTCTATAGATTTGCATTAATACTTTTTCTATATATTTTATGGATAAATTTATAAAATTATCTATAATTTAAATCCCAGAGCATACGCTTTAAACAAACAAAACACAGTTATTCAAATATATGTAACTGACATAAATGTCACTATCAAAGAACTAATCATTTCAAAATAACATTAGTACTGTATTAAAAAGAAAAAAGTAAATAGAACAGAAAAGGAATTCAATACAGTTTCCAGCATAAGTAGGTATGTATTTAGATTAATAAAAATTAACGATTCACAAAAATGTTTAAGCTAATCCTCATTTTTGAATTAGTGAATACTATTCTATCGCGGTATTTAAAATTTAATCCTCATTTTATTATAGCTCCGGTGGCTCAATAGTTAGAGCAACGCCTCATGTCATGAGTGCCCTCGGGGCTCTGGGTTCGAATCCCATGCACTAAGGCATGGATGTGTGTAAATGTAAACCCACTCTGTAATTGGGATGTAATCCTGTTGAAGGGTTTAAAAAAAGGTAGTTAATTGGATTAGATTAGACTATATTTTAAGAAATAAACTGTCAAAATTAGAATAAAATTCGCTAATCCAAAAATAAGGATTAACTTAGGGCTGTAAATGGCGGGAGGTATTGTGTTGGCCACACCAGATTTTTCATTTTGCAAACAGTAAAATCATAAGAAGTTTTCTTTCAAAATTAATGAAAACCATTATTTTTATTTGTTTTTTCTTTATTTGAAATATACCATTACAAACTTTATAATTAGCCTGATCCGTATTTAAGAGAATAATATTTTATAGATTCTTTATTTTTTATACATAGGTGTTAATTTCATAAATTTGAAAATTTCCGATTCTGTAGAAAAATAATGAAAATTTAAGATTTTAAGGGTAAAGTAAATTTTAAAAGCAACCTACTAATCGAAAAAAAAAATATAATTATTTTTGAAGCAAATATAACATATGGGTTCCGTTTAAATAAAATATAAGTTTGTGTTCTCAAAAATGTATCAATAACAAAATATTTTCATACACCATTGGATACACAATAATAGTTATTTATGCAACAAGTATGTAAAGTAGTACTTTTTTGTTCGAGTGTGAATTAGCAAGAGATAAAAAATACTATTTTACACACGTGTTTCATACAATATCTTTCCTACAACCGCAATGTTAGGGCTATTTCTCATACTATTGAGTGTGAGTGTACAAGCATCTTTAAATAATATCGTGAATGCTCTTTGTCATAATACTGCACAAAATGTAACTTAAACAATGAAACATTCGAAACAATCTCAAAGACAGGTGGATTAGTCTTCTAGAATTGTAAAAATTCTACATTTAATATTATTAGTAAAAACTAGGTTAGGTTAGAACTCGTCAATAAAATGTTTATATTTTTTAACTTCCGTCACCTTTTAGGTAAGGAAGGTATTGTCTTTGGTCAAAAAATTCGGTGGTTAGTTTTTGATGAATAAGCACGGTTTAGGGTCCCTAGAATACGATTTTACTATTTTTACGATATGATATCTGTATGTGTGTGTGTGTTTATGTTGTAATTTTATTGGAAATATAGAATCTTTTGCTAGAAACTTCTGTATGGAATTTGTACAAAATACATACAACTGCCTCAAGGTAATGTACAAGAAATAGAATCTTTTGCAAGGAACTTTCTGTATGACATTTATACAAAATACATAGTACTAACGGAAGGTAAAGTGCTGGCCAAATCAGTTTTTTAAAAAAATTAGTATAGTGCTCATCTGTTAATAAAATTATATCACTTGTTTCATTTGCATTGTACAATAATATTTCTTAATAAATTTTATTACTTTCACAATTATTTACTACCTAATTATCTAGTTGAAAGGTAAATTAAACGAATGTGTTCGTTGTCTAGCAACGCCTATTTACTTTTCACGCACAAGTAGTTGAAAAGTAATTTTCATGCCACCAGTGCTTGAAAAGTAACTCTTTACATACTGTAAAGAGTGCATGAAGTTACACTTTTCATCCGGTTCAAGGAAAAACCGTTTTTATTTCAAATACTTGTTTTAGAGTCATTTGAAAATGAAAATTACCTCGAAAATCAATTTTTCGTCATTTGGCAAAACAAAAGCACATCTAAGATAGCCTCGTACAGACACACCAGATGTCCCATTCAAACGAAGTCGTATCTCTTATATTTTCCGAGATCTCAGTGGTTGCCTTCGAAATCCGGACATCCGCAATAATATACCCTCGTCCTTAGGCTATATTTATGGCGTACAAATGCGACATAAACAGCCCTGACACCAATCAAATTATATAGAATTTTAGATAATTATGTCAAATAAATAAAATTGCAAGACGTAAATAAAATAATGAGACGTAAATCAAATAATCCGGTTACGTATTTATTATGTATTTTAAACGAGTGATGTTTTCGTAAAGATTTTAAAATTTATATGACCCAGATAATTTTTTGAAAAAAAAAAAATAAGCTGGTAAAGTTGTAACGTGAACAACTGATTAAATGTGACTATTATTCTTATTTGTAAAAATAGAATTTAATCAATATAAAAAATAGTATTCTGACTCCAACTCCTGTGAGACGTTGCAAAACAAATTTGGTATTCTATGTACACACTGCAACTAACAGCATTCTGAACAGAATTACAAATTTCTTTCGTTGGAGAACTCTATTAAACAAATCTTATTATACTATTCATTTTATCAATAGCAACATGAGCAATACGAATATAGACTCTATCTTCTAAAGTTATTTACTCTCCTTTGACGCTGCTGATGCAGTACATGTTACTACGAAACGCAAACGCCACACGTAAAAATTAAGTCACTAGTATTTAATATTTTGTTCGTTTCTTAGATGGATTCATTGATTTCAATTGCGTATTTTTCTTAAATGACACTGGAATGAGGATATTTAGCATTCACTTACATTCACAGTCTCTTTAGACCCTGATTAATTTTCATTTGACGTAAAAATTGAGTCACTTATAGACTTATGCCATTTAAACCACTTTTTACTTGTTCTAGGAATATAAGTGAGACATCTATACTGTATCGGATTTAAAAATGCAATGTAACATGATATGGTATGACTAGCGAGTGAAAGTTGACGTTTAAATTATTTTATAGATGTGGTTTCTTTTGAAACCCTAGAAAAATAGAATTGTACGAATTATTCAGGTATGAAATTTTTGCATGAACCCATTTAAATACTGGACTAGCAACGCACAGAAATACATACTATGTCTGGCTGAAAATAGATGGCCGACCATACCATATGACTAGCGAATGAAAGTTGACGTTTAAATTATTTAATAGATGTGGTTTATTTAAAAAATATTTCCCTATATTTGATTTGAAAGGAAACAGACCCTTATCTATTCCGTTACAGAAGATTAGAATTATACTCAATACCAGGAGGCATTTAAAATGACCTTAGCAACAGGATTTGGGAATGTATTTAAAAAATTTAATACCGCAAATTCTACTTCGTTCGTCTCAGGTGTAAACAACCCTCGAGTCGGAATTACTGTTCGAGGAAATTAAAAATAATCCTATTTCTTAGAATTGCCAAACTAAATAGTTAAAAGATCAAAATATTTTGTTATAATCAATATAAACGAAAAATGTTTAAAATATTTTAAACGCACCCCTGTTTTGATATTCAATTACCCTTGTCGGCCATCTATTTTCAGCCAGACATAGTTATGTATATCTGTGCTTTCCTAGTCCAGTATTTAAATGGGTTTATGCAAAAATTTCATACCTGAATATTTCGTACAATTCTATTCTTCTCTAGGGTTTCAAAAGAAACCACATCTATAAAATAATTTAAACATCAACTTTCATTCGCTAGTCATACCATAAGTTCATTAGCAAATGTAAAACCAAATATGTGAACAGAAAATAACGTTATTCGTATGGCGAAGAATCAAGGTAATGAATTAATAATAGTTATTTGTATATCAAGGCCGCGAAATCACTCTTTAGCGTACCGAGAGAAAAATTGTCGCCGAGGCCGCTTACAACTATCTCGAGGGCGCTAAAGGATTTCGCGGCCAAGTTGTACACAATATTTTTTGTGCAACCATAAAAAATATGTAATTTCAAATTTTATTAATTTTAAACAGTTTCATTGTATATAGAAAGTTAGCTTTCACGGTGGTTATGGGATTAACATTTAACCAGGCAATTTTCAAGTGTCAAATTGATTATTTACCTAATTTCGCGGCCGCTACCATAACAACGGTTGCAAAATTTAATTTCGCGGCTTGTATTGCGGCTGCGAAATGCTTATTTCGCGTCCGGTTGCACAAAAATAAACTTACGTTACAGCGAAAGTATTGTCAACAACAAACATCGTTTTAAAATGGAATGTCCTAACTTATACAATATGAATTTTTGAAAGACAAGCGTGTTATATCCATCCTTATCGTTATCGAACACGCTTTTAGTCACTTCAAATGAGAAAGATAAATATATGCCAATTTGTTAATAATTAACAGTTAATTCGTTCATGATACAGATGACCTTGATAGGACTTCTTTAATAGTATATTACATCCGACTTGGGATGTTTCATTACAGCCGAGGGCTTATGTATATTACCGAGAAGTGAAACCTCGCGGTGAGATACAGCGCGAGGCTGTGACGAAACTCCCACCGAGGTATGTATACAATTTTATTGACAATCATCCTCTTTTTAAATAAATAATTTTCAAAATAAATTAATGAGTTATAATCTTTAATTTTATTAATATTTTTGACAGCTCTACTAAAATTTGTTTAGCCTACTTCATTATAAGGATCTATGACATTGTTGCTAGGCAACCTCTACATAAACATTTCCAACTCGTGGGTTGGGAATGAAATTTGTAAAGGCTGGTTCATGTAAGCTCTAAACTTAAGAATTTACCTTAGTATTATGACTTTGCATTAATAATCCGAGTATAGACAAATGCGTGCTACGGTATACAGGGTGGTGGCGGTTAGGGGTGAACATAGGGGTTTAACATGGGATTTTAGTTTTTTGCAATTTCCTGCTCTCCTGTTCATTTTACGGCAAAAACTGTAGAGTACAAAATTGTTCAGAATTAAAAATTGCATACTAAAATGTATTTACATTTATTATTATGTTTTTGGTTTCTTCACAATTTTAAAAAGAAATTTCAAAATTTTTGTTAATTTGTAGCAATAAACATGACTTATAACTCAAATGTTTATACATAACGTCATTCAATTTCTGTCAAATTTTCAAAATTTTCTCTAATAGAAACTTTAATTTAATAATGAATGTTTATTCGCATAAGGAACGAGTTTTCGTTATAAAAAATTATTATGGTGGAAATAGTTTTAGAAGAATACGTGATTTGTTTTCCTTAAAGTACGAAAATACATCAATTCCTATTATAGCAACAATTTCTAAACTTGTTAAAAACATTGAGAACACAGCTAGTGTAGCTGTGAATGAAGGTAATGAAGGAAATAATAATAATAATAGAAGACGTTATAACGAAGTGAATGAAGAAATGGTATTGGCTATGATAAATCAAAATTCTACGTAGTTGATACATTTGAAATTGGTTTATTATTAAATGGTATACCTAATAAAAAATGCGTATTAAAATTAAAAGTTGTTTGTTTTTATTTAATTTTTAAGTTAGATTAACACATGGTTGACGTTTATAAATAATTTTTGACAACCAGAAAAAAATAAATTCCATGGCTATTGCTACAAAATAACAGAAATTTTGAAATTTCTTTTTAAAATTGCGAAGAAACCAAAAACATAATAATAAATGTAAATACATTTTTGTATGCAATTTTTAATTCTAAACAATTTTGTACTCTACAGTTTTTGCCGTAAAATGAACAGGAGAGCAGAAAATTGCAAAAAACTAAAATCCCTATGTTCACCCCTAGCCGCCACCACCCTGTATGTAGCTGTAACCTTAACCTTAGCATTATGCCGTAATCCTAGAATACGCCAATTTCTTAATTCTTAATGCCGACCAGTCAGAAGCTTGCCGCTGGCGATATTCATGTCTTTGAATTTGCCATTTGACATTTTAAAAAATTCTGTCCCTCCTGCTCTCGCCGCTGAAATATAAGTCGGATTCACCAACGCCTTTTCTTTCTTTTCTTAAATTTATTTGCCAAAGCAATTATACTTATAAAAATTGTTGAAAATACGACGTCTGTATCACTATCCATATCTATATTTTATATGTCCTTGTATGTCAACATGAATGACGTGTCGCTGTTAGAAAAAATGACATTACCGGCCTACTCTTATTGGTTTGCCCTAAGAAGTACATGTACCAGGCAACGTAATGTAAAGTCATAATGCTAATGCTAAGGTAAAGTCTTAAGTTTACAGCTTACATGAACCAGCCTTTATTTTCAACCCATGAGATTGTTATTACAGTTAGGAATGACGTATTTCCTAACCTCTAAAAGGTTAGGAATCGACATTTTACTTGTGGGAATAAAATAAATTGCTGTAGAGGGACCACCGCTTATTCCATCTCTGAACAAAGTGATTAAACGAAAGGACCTATTAAATACTACAAAATATTTAAAATTTCTTTATGTGTCTCTTAAATTTTCAAATTGGTTTTTAAAAGGAAAGTCTACATATCAATAAAATGTGAAGTTATAACTGTTCCTGATATTTACAGAATATCATTATACTCCTTTATAAACAAAAAGTTCTTTTTTATATGCCACTTATTTTCTCATACTTGCATTTTAAAAAAGTATATTATATAAATAAAAAATAAAGTTTTAACTACCCTAGCGAAATTATCCATTAAAATCTCATCAACGCAGAGTATTTTACCTTGCTCATAAAGCAAATCATAAACGCATTGCTAACAACTTTGCCCCAGTACTTCATCTACATCCGAATATGCCTGTGTGAAAATACGTTATCCGGTTTATAACCAGGCACTGAAGCCAAAAATTTAATTACGTCGCAAAGTGACAAGCTTGTCGATAGTTATTATGCGCCGTAAATGAATATTATTATTCCAAATCTAATAACTTTACATAATGCTCTTTTATCGATCCTACCCGAGGGAAAATCATTTCTCATCCCTCAAACAAAATCATGATTACCTCATATATAATATGTAGAGTTAGTGAGTGAAGCTCTATTTTAATTAACTTACTGAATATAGTGCACAAAATGAATATATCTTGCCTTTGCCTACTTTGGAAGTCATTTATTATTCATAGATTTGTAAGTTACTAGTTTATCAATCGTCAAGTTTCACAACATCTAATACACCTGGTAAGTTTTAGTTATAGGTAAATTATCAACAGTGCGTAAATTCAACGATGTAATGACGTAATCGTCAATTCACAAACGAAACTTGACGTTGGAGGCGCTGCGATCGCTAACAACATGGCTGCTGACGTATAAATACGTATAATAGAACTAAAACCTATGGATTCCTTTATTCGGTAACCGGAAAAGTAATCCTCTTACTGTCCATTAAAGGCGACTACCAATAACAATAACTATAGAATGCGCCGACTGTGAAATATGTACCATGTTTATTAAATTTAAAAAAATATATAAAGAAGCACCTACCAACATTCAATTTCTGCAGACAGGATATTTATAGAATTAGTAACAAGCAGTGTTGTGATAGATCAATTTATAAAGGATCTAGACCAAGATCAAGATCATTACAATTAATATGTTCTAGATCAGATTATAGGTCAATTTCTGCGATTGGATCTTTTTCCTCAGATCAGATCAGGAATTTGGGATCTGTTTTTCTTAGATCATAAAAAAGATCAGTAACGATTTTCAAATACTTCTTATTTCTTATTAATTAAGTAGAAATAGAAGAAGTAAATTAATTACAAAGAATATACCTAGCCTTATGCCTTAGACATGGGAAGAAAAATTAGATAGATACATACTTAGTTTTATGAATACTAATTTAATGAATAAAGTGGAAACAGAAACAAAAATAATAATTTTAAATATTAGAATTGTTGAAATGTAATTAAGACAGCCTATATTAAATTGGCAGACAATCATTATGCCATTAAATTACAACCTACTTGTATTTAGTTTCTTCTTGGATTTTCTCGTATATTTGATCTTTTTTTCTCATATATCCTAAACAGAGTTTCGTGAAAAATATATTGATACAATCCAAAACTTTTCATTTATATTAATGAGAAGGACATACTAGATGTTTTCTAAAATTGATAAACCGGAAGCTAAAAACATATTTTCTTTAAAAAATATATTAAAACATGATTAAAAATTTCTTAAAGTTAGTATTTAAAACTCGTGTATAATTTGAAACAACATTAGATTTTGACTATACCTATATGATAAACCGGCCGTCGTATTTAATTTGGAGCTCAACAGATTTTCGAGGAAAAACATAATAAAATATAATCCAAAATTTGGTATTACAGACTTTTCTATTTATTAGAACAACAAATTAGATTTTGTTTATAAACGATCCACTGGAAGAGATACTTTACTGAAAGCTTCATGGAATTGACGAGAGGTCATGTGTTGGCCACATCAGATTTTTTTTCGTTTTTCTGAACTAGGTTTGCTTTCTGACCAATCAAAGGGCAGAAATTATTTCCCTATCTAAACCAACGCCATTTTCTTACGTGAAACGAAGTATAGTGATGGAAAATTTAACCTGTCAACTGTCAATATTATACATTATATTTCCAATAATTATAAAAATTCCCCTCAAATTCATATACACTATTGCACAATTCCATTTTTGACATATAACCTACTATAGGGCGCGAGCAGAGACGTGACTCGAGCGACTTTGACGAGCTTGGAATCAGCTGATTTGTGTGCGCATGTCATTTTGACAAGAACAATTTCACGTTGACAAGACCAATGTTTGGATTTATTTTGATTTTTAAGTGCTAAAATGTTATTATTTTTAATTTCATATGTTTTACTGCCTAAAAATTGTAAAATAATAACATTAAAGCAGTTTAAAATCAAAATAAGTCAAAACATTGGTACTGTCAACGTGACATTGTTCTTATCAAAATGACATGCGCACACAAATCAGCTGATTCCAAGCACGTCAAGGTCGCTCGAGTCACATGTCTGCTCGCGCCCTATAGATCAACACTTGCTGACAAAAATCAGTGCGTTTCAAATGGGCTGAATTGTTGACTCAGCTGATGACATAAACTCAGCAAATCGTTCAGTTGAGTTTAGCAACACAGCATCTCAGTTACTGAGTGCAACTGAACGCGCCCATTCTCTCCTCTGATTAGATATATTACATCATCTGCAATATGTTCATAAAAGCAAATAGAGCAATTCTATTATATTAGCGTTACGAATATAACAGCGTATATGTTTAACAAGTTAACATAATAAAACTAACCTGCAAAACTGACGCAATCATAATTAACTTTCAGTTTGTAAAGCACATATGGTTAATAATTAATTACATACGTTGTGGATCTACCAAAAGTCGACTTTAACAAGCCATTAGTAGTCACGTTAAGTTCATCTAATCCGTAATCTGCTTCACGGTTAATTGTAGCAGCGTGCACACAAGATGGCGGCGTACTTAAGACAACACTGATGACACCTTCCGGGAAGTGATGTTATTAAAGCAGTAATTACATGTCTTTGTACTTATCTCATATGCACGGAATTCCAACTTGAACTGAAATCAATAAAGCAGACTGGTTCGAATGATTTTAATTTTTAATTTAGTTTCTGCTGTAGAATTTCAATTGTAGTGATCTAGGAACTTGTTTTTCAAGCTGTCACTTGTTAAAAGTCACGTTATATTCATTAAAAATAAATGATTACAAAAGAAATATTTTGATTTTACTTTTTACCTCTCGATAAGAGAGGTATTGTATTCATGCTAAAAATCGCATATCCAGATTTTTAATGAATAAGCACGTTTTAAGGTCCCTAGAATCTGATTATAACATTTTTACGATGATGTCCGTATGTGTGTGTGTGTGTGGATGTGTGATTCACGATATCTCAAATACTATAAGACTTAAGACATTTTTAACTACGGATTCCTCAATCTAACAATAATGGGAAGAGTTGATTAAGTTTTGGTAACAATTGGACAACCGGAAGTAGTAGTTACAAGAAAAAATCATCTAAATATTATTTATCGAAAATTTATGTAAATACTTATATTAAAGAATGTTAAATTCTTTATTCGATAAATATAAATTCATTATTATATCTTCTTAGATTTAGAGATAAATAAATGCATATAAAATAATTTGATATAAAATTCTCAAATCAAACTACTTCAAGGCAAGAAATTCAAATGTTTGTAATTGACACATAAATGTCACTGTCAAAAATATTTGTATGTCGCTGTCAAAAATATTTGTACATTATTATGAAGATTGTGAAAATAAAAAAAGACAACAACGTAAAAGAATATACGTAAAAAAGAATATAAGAGGAATTTGCGAAAAAATTACGAATATAAAGAAAAAGAAAAGGAAAGTAGAAAAAGAAAATTTCAGGATATTGAATATAAAGAAAATGTATGTATTGTACATAATTTATATTAAAATATCCCATAGATTTTGAAAATATATGTGAGAATTATTTTGTAGTGAGACATGAATGTATGTATTTGTATTTTAAAATATGTTTCGTTTTATGCGTACAACCAGGTAAAATATCTGGCGAGAGGTTATGTGCTGGCCACATCAGATTATTTAGTTTAAGAACTTCGATGACTTGTAAATTTTTAAATTAATTCAATCAAATATTTAAACTTTTAGACGTGCAATACAAAATTAGTACTCGTATATTAATTTTATAAATTCTACTAATTCTAGCATATACACATTAAAATTAACATCAAGTATGAAACACAAATCATTAATCTTCGTCTGACAATTTTGTTAGCTTAGATTAATTTATTCAAAGTTACATAGAGTCACATAAATGAATAATTTCCGAAATACGTAGGTACGTATATTAAATTTCATAAAATGTGTTACTGTATGAATATTAAATTACTTTGAAGGTTCCATATACTCATTTCGACGTTAATTATTTTGTTCCCAATTACGGATTTTCTATATCTTCATGAGAAACCTTTGAAAATTATGAAACATTTCGTATTTTCGCAAATAAGAATTGTATATAGGTAAAATTTAAAACTTTTGTCCGCCATAGCAACAAATTATAAAATTGGCCATTTATATATTGTACTAGACATTAAAACTTCATGATTTTTTTTTTATTATTCACACCTTGATTGTCCCAGCAAAGTTTAAAGAAACTTATTAGTTAAAATATTGGAGTTTTTAAAGCGTTGAACATATACCTGGTGGTGGCAGTTAGGGATGAACATAGGGATTTAACATGGGATTTGAGTTGAGCAAAGTTGTACAGAATTAAAATTATATGTACAACATTGTTTTTACATTTCTTATTATGAAATTTCAAAAGTTCCGTTAATTAGTAGCAATAGCCATGACTTATATAATATTCAGGGGTGTGGAGGCGGAGAAAAAAAATGCGACTCCAACTCCGACTCCACGCCGACTCTAATGAGCCCAGAAACATTTCTTTTATTTTTTTTTTAATGAAACTTTATAAAAAGTAATGACGATTAATAAAGTCCCTACGTGAAATTCCCTTATATTAAACAAAATATGATTTTTAAAAGTCGTGCGATGAGTTCGTGACGTGACACTGAAACTGTTTTTTTTTTCGTGAGCAATTTATTTTAATATTAACAATGAGTTAACAATTTGTATATTTGAAATGAATTGTCAGCCATCGGGATTCAAACCCGAGACACCTATCTTGCCGGGATAGAGCTCTACCACTATTGACTGCTCTCCTCTCGACTGCTGAACAATCTTTAACTTTTAAAGTCGTATAACTGCTGAGGATTTATTAATCGTCACATGATTATTATTTAAAAGTGAAAGATTGTTCAGCCGTCGAGAGGAGAGCAGCCAATAGCTTAGTTGGTAGAGCACTATCCCGGCAAGATAGGTGTCTCGGGTTCGAATCCAGATGGCTGACAATTTTTCACAATTTATTTCAAGCAATTCATTTGTTGTTTCATTGTACATTAATTTACTTACAATTTAGAATCGGAGTCAGGAGATTTAATGCCGACTCCAACTCCGACTTTGACTTCACTAAAAATCGCCCGACTCCGACTCAACACTCCTAATATTGTAGAAAACACTATTAATATTGTCATTTTTTTGTAAAAACTAAATAAAATAATGAATGGAATTTATTATTTAAGTAATAGTTGTTAAAAAAATTATACATATTATAACATGTGAAAATATTATAGCGCTCTCAAGATGGTCACAGAATGACCGAAATATCGATTTGATCCAAATAAATCGTAGACTGCAGTTCCGTTTATTTTTCACCTTGTATAAATAATGCATGTTGTTCAGTCTTATTGTGTATGCCTTGTGTATGTATATGTTTAGAATAATCTGAAAATTTTTATTCATTCAGACAGAGGGTTGTACTCCCCCACCACTTTGATTCAAGATATATAATATGTTCCGTAAATACCCTAAAGTCACCAAATTGTGTTTTTCCGTTCCGTAAATATTCAATTCCTGAAAAGATTTGATGTATGGAATGCGGTGATCTGAAATTGGTGAGTCTGGATAGTCACCAAACTCATCGCGGTCAAAGCACGATGACTTCGGCTATTTGCAATTTGCATCAATTTGACAGATGGCATTGGCGCTATTTGAAGGTGATTTGAAGTTCGCTTTGTGAGGTTGTGCTATCAAAAATTCGTGATAATGGTAACTATGTTTAAATTATTGAATTAAAAATTGCTAATATTTTTCTTTTTCGTTTTAAAAGAGTAAATACCAAGGTGCAGGGTCGGATTGGCCGGTCGGGATAATCGGGAATTTCCCGAGAGGCCGCGGCTTTTTGAGGCCGCCTTTTTAATATTATCTAATTCTTGACAATATTTCTTTCGGTCTTGCAGATATAGTCCGAAGTCGAATATATGAGGTTTTGATAATTTCCTACTTTGTAGATTTTGAATGATTGGAATTATAGTTAAGGTATTGACCGGTGTTGGTGTGTTGGTTTACGTCAGGGTAGACTGATGTTATTAGTCCATGGTTCGTTTTCTCTGTTAAAACATCCAAGAATGGAAGGACTTCATGATATTTTTTCTCCATTGTGAACCTAATATCAAGTAACATCGACATATCTAAGCCAAAGTTTAGGTCTTATATTGGCTGTATCTAGTGTTAACCATCTTCTTGAACAAAATATCTATCTTTTTCTTGGAAATGTGAGCTGTAGGCAGCACTGCAAAAGTTCCATAATACTATCAAGAGGCAAGTCGGTTCTATCTTTTAAGTTGATATCTTTTTCTAGCCTTGTTTAAATGATTTCTAAAAATTTCTCGTAAATAAACATACAACGTCAAATCTGACAAGAAGATTTTGTGGGTGTAACTGAATTTAGCTCAAAAGTTCTACAAAATGTTTTGAATTCTTCACATATGATGTTATTTTTACTTGAAGTGGCTGAATGATTGGTAATAGAAATTGTGATAGTTTGTAAGTAGGAAAATTTATGGAACTGACGGGTTTCTGAGATGCTTAAATCTTTCTTTGAATTTTTGGAAGCCCCCCCCCCCCCTTTAAGCTAAAGAGTTGCTCAGCCAGTTTTTAAACAAGTGATCTCTCGCTCTGTACTTAACGTAAATAAACAAAGAAATACGCGTTTTTTGTTATTTAAAATCACATGGTCCTTCGAGAATTCACAACAAATGTATAAATAATGTATATAATGAATGTAAATAATGAATTCGAATAAAGAACGTATCTTTATTAAATAATTATTATGATGGAAAAAGTTATTTATTTACATATTTTCCATAAGTCAGATTTACGTTTGACGTTTATATATAATAAACCAGAAAAAAGAAAAGAAATGTCATGCATAAGATTTGCTACGAAGTGACTGAAATTTTGAAATATCTTTTTATTTGCGAAGAAACTAGAAACTTTTAATAAAAAATGCAACTTTTAATTCTGGACAAGCAACTTTGCATTCTATAGGTTTTGCCGTAAAATGAATAAGAGAACTGAAAATTGCGTAAAACTAAAATCCCATATTAAATTCTTATGTTCACCCCTAACCACCACCCGGTAGATACCTACGTCACAGTTTTGCTTGCTATGTTTCTTCACCTTTTTCACTCAGACATCTACTCCATTCCAAAATCTTTCAATTTTCATTCTTTCTGTCTATTTTGAATAATAAAAATAGGCAAATTACTGATATCGTCTATTTGAAATCCAGAATCCACCGTCAATTAAATAAATGCAGAAAATAACGAAGCAACGAAGGTAAACCAAATAATGTTTGTTTGAGTTTATGAGGCAGGCAATAACCATCTACGATTGTATAAATTTAAAAGATATGTTATTGAATGACGTAGACTGCAAAATCGTGTCAGTAGCAAATAAAACTTGGACTACAATATTTATAAACAGGGCCCATAAATTAGATATCGCAAATTTTTCAGTCTTCACCATACACCACATATCCTTTACAAATTACTCTTTCATTATAACACGAAGATTAATTATATGTATTTAATATCTTCACTAGGATTTCCCAATTAACTTTTTATAATAACTAAACTGAAAGCGCGCCAAGAAGTCATTTTTTTATTTCTGTGGAACAAAATTAATTATATGCCTGCTAATTATTATTACTCGTATCCAACTTAGTATACACATAAATTACAAAATATAACTATAAATAATATACAAGAATACACCAAAAGTTACAAAATATAAAATACTGAAGAGAAACATAATAAGAAATTATATAAAAAGCATCCAGTGACGGGTAGAATCAATTGCAATAGAATTCCCTTCTGCTAGGTCCTTGAAGGTGCATCTACTTGGAAGGTTTGGGCAAATGAGAAGATGGTTCATTTGTTTGGTCTTCACTGCATTCACAACTCGTTGAACCATCAATATAACCCCATTTCTCTTCCGACCTGTGTTCGAAGGCGGTTGAGGCTTTTCCAGGCTGGCCACTTTAGATCTGCCCCAGATGGAAACTTTTCACTTGGTTCCAAAGGATATGATTCGAGAAATTCAGAGCTACAATTTTTTGTTCAAAGGATGGGGGGGGGGGGGGGGTTATTTCTTTTAGTTCAAATTCAAATACCTTAACTTACATTACAACTCATATCAAAATTAATTTAATTTAAATTATTTCACCACATTATTTACATAGAAAAAAATAAGTACATTTGAAAAAAAAACTAAAGCAAAAGTCTTAAACCTATACTACGAACTACAAGACTACTATAATACGTAGGTGTGTTACGGGAAATGCCCGTTCTAATAAATAAAAATATA
This sequence comes from Harpalus rubripes, assembly GCA_963082715.1. NCBI lineage: Eukaryota > Metazoa > Arthropoda > Insecta > Coleoptera > Carabidae > Harpalus > Harpalus rubripes. The sequence goes on from OY720460.1 coordinate 32,404,079, forward strand.
TTTTGCAATATTCTTGTTTCATGTATGGTAATGACTAGCGAATGAAAGTTGACGTTTAAATTATTTTATAGATGTGGTTTCTTTTGAAACCCTAGAGAAGAATAGAATTGTACGAAACATTCTGGTATAAAATTTTTGCATGAACCCATTTAAATACTGGAAAGGAAAGCATATCTGGCTGAAAATAGATGGCCGACTAGGGTAACTGAATATCCAAACAGGACTGCGTTTAAAATATTTTAACATTTTTCGTTTATGTTGATTATAACAAAATATTTTGATCTTTAAACTATTTATGCCCGGTTTTATAAATATCGAATAAACTGCCAAGTTATTACTTTGAAAGTAAATTTAATCGACGAGTAAATAAAAATGTCTGTTTTATAAAACAAGTTAAATATTTTATCCTAGTGATTTACCGACAGAGACATGACATCTGTCATTAATTTGTGATTTTTGCATATAAATATTTTAATATTTTCTATAATTATATACATTTAATATTGTTTTGACTATATTAAGAACGTATAGGCCAGAGTGGTAATAATTTTTTTTTTTTTTATTAATTTGCAACTATAATTTTATCTGGGGACAAGCAAAAGAGCCTTCATGAAGAGTGTGTGAATACCGTAGTACACTCAGGCTCCGGTTTCTTATACCGGCTAATCTTTCCACTACTGGAGCATAAGAGAGATTGGTAAAACCAGGATAAAACATTACTAGAAAGTATCCCTTAAAATCACTACTGTCGATAATGTTAATCTCCAACTGAAGAGGATCTATTCCAAGCAATGTGCCGCAGAATGTTTTAATAATATTGTATTCTGTATGTTCCTGACAAGAAATAAATACAAAAGTCAAAATAGAGAATAAAGTGTGTCATAAAGTGCCAGGTGTCAACTAACATGGAAAAAAGAAAGAACGGGAAAAAATTACACAGAAATAGGCAAAGCAAATATATTGGATATAAATAAATAAATGTAAAAATAATGCAGGAGATGAAATTTATGATGAATTTAATTTAATTAATATTAATGTGTCAAATTTATTCTTCAGAATAAAATTTACTTCCTCGAAAATCGGTGGAGTAATTTATTCTTTAGATTTACTTAGCTAGTATTTTTATTCTTGCTTTATAAAACGAAAATCTCTGGAATAAACTATTTTACTTTAACAGTAAATTTTACTCTGCTAGTAATTTACTTATCTATCTTTTATAAAACTGGGCATTAGTTTGGCAATTCTATGAAATAGGATAATTTTTAATTTCCTCTAATAGTAATTCCGACCCGAGGGTTGCTTACACCTGAGACGAACGAACTAGAATTCGCGGTATTAAATTTTTTAAATACATCCCTGAATCCTGTGGCTAAGGTCATTTTAAAGGCCTCCTGATATTGAGTACAATTCTAATCTTCTGTAATGGAATACATAAGGGTGAGTTTCCTTTCAAATCAAATATAGGAAAATGTTTACAAAAGAAACCACATCAATTAAATAATCTAAACGTTAACTTTCATTCGCTAATCATACTATAGGTACACACTTGAATAATAAATATATAATATAGAGAACTTCTCTAAACTGCAAAATTTTAATTTAGAGCTGCATTTTTCAAATTTAGAAACAAGCCAGAGCTGCTTAGTTCTATTCCAGGTAAAGTGTGTGGTGTTTCAATAATCCGCTATTGTTCTAATCTTTTGGCGGATATTAAACCTGTAAGCGGCTGGTCTGTTGAAAGGAAACTCCTTCTGGACTTTAATCTGGACCTTACAGTTGTTTGACCAAACAATGGGTGACCAGGGCCGGAATTTGCTAGTTGCCTTTCTTTCATGCTGGAAACCTGTCTAATGAGAGGCAGTATGTGAACTGCGAACTGATCCAAAATTCCGCCATCCAAGTTCCACGAGACTCAAATATTTAATGAGATATGAAACACTAGAGGGCAAGGAGATGATTTACATTAGAAAATATAATAGAGAAGTCAAAAGCTACTGTTCGTGTTCATTAAACCTGTTTATCTTCCAATTTAGAATTTTGAGAAGTATTTACATAATAAAATAATACTTGAGGATTCTAAAAGGCAGATGTGTATTTAAAATATAAATTCAGTTTATCACTCATTACGAACCTATTAATATTAAGATTAAACATTTTCGGCTGTATTTAAATTAAAACCGGCTGAAACTAACCAACTAATTTTGGCGCAAATAAATTTAAATAAATGAAGACTACACTTGAGTAAATATTATATTTTTACGTTAAATAGTTCGTTGGCATATGTTAACATAAATGATAAAAGCTAACATTGGCGACGCTCTAGGCAGCTGTCATACAAACTCGTACATTAATTAATAATAAACTATATTTATTCAACATTTATAGCACATATAATATGTGTAAATTATGTTTCACTCTCGAAAATCGCAGTCAAAAATAATTGCGCAAATGAACCAAACTAAACTTTATGTCGCACACCAGTTTAAAATTCGACACAATCAGATGTCTCAATCTTAATATCAGGCCCTAATAATACACCTTATTTGCAATTATCAAGGTTTTATATGGGGTGCCGATTGATAGCTGGCTGCTACTTCAAAGGGTCATGTTCCGCACATCACATCACATGTTTACTAGTATTGATTATAGTACAGCTTGACCGCCGAGCCGTGAGCTGTGGGGATAAGTAGTGCGCAGAGAGAGAAAGCACTACAAAGAGACAGGTACAGCTTGACCGGTGAGATGCCCTATCTCTCACTTTAGAGGAGTCTGCTACAAACATTATTGTCTATCCTTGTCAGTTAGTGTAAGAATTACCCTCCCGCTAGAACGTTCTACGCCAATAAAATCAAAGTAAATCCGCACGCTTGCGCAGTGCTATTCTTACAGACATGTGCAGATATATGCAGATATATATGTCTGCACTCGTCCAATGTCAGTCTCATATATCTCACTCCCACCAGTAGTATATTTTAGTTTTATTGGCGACTAAAACTACCGATGGCGGCGCTAGTGTTGTAGCATACACGTGCTCTGAAAAGGCATTGTGCTATAAGATAGCATACAGAAACATTGTATAACCAACATTCGTTTTGAAGTATACCAACAATTCATTAAACTTTTTATAAATAGTGTTAGTAATAATTGTATATAAATTATAATGACATTCGAAGAAAGCTATCTTAGACTTATTTCTAAGGAAATGTTTACTTATTTGGAGGCAACCAATTCTTCTCGAAGTTATATAAGGGGGAGAATTGTTGAATCGTGGGTTGTTATTTTTATGTGGCATTAATGAACATAGTGCTACAGACTAAAAAAAATTTGGGCTGTGTTTAAACAAGTGCTCTAAGGTCACAACCTCATGAGATTAGAAGAACTTTAAATTTACAATTGATTATTTACAAGATGCTCTTGTATAGCTGGCCGTCATAGTGGATAGTGCAAACACATTACAGTTGTCTTAATATTTTGTACAAGATAGTACCATATATTATTCATGGCTGTTAAATAAATATGTATTTACTCTACTTATAGATAAGAAAATTAAAATGGAACTAATGTCAAATATCTTTCAAATTGTTTTAATTACAAGTGTAAGAAATATATTGAATGCTACACATAATGTGAAAGTGTATTATTTTACTTTGGTCAGGAAATAATACAATACTTTTCATTTTTGTTATCATCTTATGATTCGTCACTTGTTTTCCAGTTCGTATTTTTCTAATCTAGCCCTCTCTTTTGTCGATAGACTCCATTTTACCAAATTTATTTTAGATGTCACTCTTCCTTTCACCAATTTTTGGGACAGATAATTTCTTACTACCCCGAGAATGACAACCATAAACGCAGCAATTGACGTCGATAATATTTTGTCGTTCTTTGCTCATATTGCAAAGTAATTTATATGTACTTTAAAACAAAAAGACAAACAAGAAACCGGCAAGGAATCCAATGCACTATATATATTTACTGTAAAGTTGAATAACAGAATACTATTTTAAAGAGTTGCAAATATCGTCCGCTTGAGGGATCCAGGTTAATTTTAGTCGCCAATAGGTAGGGGAACGTAGGGTAATGGGGCCCAGCGGGTAATGGCACCCACCATCTTATTGGACAAATTGTTTGTTTTATGGAATAACTTGCAGTGGTGACATCTGTATTATTGTGTTCTAAGCTACATCGGTAAATATGAGATCTCTACTATTGACAAAAAAATTTGAAGCGTATTTTATAGTTTATCAGCTCGCCATCTAAGTGTGGGGTACTAATAATATTGAGGTAAGACCATTCAAAATAATGATTTAAATATATCTAGTATACACAAATACTACTTTGATATGATCTGTTTTTAAAATCAACATTTACAAAAACTATGTGATGTATTTGATATTTTAAAATAATTTCTGACTTTTTCAAGACGTGTTGGGGTAATGAAGTCCTCAGTGGGCGCCATTACCTCGAGTTGATTATAAAGGCACATTTACTGAAAAACTGTTTTTTATTTTATCTAGAGGCCTTGTAAATATGTATGTACAAAGTTCCTCTGATGAAGATATTGATGAGCCTGTTTACGACGATGATGAGCTGAATAATTTGATGGTTCCCCGACAGATAAATGCATCGTATGTGGAGAATTTGGTAAATCCAATGAGCTATGGTACAGATGCACAATGTACCATGAGTGGGCTCATGCCGAATGTTCCAGTGCCAATAAAAAAGATATATATGTGTGATTTTTGTTGCTAAACATTAAATTAATATACTGGTCCCCATTCCCCCATTAGACTGGCAATGGGACCCATTTCACTTTTTTCAGTTTTTATTTATTACAAATGTATTTTCTTTGAAATAAAGTATTTTTTATGACAATTATGTTTACTGACAATGAAACATTAATGTTTGCTCAAAATCATAACTACGGATGCAAAAACGTACAAGATAAAGCCCAAAATTGTTAAGGGGGCCTCATTTCCCTACCTTCCCCTATATTGTGATAAGGTGAGGGTAACAGGAATAACAAATAAATAACTTTTTATAAACTTTTCTAAATTTTAGTTTCAGTAATCCTATTTTAACTCTGTTTATCTATTTTAGTTATAAATGTCAAAATTCAGTTTAGGAATTCTTATCGTATTATGATTGTCACGACATTTATCTGTTGACCATTAAGCCTTGAAATTATTATGTACGTGCGTGACTTTGAATACCCTACCTATGCACCCTGTACCCCTAAGATAATCCTGTCCTGAAGATAGCGTTTTGTTTTTAGAGAGTCTAGACATTGGTTGTCGGAACATGTAGTGTTTTGGTTTTGGGTGTGGGCTCATTGCCAGCCCACTGTGTAACAATGTAATTTGTTTAAACTTTAGTTAGTTAGCAGTTAATCAGTAAAATATCAAGAAATGTCCATAACAATAAATCATAATGTAAGTGATCATCCAGTGTAAAGTGTATGTGTGTTCTTCCTTGTTACCAAGTCGTGGACGCCAACCATCCAAGCGTTCACCAGTCAGAATAAAGTGTATCATCGTTGGAGTAAACAGTTTTAGTAATTAGAAGTAATCATCAGTATAAGAAGTAGTAGCATCTTCATCCTAGAAGACCCCCTCGTGTTACAATATTCTTGCCAGAAGCCCTGTCTCTTTCTAGTGCGTTCTCTTTCTGCACATTACTCATCCCCACAGCTCACGACTCACCGATAAAGCTGTAGTTACATAGCTGCTGGCAAGGGATTGAAGTCCCCACCACAATTTGAAAGCAAGGCTACTGCTCATCTAAGCGTCACGGTTTACGGTCAAGCAGTACCTATTCAATTGTAAGTAGTAAATTTCATCCCTTAAAATCAAGTGAAATGGGGGTTTTATTAGGTCCCTAATTAATATGTACATACGATCTACGTACATGACTGTATTAATTATTAATAAAATATGCTGATAAAGTATGTATAAAATTTGCTACGTTACAATGGGGTCTCATAGCCGTGTCCCTAGTTGTCCGGTCGCAAATCTGGGAACTTGTTTTCGATCCCAACCGACCGACACCAAAAAGTTATTTCGAATTATAATTGGCACAAAAGTGACCCCAATGGTGCAATCTCCATGGCAGTAATAAATCGCTGTGAGGTGACACCTGGTAAACGCCCACATGGTGCGAATATGTTATCTATATTATCATTACCGAAAATCTGCGTACGAAGCAGATTAACACATCCAGCAATGACTAATATGCGTGAACAGAACATATATATATATATATATATATATATATATATATATATATATATATATATATATATATATATATATATATATATTACAGCTACATCTAGCAACCACATATTCCATTTTATAAATGTTCGATCAAGTGACCGAATAACCAGTTGAATATTGTGAAGAAAATAAATAGAGTCTTTTTCGAGTTTCGTTTTCCCTTTTAAATCCATTTGTGTTTTTATTTAGTATTATACAAGTTTAAAGTTTTTACGTATTTTTACAAGTGTAGAGTATATAAAATACCGAAATGATATTTCCTATACCCTACACAATTGGTGACCCCGACGTGATTTGAACACGCAACCTTCTGAACTTTCACCTCCTGAAATCTCCTCATTAACCAATTCCTTCAAGATTCCCGAATTTTGGCCTGCAGACCCGACATTATGGTTCTCTCAAGTAGAATATATATATATATATATATATATATATATATATATATATATATATATATATATATATATATATATATATATATATTTACAATTTGTTACATAATTGGACAATGAAAATAAAAAGTTATAATACTAAAACAACTATTTTATTAAGTAGGTAATTTAAAATTATTATTTTATTTATAAATTGAGAGAACTGTAAAAATTTCTGTATTCTGTATTGATAAAAAGATTATCCGTCAATAACGAACGAACGTTAGTGGCGCTTCGCATTCAGATCAATAAACAGTGATTGTTAGACATGTACATATATGTACAATACGGTTATATAGTATAGCTATGTCTATAGTATATAATTCTGTTAAGATTAAAGCACATGTATGGCACTTTATAATCGAACGATTTTATTTGCTCTAAATAAAGAATTTAAATACGTCAAATCAAAATTTATACATATTACATATTTTTTGTTTATAAAAATATAGCCTACTTCAAAACTAAAAATTATAGAAGTCATAAACGTATACGTGTATAATTACCAGTAATTACAGTTGCTTTGATCCATCATCCTTGATTCGTTCTTACCTGAAACAAAGTATAATTGTAAATAAATTATAACTTACTATTTTTATTAACAATTGTAATAAATTACATAGAATAGTTATTTATATAGAATCTAGGCCAAGATATTTGGCAATGACTTGGTAATGAATGGGTGATGAGCCGTAAATATGTAGGGGTGCTATTAAGAAATATTTCATATTCTTATAACTGAAATGAGGATTAATATTGGATAGAAAATTAGCCGTATCTCATTAGGATAGATTAATGTTTATTTACTTTTAAATTTACCGTAACAGTACAACTACAAATAAGTAGATTTTTAACATTATAAATAACGAAGAAGGATTTATGAAAAATTCATAGATCTCACTGGGATTTGAACCCAGAGTCTTCCACTCTCTAGTCGGACACTCTACCAATTGAGCTATAAGACCCCTGAGTTGTACATGAGAACATTCTCCCACATGGAGTATTGTTACCCGCACAACACCGCGAAACATCCACGGAACTCACAGGGGTCTTGCAGCTCAATGCAGTTCAATTTTAGTAAGTGTAAACATATGACATTTTCAATGAAAAACAGTTTTACGAATTTTGCGTATTATATGGATGTCTCCTTACAAAGAGTCTTGGAAATTGAGGATTTGGGTGTCATATTTGACACTAAATTACAATTTAATTTACATGTTATACATATTACTAATAAAAGTCTTCGAAACTTAGGTTTTACATATCTTACGAAATTCAAGACATTTTAGTAATATGAGTACCCTCAAGTCATTGTATTTTTCGTTTGTTAGAAGCAAACTTCAATATTGTTTCGCAGTTTGGAATCCACTATATAATAAATATGTCAATGACATTGAACGGATACAAAAAAGGTTTGTTAAATATTGTTCACGGAAATTTTGTCATTGGTTTAATTCATTGACATATAGTTATACATCATCATTAAATAATTTTAACCTTATCTCTTTATCTACAACACGTAGTATTTTGTCATGTGTATATCTCTACAAGCTTGTACGTAATATAATTGATGATGTATCAAGTTTGGGTCATATCAACTTCAATATTCCACGACTACCCATGAGAATCAGCAAACAAAAGTATACTTTTAACCTCAGTCTTGTAAAAACAAACTACGAACTTCGTGCACCACTTAGAATGCTTTCTAGTATATACAATTTATGTGAGAGTAAAATTGAATTAGACATTTTCAATGACTCCTTCAATACCTTTAAAAAGTCTTTATATGCAAATTCAATATTACTGTAATTGAACACATATTTATATTTATTTTTCGCATCTTTCTGCTCTGTATGTTTATTATGTTTACCTGTATATATGTATTGCTCAACCCTCAATAATTGGGATCTTTGATCCTGTCGAGTGGTAACAATAAATAAATAAATAAATAAATAAATAAATTGGTAGTGTGTCCGACTAGAGATTGGAAGGCTCTGGGTTCAAATCCTAGTGAGATGCAGCATTTTTTTATAAATCCGTCTTCGTTATTTATGCACTTTAATTTAAATTGTTAACGCAGTTCATAGCTCGGTTCATAGTAACAGTGGCGTAACTAACGGGCTCGCAGGGCCCGCATTGCGGGCGGGCCCCCGGCTCTAGAGAGGCCCCAATTTACATGATTTATATTTTTGTTACTACTGCGAAATTTTGAATTTAATCTTTTTTTTTGTAGCAACATACAAATTTATTTAGTCCTTTACCTTCAGTCACCTTTAGGTAAGGAAGGTATTGTCTTTGGTCAAAAAATTCGGTGGTGAGTTTTTAATGAATTTTTACGATGATGTCTGTATGTGTGTGTGTGTGTGTGTGTGTGTGTGTGTGTGTGTGTGTGTGTATGTATGTGTGTGTGTGTGTGTGTGTGTATGTATGTGTGTGTGTGTGTATGTAACAAAATTTTCGTCTGCGATAACTCTAATACTACAATTCCAAAAATTATAATTCTTTCGTATTCCTCTTCGTTGCATCCATATGAAGAGCTGATTAGATTTTGGTTATAATTGGTCAACCGGAAGTACCCTCATTTGAAGATTTTAACAGTTTTTCTTGAAAAAACGATGTTAAGTATCATTTTTTACCTTCCGTCACCTTTAGGTAAGGAAGGTATTGTCTTTGGCCAAAAAATTCGATGATGAGTTTTTAATCAATAAGCACGTTTTAGGGTCCCTAGAATACGAATTTACTATTTTTACGATGATGTCTGTATGTGTGTGTGTGTGTGTGTGTGTGTGTGTGTGTGTGTGTGTGTGTGTGTGTGTGTGGATGTGTGTGTGTGTGTGTAACAAAATTTTCGTCTGCGATAACTCTAATACTACAGTTACAAAAATTATAATTTTTTCGTATACTTCTTCGTTACATCCATATGAAGAGCTGATTAGATTTTGGTTACAATTGGTCAACCGGAAGTACCATCATTTGAAGATTTTAACAGTTTTTCTTGAAAAAACTATGTTAACTATAATTTTTTCACATTTGATGTTATTATAAATATTAAAGAATATTTTATTCTCTATACGATTTGACTGCATTTTATACTTAATATTAAATGGATATAAAGTTAAAAAATTATAAAGAAATTAAATTTCATAAAGTAGCCATAGCTATGGAAACAGCTACTATATTAAGAAAATTCTTATTGAAAGATGTCAGTGTCAAGTGAAATTGACATAGTGTGTTTGTCTTATAATTTTACTGGAAATCTTTTGCTTTCTGTATGGAATTTGTATAAAATACATACAACTGCTTTAAGGTAACGTACAAAAAATAATAATAATAATAATAAATCTTTTATTTCTGTAGATACATTACACTGTATATAGAAAACGACACAAAATAATAATTTTCTGTATGAAATTTGCATAAAATACATGCAACTGCTGGAAGGTAATGTACAGGAAATAGAATATTTAATTTAGCAAGGAACTTTCCGTATGAAATTTGTACAAAATACATAGAACTGACGGAAGGTAATGTGCTGGCCACATCAGATTTTTTTACATTTATTGTTATTATAAATATTAAAGAACATTTTATTCTCTATACGATTTGACTGCATTTTATACTGCATATTAAATAGATATAGAGTTATAAAATTATAAAGAAATTAAATTTCATAAATTAGCTAGCCATGCTAGAAACAGCTACTATATTAAAAAAATTCTGATTGAAAGATGTCAGTGTCAATTGACATATTCGTAGTATATTTGTGTTAATATATAATAATAATTTTACTCGAAACCTCGAAATATAGGATATTTTTGCTCGAAACTTTCTGTATGGAATTTGTGTAAAATACATATAACTGTCGAAAGGTAATGTACATACAAGAAATTGAGAATCTTTTGCAAGGAACTTTCTGGATTTTATAGAAAATACAAAGGCATTTACAAAAATTGTACCGGTAGGTACCGCATCTACTGACTGTGTTCGAAAACACGAGTGGTAAGAAATTACCGTGTTCGAAAATTGTACAATATCTACCAGATCCATCTACCGGATTCATGAAGAATCTAATCTCAAAAAAAGGTAGTGATGCAAAGCGAAGCGTGCGCGTTAAAAGTTTGTTAACTATATCAAATTTCTAACCTGTTTCAAATTTTCAATTTTTCTCATAGGTTATGGATTTACCTTGTTTACCACTTGCGTTCTTAAAATATCGATTCCGGTAGCTATAACCTGATAAACAGCTGTTTACCAGTAACAGTTCACCGGTAGAATTTTCGTATAACTGACGGAAGGTAATGTGCTGGCCACATCAGATTTTTTTAAATGTAAATTTTCTAAAATAATATTGGCTAAGGGGCTCCTTATCCTCTATGCAAAATCAAACTCTTTATTTTCCATCAAATTTCGGTTCTTGGCAAATACTTTCCTGCAACTGAACCAGTGTTTTCCTTTAAAATAACCTCATAAAAAGAAGAGAATGATTTTCACAAAATTGCTACTATTATAAGACTGTATGATACTGATCCATCTTGCTAATACCATATTTTGTCGCATCCAAGTTATTTCATTTGTGATACCAGAAATGTATTAATCAATTCTCTATAACTTTCACCAATGGACTATGCCACCAATTTCATTTTCAGAAAAAAAAATACGGGCCAATCACATTTTCATAATAAATGCCACAACATACAATGACTTTTGTGGGCTGTATATGTGCCTAATCTTGGATTTTCAGGCCTCCAATATTGGTTATTTTGCTTCTTAACATGTCAACTCAGATGAAAGATGAAAACGAGCCTAGTCACAATTTTCACAACTTCTTGTGGTATATAGTTTTTCATGATAAACGCTACAATTAAAAACGGGCCCCAAATACTTTTTGCGGGCGGGCCCCCGAACTCTTAGTTACGCCACTGCATAGTAACAGAAAAATTCACTGTTGAGAACCAGTCTTCTCGATGTACATAAATACTTTAATATATGTTTTTCTTCAATTGTAATCTCACTGTAAATGCGTTAGTGTTGTGAAATTGAAAAAAAATCATTCTCTGCATTTCTGTACCTAAAATTTATAGATAATCCTTTATATATTTCATGCTTAAAAAATCACCCCAGAAATCCAAAAATGGTGGCTCATATTAACCAAGTACAAGTCTCTAAGTAATTCAAATTTCAGCGGCAGATGTCTCATTCTAAATTTTAAGCGCAAATACTTGTTTTCTGATAATCTCTTCAATAGTTGAGTTCAATTTATTTTGGATACGTCCTTGGTATTTTGCGTCGAAAATTTTTTTAGATCTAAATGTTCCAAGTTTTTTATTACAAAAAGTCAATACATACAGAACGTTTCTGGCGGAAAATTAGCCCATCATCAGCAATACCAGCATTATTAATTTAAATATAAACCAAAATGTTACAATATATTTTGGTTTTATATTGTATGTATAAGTTTTATCTAATCCATGATTAAGAATGTACGATCTTAGAAATTTGAAATCGATTTTCGATCTTTTGCTAAAATCGATTTGTCGCGATTGATAGACTTGATCGATCAATAGCAAAAAATCGACATTTTTAGTATGAAATCGAAATACTATATCAAAAAATCGATTTTAATAAATGATCAAAAATCTATTTTAATAAAGAATCAAAACATCGATTTTAATAGATTAAAAAACCGATTTTAATAATAAAAATCGCAAGATCAATTTTATTAAAAGATCGATTAGTAGAGATATCCAATTTGTACTACGCATATGCACATCAAATTACGAAACAAATCACGAATAACATCTAATCCGCGAGAAACGCCAAATGCTGATGAAATAAATAAATTTCTTCTAGGAATAATTTTTTTTTAACCAATCTTTCATAATTTAGAAGGTCAATATTTCTTAGAAAGATCGATTTTCCGGAATTCGGATAAATGCTTTTTCAATTCATTGGTCTTTTTGAAATAAATCGAGTTTTCAATTGATCCATCTATTTGAAAAAATCGATTTTTCAATTAATCGGTCTTTCCGATAAATCGATCTTTTTAAAATAAAAGATCATTCAGATTTCTTTAAGAAAAGATCGATCAATCGATCTTTTTCCAGTCCTATCCATGATTAATTGATAACTGTATCAAAAACAGAATAATCTAGTAATGTTTTCCATGACGACAGGAGAAACTCCGCCAAAGTTTCGACGCATAATTCCTTCAACCCAAATAAGATTTCAACTAATTCAGATACACCAATACTTTCAGTTTACCTACGTTTCAAAATGTAATTTTGTAGAAGCTTAATATTAATTCAATTCAAGTAAAATCTTACCTGCCTCACTGACATGAAACAATAGACACAAACCACGCAGTCCTTAAATTCCTCCATATTTCCAGAACTAATTCATCTGTCATTATTTTAATTTTGAAGCCTATTTATTCCCTCAAAGCTTTCTGTGTTACCAGCCGAAGCTCAGCTTGTGCGTTCCAGCTATTTATAGACTATAGAGAGAAAGCTTCGTCTGCCGTACAACAAAGCATACGAGAATCGGTAAGGCAGTTACCTGCATCATACGCACCGAGCCCCAACCTGGAAGTTGGGTTCCGTCTTGTTCTGCTTCCGGTTTTGTAAGATATTGTTGTTGCCAACTGTCTATTCCGGAGAATGCGTATACATGATCTGACAACTGTATTATATGTTCAAAATTTGAGATTTACTTGAGTTAGGGAACTGTCATATTGTATTAAGTTCACGAAAGCAGGTGCGATTGACAAAGGAAGCTCAAAGTATTTAAAGACTCGCGCCGAAGATGAAATATGAAATTTCGATATATCTACAAATCTAAGTATTACACAAAAGATTTCATTTGTCAAATATAAACATAATGACTAAATTAGTTTTGCAAACATTAATTTCCTGGAATCAATGTTCCATTTTAAAGTCAAGAAAACTCAATAAAATTTTATAGTATTTTTTTTTTTTTTGGTGTAAATACTTCACTGAGAAAAATGACTGGTTTTTAGCAAATAAATATTCATAATTAAGGGGTACTTCATTCATTCAATTATTGCAACTTTGGAACAAATACAATTTAATCTTTAATATGAAATGTATTTTATTCATTCAGTTATATTATTTATTTGACCGTCATTTATTTCATTTAAATTAAATCTAATTTTCTCAAATAAACTAATATATTTATGTTTAGCATTTAAAATTGAGATTTTTAATAAATAAATTTATAATTTTCTGAAATATTTATTTGTTTCTTACAAATATGTAATTGTTTAGAATTAAATTCATATTATATTTGTGTAAACTTTATCTTAATTACAATGAAAAATAGATTTTATTGTATGAATCTATATTTATTTGTCACAAATGAATATTATTTGTGGCAAAATAATATTTTCATTGAGTGAACAATGTTCTATTTGTCAAATGACGATTTTAAGTGAAATGTGACTTGTATGGACTTGTTCATTTGTTGTACGTTGCATCTTGTTTATGGTGGTGATCATTTGTGACAGTGTTCATTTCTGGCGATTTGTTTTTCATTCGTGTGCTAAAAAGTAGTGAATATGGGTGACGAAACTGTGAAAAATATACTACTTGTGTGGAGTTTTGGATATTTGCTTTGCATTCAGTGTATCTTTTATACCAAGGCATATGCATCGGTATCTGTACAGATTGTGTATTTACACTTTTATAATTTTTTATTATATGTACATTAATATACTTAAGGATTAAATTTGTGTGTTAATAAAAATATGGTGTACGAATAAATTAAATGTACTAGTCTTTATTTAATTATTTCCCTTCAATTTTAATCTATTTAGAGTATGGACAGGTTATGAGAGGTAGATATTTAAATTTGGTTCAAATAAATTATTATATATCCAATAATAATGAAATAAATTTAGCGCAATTAAAATATTTTTTAACGTAAATAAATACATAGTTCTCATGAAATAGAAGATATAATTAATCTCAATATATATTTATTTGAGACAAATAAATGCTTCAAATAAATAATTATATTGCTTCAATTGTAGATATATTTGGATCTATTCAAGCTTAGGATTTATTTGTAACAAATAAATTTACAGTTCACGTAATTATATCTTTTTCTCAGTGTTCGTGTTTTCGTTTGTATGTTATATGTATACAGGATGTAACAAAAATGGTAGGCTGACTATACACTAAAAATAAGAAAAAAAGTTTAAATAAACATATGTCCTAAAATGCTTCGTTACTGACATTGCTACTTGAGGTTTTTCAGTTTTGTATTCAAGTATAGTAACAAACCATTTTAGGACATTATGTTTATATAACTTTTTTCTTTATTTTTAGTCGTAGAAGCCGCCTGTGTATAGTCAGCCCACTATTTTTGTTACACCCCGTATATTATGTTTTTGTCTCTGCGTCAAACATGTTTATTGGTTTTTGTTAACTATTGTATTACCGAACTCCTTGTATTTAGGATATTACATCCTGTAAGGTCAAATTAGACCAAATTGCGGCAGCGTAGTGATGCACGCGAGGCGAGACGAGACGAGAAATATAAAATATCGATCTCGTCTCGTTTTCAGGTCTGTAATCTCGATCTCGCTCTCGTTCTCGCACATTTTTTTTTGGGTCCCATCTCGTTCTCGCACGAGAGTCTCGCGAGAGTCTCGCTATAAAAATAAGCGCTTGCGCACTACGTATTTACGTAACTGTTTAACTACAAGAGACAAGTTCGCATCAATAGCACCGTCTTCCGTGTATTTGCAGTCATATAACTATAATAAAGAGACGAAACACTAAATTCTGGTCACCAAATTATTTCAATACGAATATAATGTTTATTTATTTACGGTCACCAGAAAATGTGATGTTAGTAAATAATTTAATTTACCTCTAAAATATCCAATTTATCATGAAATTGTGATCTCTAAACTATTTCAATACGAACATCTGTTAACACATTCTCTCATCAGTAAAACGAATTAAACATTAAAAAATTATTTTTTGTAACTAAAAGTATTTAAGTAAGATTGGCATAAAAAACCGCTACACTGGTAACCCGCCGGCAACAAATCGCTCCGCTTCTCTCCCTGTTGGCTCTCATCGACGCTTAATATAACATCCTTTACTTTTCAGTGGCGACAAGAGTTTTATTAACCGTGGTTTTAACTGGGGTGAATTAGGGGCTGAAATATTGGAGAAAACTAGTTCTATTGGATGCAATACCGATTTTGTCTTTCTTTTGCATTTCCTCGCTCTGGGACCGATACTAATCGATTCTAGATAGACAAAAAATATAGTGAATTCATATAATTTTTACATTTACGCGTTCCGTGCATGAATTAGCGTTGACTCCATTCCTTATGAATCAAAGCTATAAAGTTACAAATACTTTCTCGTGAGATTTCTCGCTTCTCGCAGTTGTTATATCGATCTCGCCTCGAATTTAAAACTGCAATCTCGCTCTCGTTCTCGTCTCGCATAATGCAACGAGACGAGATGCGAGACTGCTCTCGCCTCGTCGCGCATCATTACGGCAGCGTCAAACCTACAGCGTTTTGCAGTGAACGAACAAACTTATTATAATTTGAAATCATCACAAGAAAGTAAAAAACAAATAAATCAATAAGTTGCCCAAAATGAGATACTCTAAGAGGCTGTTAAGTGGGCATTTTTTGCTCCATAGGCCCATAACGACCTTTGCTAAATCAAGTAAATTTATTTTTCATTTCTTCAGAATAAATTCTGCTCTTTCGAAGTGACAGAGTAGCGGAACACGTACATCGAGAACAAACCATTAATTTAACAGAAATTGCTCTGGTCTGGAAAAACGCGCACAGAATGTGAAATTCAACTGGGAAAAATTCAGTGGCGACGTCAAATGAGATCTGTTTTTGGTGATGGATTTCCGCGATTCACTATTGATTATTATTTTTTTCATTTTGAATTTTACAGTCCGCTGAATGCGCTAAATTTCCTGCTCATTGTTCAGTATTTGTAGTGCCATTGTTGTAATCTTGTTATATTTGTGCTCATTGTTGTTTGCACACAAACAACACTTTGTGTATCACAATTGCAAGTGTTTCAACTGTAATTTAAACTGCAATTCAACAACGCATGCAAACACCAGCACATGGTAAAAAATATAAATCTAGTCTTTGTGAAACACACAATCAGAGTAAAAATAAAGAAATGCATTTTTCACCGTAGCTAATTTTGTTAAAGTGTGTAATACCTTTTGTGACATTTGTATCATTGTATCTATAGTTTTGTCTAGTTAGCCCGTTAGTGCAGGCGACAAGCAACATTCCGTTTGAAAAAATCTGGTGTGGCCAACACAATACCTCCCGTCATTACAGCCCGAGTCACAAAAAAGATTAAGTCAATCCCTATTTTTGGATTAGCGAATTTTACTCTAATTTTGACAGTTTATATCTCAAAATATAGTCTAATCTAATCCAAGTTATTAGCTTTTTTAAACCCCTCAACAGAATTAAATCCGAATTACAGAGTAGGTTCACCTTCACACACATCCATGCCTTAGTGAGATTCGAACCCAGAGCCCCGAGGGCACTCATGACATGAGGTGTTGCTCTAACCATTGAGCCACTGGAGCTATAATAAAATGAAGATTAAATTTTAAATACCGGGATAGAATAGAATTCACTAATCAAAAAATGAGCTTCCAGTAAAGTGCCATTTCCGGTTATCCGATTTTCGCCAAAATCTATTGGACTCTTTCTATTACAGAAAAAGTTCGAAGTTTCAAAATTTTCTGAATGATAGTATTTGAGTTGGAGTGGATGATACACACACATACACACATACACACATACACATACACACATACACACATACACACATACACACATACATACATACACACATACACACATACGCACATACACACATACACACATACACACATACACACATACACACATACACACGTACACACATACACACATACACACATACACACATACACACATACACACATACACACATACACACATACACACATACACACATACACACTTACACACATACACACATACACACTTACACACATACACATACACACATACTTACACACATACACATACTCACATACACACATATATACACACATACACATATACATATACACACATACACACATACTTACACACATACACACATGCTTACACACATACACAAATGCACACATACACACATACACGCATACACACATACACACATACACACATACGCACATACACACATACACACACACATACACACATACACATACTCACATACACACATATATACACACATACACATATACATATACACACATACACACATACTTACACACATACACACATGCTTACACACATACACAAATGCACACATACACACATACACGCATACACACATACACACATACACACATACGCACATACACACATACACACACACATACACACATACACACATACATACATTCACACATACACACGTACACACAGACATCATCGTGAAAATGTTAAAATTAGATTCTAGGGACCTTAAAACGTGGTCATTTACCAAAATCTTGATATGCGATTTTTAGCACGATCCCTATACCTCCCTTACCAAAGGTAGCGGGAAGTAAAAAAAGACCACTGATTTTGTCCGGCAACATTCAAAATTTCATTCTTTAGGTCTTCCTAAATTAAAATCGTCAATCAGAATAAATCCACCGGTTTTTTTAAACAGAATGTTTCTTGGCGCCCGATCTATATAGGCAAAATGGTCAATAATTATATTATACCTGACAATTAAATGTGGGTATATGATGTTGGTCGGAACTAACGCACATATTTATAATTTCACGGAAAAGTGAAAACTGTCAGCTTAACGCAAAAACTAAAATATAATTTCGTGGCATATTCTTCTTTTTTAAAGTCCTCTTGATATTTTTAATAGAGATATATGGAGATCCATCATCATGAAAAAGCTCTTCGAGTGCATGAAATTTCAACTTGCACTCTATACAAAACGAGCTACATAAAAGATGCATTATAATTCGTTTCATTTTTCCTTTATAATTTAAAACATTAATTAGTTCCTAAGCACTTCAATTACCAATTAAAATCCTTTACTTCTTCAGCTACGTAAAAGATTTTTTTATTTTAACTGGTTTTTAATTATTCATCGAAAACTGCTCAATCTATTCATCGTCCTTATAAAAGTTTAATCTTAAAACAAAACAGGAAATCGACCAATCGCCCTATTGAATCTTTTATCTTACTTCATTACTCTTACCATCCAATATTTTGTGGATAGTTTATGTTAAATATGAAATAATATAATACAGTTATATTTGTTTTGTTAATGTCTTAATAAATGCTAAATATAAATGATAAAAGTCAATCCATCCTATTATTAACCGAGTTCATCACAGCTTAACTTATTAGACCTAGCTAATTTAGATGTCATATGACAATAGCACTGACGACCATAATTAATCATATTATAATTAATAATTATGTCTTGCGGCTTCATATATCGACAGATTATCGCTGAAGGTTAATCATCAACCAAAATGTCAAGAACAGAATTGTCAGTTCCATACTGATACGGAAACCATAAAATGTGATCGACAATATTACTACTTCTCTAACTCTAAAGGCCCGTCCACATTTAGTGATGTGCCGCTAAAAAATTCCCGCCGGGAATTTGTACTTGTGAAATTTAGTACGATGCTTTTGAATTACTCATTTAAGGTTTTATGAATATTGCACCTTTACTTTATGCAATAAGTATGAAAATATATTGAATATTTAAAATATGGAGGAGTATTTTTTATTAGTTCTTACAGAGTCGCTCTACTCCGTATGACCGATAGTGCATAAACATATTGATATGAGTATAATTCAGTAATTTTTACCTTCCGTCACCTTTAGGTAAGGAAGGTCTTTGGTCAAAAAATTCGGTGGTGAGTTTTTAATGAATAAGCACGTTTTAAGGTCCCTAGAATACGATTTTACTATTTTTACGATGATGTCTGTGTGTGTGTGTGTGTGTGCGTGCGTGCGTGCGTGCGTGCGTGCGTGCGTGCGTGCGTGCGTGCGTGCGTGTGTGTGTGTGTAACAAAATTTTCGTCTACGATAACTCTAATACTACAATTCCAAAAATTATAATTCTTTCGTATTCCTCTTCGTTGCATGCACATGAAGAGCTGATTCAACCGGAAGTACCCTCATTTGCAGATTTTAACAGTTTTTCTTGAAAAAACGATGTTAAATATAATTTTTTCACATTTAATATTATTATAAATATTAAAGAACATTGCATTCTCTATACGATTTGACTGCATTTTATACTTCATATTAAATGGATATAGAGTTATAAAATTATAAAGAAATTAAATTTCATAAATTAGCCAGCTATGCTAGAAACAGCTACTATATTCTGAATGAAAGATGTCAGTGTCAAGTGCAATGACATATTCGTAGTATATTTGTGTTAGGATCTTTTTGCTTAAAATTTTCTGTATGAAATTTATATAAAATACATACAACTGTAGAAAGGTAATGTACATACAAGAAATTTATAATCTTCTGCAAGGAACTTTATGTATGGATTTTATAGAAAATACATACGCATTTTCGAAAATTCTATCGGTAGATACCGCATCTACAGACTGTGTTCAAAAACACGAGTGGTAAAAAGTTACCGTGTTCAAAAATTGTTCAATATCTACCAAATCCATCTACTGGATTCATGAAGAATCTAATCTCAAAAAAAGGTAGTGATGCAAAGCGAAGCGTGCGCGGTAAAAGTGGAAATGTGTTCAAAGTAGGACTCTGCTCATTTTGTTAACTACGTTAAATTTCTAACCTGTTTTAAATTTTCAAATTTTTTCGTAGGTTATGGATCTACCTTGTTTACCACTTTTATAATATCGATTCCAGTAGCTATAAACTGATAAAAGCTGTTTACCGGTAACAGTTCACCGGTAGAATTTTCGTAAATACCTCATATAACTGACGGAAGGTAATGTGCTGGCCACATCCGATTTTTTTTACCTTAATTTCACTAAAAAATAAAACTAAATATACCTACAGTCGGGAATTGACCCATCCACAATATATGAAGTAGTATCATGAAATATTTATTTTGCTGTAAACTATAACGACAAGGAGATAAAAATTTAGTAGAAATGTATAACTTAATATTGTAAAATTTTCTTTTCTTGAGTTTTGGAAAAACGATCCTCAATTGTTCTTTGTTTTAGTTCTTTTTGGAATCTAGCTTTGTTGAGTAGCACGTTTAACAGTCTGTGGATGAGACTAATATGTTGCAATTTTGTATTTGTAAAGAGTATTCGGCGTTTATATAATTTTTGGTAGTGATGCACGCGAGGCGAGACGAGACGAGAAAAATAAAATATCGATCTCGTCTCGTTTTCGGATCTGTAATCTCGATATCGCTCTCGTTCTCGCACATTTTTTGCGTCTCGTCTCGTTCTCGCACGAGAGTCTCGCTATAAAAATAAGCGCTTCCGCACAACGTATTTACGTAACAATTTAACTACAAGAGATAAGTTCGCACCGTATATTTGCAGTCGTATAAGTATATCTATAATAAAGAGACGAAACACTAAATTCTGGTCACCAAATTATTTCAATACGAACATAATGTTTATTCATTTACGGTCATCAGAAAATGTGATAAGTTAGTAAATAACTTAATTTACCTCTAAAATATCCAATTTATCACCAAATTGGGATCTCTAAACTATTTCAATACGAACATCTGCTAATACATTCTGTCATCAATAAAACGAATAAATATTAAAAATCTTTTGTGTAACTGAAAGTACCTGCAATTTATCATTAAATATATGCCACTATTTAAGTAAGATTTAATCATAAAAAACCGCTACACTGGTAATTCGTCGGCAATCAGTCACTCCGATTCTCTCCGTGTTGACTCCCATCGCCGCTTAATATTAACATCCTTTACTTTTCAGAGGCGACAAAAATTTTATCAATCGTAGTTTTAACTGGGGTGAATTAGGGGCTGAAATTTTGGAGGAAACTAGTTCTATTGGATGCAAAACCAATTTTGTCTTTATTCTGCATTTCCTCGCTCTGAAACCAATATATAGACTCAAAAAATATAGTGAATTCAAATAATTTTTCACATTCACGCGATCTATGCACGAATTAGTGTTGTCTCCACTCCTTGTACGGTGAATTTTTCATTGAATTTATGAATCAAAGCTATAAAATTGCAAGTACGTTTTATTGCGAGACTCTCGCGAGTCAAAAACTAAAAGACACTACATATCTCGTCAAAACAAAACACGTCTTCACGACTCAACGAATTAATCTCGACTATCTTAAAACAAAACGCTATCTTCAGGACAGGATTATCTTAGGGGTACGGGGTGCATAGGCCAGAGCATTCAAAGTCACGCACGTATACATAATAATTTCTAGACTAATGATAAACAAATAAATGTCGTGACTATCATAATACAATATGAATTTCTAAACTGAATTTTGACTTAAATAGATAAACAGAGTTAAAATATAAATATTGAAACTGTGATTTAGAAAATATTATAAAAAGTTATTTATCTATTATTGCTCTTACCCTCGCCTTGTCACATATCACAGCAAAGACATCATCGACATATCTAAGTCAAATTCGTGGAAATATTTCAGATTGAGATTCCAGTTATTGAGAAATAGATTTGCTAGAAAAGGAGAAACAGGGTTTCCCATAGCAGTACCAAACGTTTGTTGATAATAATTGTCATTAAAGTTTAATGCATTCGATTCCATAGTTTTAGCAAACAAAATTTATATAACAAACCAAAAATATCTAGATTCTATATAAATTGTGGATGACATTACTAGAAAAAAATGCTTAGGTAAGAACATAATTAGATCTTGGGTAATAATGTCAATCAATAATTCATTCCAGCTTAAAATTGCACACCGAATGAATAGAATCGCTGAAAATAAGCTGCCGACAATCTACCTCGTTATATAGCTCAAGTTCTAGAAAATCGTCTCTTTGAAGTGAACTGTCGCGGTAGTTTCCAACCACTACTTAATTATTTAATTATCATCAAAGCACTAGTAAGTTCAGCAGCACCTTCCAGCGCTCACTACAACAAAACTCGACTAGTGCGGTAATCTACCGTGTACAATAGACTTGAATTTGCAAATTACATTTCCTATAATTTTCCAATACTGTCAAATTGTGTTTCGTTGAGTTTCAGTTTCAAGCAAGAAACTTTTCAGGAAAATTTGTTGAAGATGTAGGGTAAACAGAGATTAAGTTATGCAAATATTAGTTTTCTTGTCGCTCGAATTAAACTGCGTCCCCACTGCGTAGGCTTTGCCATTTGACTTGGCCGAATGATGTGACATTTCAATTTTATCTTTAGATTTACCAAAGAAAACCACAATTTCTGTTAAACTGCCGTGCCTATCGCTGACTTATTTTGTGTATGACCAACTCGATCTATCACACAGCAAGTTGGAACACACGTTTTCGATTATACGTTTAGTGGATTGTCATACTTAAAGTAACAAATTATTTCTAGTAAAGTGAATTAAAACAAAATAATGCACTTATGTGCAAGCATTATAATTTTATAAGTGTCAAACAATTTCTGACGTTTATACAGTTTACTCCGTAAGGTTACATTCCTGTCCTGTACTTCAGACAATTGTGCGTGCGCAATACAGAAGTCAGGCTATAAATAGTCAGAGGAAATGAAATCGATTCCATTTCATCTGTCTTCAGGATCGTTGACTTGTAACTATCACACTGGGGTAAATCAGCGATATGAACAGAGTCATACGGAAGCTATTAAGAAACAACAATTTCATAATTCGCGAGTGAAATTACGAATGAGATACATGCCCAAACTCGTATTAGTTACCATGTTCGAAAATATCTGGAAAAATGACATTTCCTGCAAGTCATTTTGTGGTGTTTCTATAAGAAATAAACAATTGATATGCTCTCAGAATATTGATTTTGTTTATCATTTTTACCTTCCGTCACCTTTAGGTAAGGAAGGTATTGTCTTTGGTCAAAAAATTCGGTGGTGAGTTTTTAATGAATAAGCACATTTAAGGTCCCTAGAATACGATTTTACTATTTTTATGATGATGATGATGATGATGATGATGATGATGATGATGATGTGTGTGTGTGTGTGTGTGTGTGTGTGTGTGTGTGTGTAACAAAAATTTCGTCTACGATAACTCTAATACTACAATTCCAAAAATTATAATTCTTTCGTATTCCTCTTCGTTGCATCCATATGAAGAGCTGATTAGATTAGAATTGGTCAACCAGAAGAACCGTCTTTTGAAGATTTTAACAGTTTTTCTTGAAAAAACGATGTTAAATACCATTTTTCACATTTAATGTTATTATAAATATTAAAGCACATTGTATTCTCTATCCGATTTGACTGCATTTTACACTTCATATTAAATGGATATAGAGTTATAAAATTATAAAGAAATTAAATTTCATAAATTAGCTGGCTATGCTAGAAACAGCTACTATATTAAGAAAATTCTGATTGAAAGATGTCAGTGTCAATTGACATATTCGAAGTATATTTGTGTTACAATTTAAGTCGAAATAAGGATCTTTTTGCTCGAAACTTTCTGTATGGAATTTGTATAAAATACATATAACTGTCGAAAGGTAATGTACATACAAGAAATTTAGAATCTTTTGCAAGGAACTTACTGTCTGGATTTTATAGAAAATACATAGGCATTTACGAAAATTCTACCGGTAGATACCGCATTCGAAAAAACGAGTGGTAAAAAGTTACCGTATTCGAAAATTGTACAATATCTACCAGATCCATCTACCGGATTCATGAGGAATCTAATCTCAAAAAAAGGTAGTGATGCAAAGCGAAGCGCGCGCGTTAAAAGTTTGTCAAATTTCTAACCTGTTTCAAATTTTCAGCTACTATGTTTCCTAAAATAGAAACTATTGTCGTACAGAGCCTTTCTTGTAAAAAAAAAACGATACAACGGTGAGCCCATTGTTCTTGCGGGGCACTGGGCTGCAGCCCATAAAGCCCATGCCTAAATCCGCCCCTGCTCGGTAGAAGCTAAATCAGGACTAGAAGATGACCGTTAAAATAACAATCGAACTATTATCACCAGTCATTTGCTCCACAGTTTCTTAAAGTTTTCAGTCTATATTTAAAGCAGCAGAAAGAATTTTGTAGAAATTTCTTTTGTAGATTCAATAATTATAACACAAGCGTTACTTTTGTGCTAATTGAAAATTAGATATATAATTAATACCAAGAATTACATCTTAAATCAATAAGAATCCCCAACAAAGTTTAACGGACAAGAAATCCGATTTGAAAAGTTCGTTAAATCACCGAATTCAATAATCAGATTAACGCCGCACTTGTCTGCATGGAAATTCTTTGTAAATTACAGGAAATATTTTACACAGTTGGAATTTCTTTCTTTGGTCCGTACCACCCTGAAAATTATCAAAATCTCTCACGCAAAGCTCTCGACCTTGGAATAATTGCGTTAATTCGAAGCGTGAGCCAAAATTGAACACGCAGAACTGTTATAAATTTGTTTGTCATGTTCCAATAAAAAAAGCACCACTTGCGTGATGAATTGACGGTCGATTTTGGCGCGAGACCCTGGTAATATGTTACGTTTTTTTCGCGCACATGAAATTGTAATTCTTTTATCCTGAATAGTTAGTAAAAAAATGTTTTTAATTTCAGATCTGGAATACATATATCATATCTTCCACTGATCTATCGCTGGGACGCAGTTGCAATGAATGTTTATTTATAGGTTTTAATAATAAAATAAGTTTACTTCTTTCTTTAAATATTATTATTCGTGTCCAAACCAAATACATAATATAAATAATTAATACACAATAAATATATATATAACATTACAACAAATATTTCTCACTCCTTACAGCGTCTTCAGCTTACAAGTCGCATTGAGCGCAAAAATTAGTCAGCTGATACGTTTTCAGCTTAAAAGTTGCACCGTGCACTGGCTCAGTGCGACTTTTGTGCACTGACTCCCTAGGCAAGTGCAATAGTGTCAGTGCAAATATGGCGACTAAACAAACTCGTTTTCAGCTTAAACTGCACTGCCACCGGATGAGGGAAGAACTCGTTCAGTGTGGTCACGTGATATGTTGCACTCAGTGGGCACTTGCACTGTGTAAGCTGAAAACGCTATAGACCATATTATTATCTCAATGCGCATGCTCAGAATGCACCAATCATATGCTTGAAAGTACTGCGGAAATGAAACCAATGTTATCTTATGGGAAAAATTGTATTTTTAAAGCAAAATATTATTTCATGAAGACGTAAATTAACGATAATTTTTTTCTTGCAAGTTTAATTTCAGGTTTAACTACTGGATTCTGCCCTTATAATATATAAATAATCAATAAAATAAACATTAAAATTCAAAAATTTTAAGCGCCTGTTTACTCTTCTATCACTGACAGATAACCCCAAACTAATGTTTAGTTGTTGTGATTCTTTTGTAAAGTGCGAAATATTTTTTTTTTTTAATTATGCCTGTTTACTATTGTTGCTTTCCGGATTGTGATTTGAATCCATTAATTAAAAAGGAATATCTTTTCCTATTTTTCCTAAGAAAAGTATAGAGAAAATAAGTTAGTATTGCCAACTTAATTGAAAAAATTAAAAAATAGTTTGTCACCCTGGCACGCTTTTTTCATTATATAAATCTGCCGGCGGAGGCGCCATAGTTAATAATATGGTCTATTAGATACTGAAGTGACCGATTTTCGGTAGCGAAATACCACATCCGGACCACATGGAGTGAGTTAGCTGCGCTTGTTGTTATAACCATATAAATAGTCAAAATTGCAAATTATAGAAATAGGCCTTAAGCATCGCCCGGCATTAACTAGGACGGAGAGGATGCATCTTCTCCGAATATTCTCTCCTTCATGCCAGAGGAAAAACCGTCCGCAAAAACTGGCAGAGAAGTGGCCTATCTAAATTGTATTTATCCAAAAAAAATGCACAGTTTATAGCAGCTAGTGTTGCCTTAGCCAGATCTTCTCTCGTGCATTCCTCTTCTAAGTTGGCGCACGTGAGCAGGTGGGCCATTGTTTGTTCTTGACCACAATGACAAAGTGGGTTCTGCTTGGTACCCCCAGTTGAACATGTTTACTGCACATTTTCCTACTAGACTTCGTAGGCGATTTAACGATTTCCAAATGGGCCACTTCTGATCATTACCTGGTGGTAGTTTCTCTTCTGGAAGGATACCCATTGCTTTATCTTCTGGCTTGAATGTCTCATCCCACATTAAGCGTCTTGTTGCAGTCTGTCATTGGATGCATTGAAGAGAGGAAACTGTGTCTAGATTTTAGACATGACCGAGCTGGTTCTTGACCGAACATTGGATATTGAGGATCATTTAACTGTTTGAAAGAAATTCCAAGTGTGTAAAATATTTTGCATATGAGTAAAGAGTATAGCATCTATAAACTAGTATGTGATAAAATTAATTTCAATTTTCGACGATAAAGTGTTCACCTGAAAAATATTTCAAATAAAAGATGCGTACACTTACTTTCTACAACTGAATTTGAAGTATTTCTTTCTGAAATAATCCATAAACGATTGAAAGAGAAAAAACAATGCTAGTCAACTTCTCGCTAATCACTATTAATCAGTTGTTCATAGTCTATAATCTCTAAGTGCTACGTCATACAAATATCATGTCATGCATCTCTAATATTAATCAAATGTTTATTTTTATTTTAAATCTTTTTCAATATAAATATGGCGTATGCAGTTTGTAAATTTTTTCAAACATACCTTTAAACACTGATATCGGAATTAATATTACAGCCAACTATATCTTATTACAAAATAGAGGTACATGTATGGATAGCATCCTATTATGAATTATCACAGGTTCATACACTGACAAAAAATTCGGAATTTATGACGAGAATTCTGTATAAAAAGCACCCTAAAATTTTACGGATCAGATAAAATTTGAGAAAAACTGTTTACGCTTGATAAATGCCTGTCACTAATTTCCGTATTCACTCTGTAGCAATAGCAAATAGCAAATAAATGTTTATAAAATATATTTTTAAATATGACATTTTTAAAGTATTTATGTATTATAACATGTTTAATTAAAATAAACGAAATTACTGCATCATGTTCATCAATAAATAAAACATATTAAAATGCATAACAAATGAAATAAATATTAATGCATGTAATTCAATATATAAACATGATATTTTATTTAAAAAATGATGAATAATACATGATTAAAATTTGTACTCATATATCAAAATATTATTTTTGTTCCCCATAAATTGAATTTGATTAATTAAAAATTTCAAACCAACTCATTATAAATTTACATTACAAATAGTTTTTTGATCAATGCACATTTTTAATATTGAGTTTGAAATTGGTTCGAAAACAGAATTCTATTATGATCAAAGCTATCGCATATTGAATGCAATATTTAAAGTAAACACAATTGTAAATTTCAGCCGCAACCAGAATGACATAACTTAATTTTGTGATGCCAAAGCACTATTCTCATTTATGCCTTAATTTAGGAGCGAAAAATGTACCAATTACTACTTTTATTTTTGTTAATTAAAAGAAACTGCTGAGAATCAAAAAATTGGGAAAGGAAAATGCTGAAATCAATTTTTTTTAAAAGCCAGCATTTATCTGTCCGTATTTGTTTTTAATTAAAAGTATAATCTCCTGTAACCATAACATGTTTTGATAATTTAGCAATTTTTTGAATGTTTGTGTTTCCAAAATGAAATCGTTTCCCAATTTTTTCCTTTATTTTTATGAAACATTGACTATCACCGTCATTCATACACTGTATCATGTTAAAACATATTTTTTTATGTCGGTGTTATGAGTCTATAAAAGCACTATTTATCACTGAAAACACGACGTTTAGAAGATCTATAAACGTACTGTTTTTGGCGCCTTTCATGTTCTAGAGGTGGTAGTCATGCTTTCATAACTGACAGATGACCTGAAAATGGTAAATTGTTTGTGTTGAAATATTACTTCTAATTGTGGATTTTTATCCTTTCTCTAGAAAGAAAAGAAATTTGTAGCTATAGCTGTGTTAAGAAAGAATAAGAATCTGTGAAGTTAAAATTTCAACTAAAAAAATATGAAACAAGAAACAATGCGCTCAGGTTTACTTTGTCAAAATAATTAAAACTGTAAGTTTTATTTATTACAATTTAAATTTATGGTAATGCAATTTTGAATTGAATTTATTGAAAATGTTGACACTATTTACTCAATTTATGGCGGCTACTAGCAAACAAATATGAAAAGTTGACTTTTAATCCATGATTTCCAGTTCATGAAAGTATTTCATTATTTATAGAGTTTTTTTATATGTTGTTTTCTCAATAAGAAGGCTTGATGGTCCACGTAACGTCCTTCAATCCCATATTCAAGTTTTATTTATGATAATAACCAACACGAACCACCGATATGTCAAATCAGGATGGTTCATTAATAAACCTTGGAGTTCATTGTATGTATTGGTTTTCATCTTTCATAATTGTATAATGCTTGATACAATGTTTTAATGTAAACAATCAGACAAAATCACAAGATACACAACCTGTCAAAATGTGAAATTTAAATTTTTAGCGGGAAGCGCTACCAACATAACTGATAAAAAAACACCAACTCATATTTTTGACAAGTCCTTTTTTTAAAAATCTAATTGTAAAATTACCTTAATAGAAAAACTAGTATAAAAAACATGTATCATAAGGCCTGTTGACGCACTCGTCCTTTGTAAAACTCGCCTGGCGGCTCGTTTCCCAAACTTGGACTCGTACGTTAATAGATTGCCTTATGATACTTGTGTTTTAATGTACTATTTCTATTTAAAAGTACTAAATATTAATGAAAACATGCAGTACTGTATATAAATATGAGCACTACTCTTGATTTATAAAAATCAATGTACTCAAATTATTGTAATCGTCCCTATTAATATATATACGCCTCATTACTATATATTAATATTAATGAATTATGGAATATTAGTTAAGCAGATCACCACTAATTATATTATTGATATTCCCTCGGTCACTGCGTATCAGAAGACTTAAAGATGTCCCGCGGCATAGCTTCAGTCTTTAAGGCGAAATTTGGGCGACTACAAGAACTGGCCAACCAACGTCCAACTGTTGGGAAAACTCTGCGCCTGAGGGATAGCAATGCAGACCATAAGCGGTAGATCTATTACCTGGTTGCAAAACCACGCTCGTACTAGAAGCCGTCGTATTGCAACCTGTGGAACTCGCTGTGCGATTTGAGGTATCATCTGCTTGAGGATATTTTGAAACTAGCCGTACCGAAGTTAGTCTAGATGGTTTAGATTGGAGGATTGTTAGAAACATGATAGAAATCCTCTTCCGTTTTACCGGCGTTGAAATTCTCGTTTGTAGCTTTAACGCTAACGGACATAAAGAAGAAATCGAGCGGACCAAAAAATCGAAATGCACCAAGGGTAATGCATGCAGATTTCGTCATCACGAACTGTTCCGGGACGAAACAGTCTTAAGGAGGGGGCAGCGCCCGCCGTCGCCCCCACTGTCGCCGCCGCTGTCGCAGCCGCGTCGCAGAGACGAGCGAGTGTCTATTTTTAGCGATGACGCAACAGACTTGTCCAAACCTACTTAATTAAGCGGTTGATGAAGTCTATTGTGTTTGAGATTTTATATTTCTAGAATAGTGCTCTAGAAAGTTCTCGAATACAAATGCCGGAGTATATAAGCACTGTTAGCGAAGGCATTGGACAGTCTGATATAAATAAGCGTCGCGTGTTAAATAGTTGGTGATATACATAAAACAGATAGTCGACAAGTGGTAAACTTAAATAAATATAGTTGTATAAATAAATAAGTGAGTTATATATTGTTTAAATAAATAATCTTAGTGTTTAAGTGTTTTATAATATTCTTAGTCCTAATTAGTGTTTAATATTTGTTTAATCGTAGTGTTCATTATATTTATCATCTTTTAATTATATTTAATATATATTTATCGTTTTAATAAACTTTTATTTTAATTAATAATAATTGTCTAATATTTTCACTTCACCCAAATAAATAAAAACGTTACAATATATAAAATTAAAATAATTTCATAAATTAAAATAACCTTAATTCATAGTGAATAGTCATCATGAATGTCATATTTAAATGAATTTATTTTTAGATTTAATTACGTTCATATCTAACATAAAAGGAAAATCAATTACACTTAGCGTAGAAATAACTTCACTCAACTAATAAAATGATTAATCTATAATTGTCAATTTCTGTATCAAAAATAATAAAACCGCTTGGAATTATATTACTTGTCTGGTTTAATTAAAATGAAATCTAGACAACGCAAGTTTAAATTAAACAGGAAGATAAACACAGTAGCAATGTATGTATTTTATTCTAATTGAAAGATAATTACCTACATTACGAGATTCTCGACTTTTTAGCATATTCTGCTACAAAACTACATAATTAAATTTTCTACTAAAGTTGCTGCACGTATATTATGTACATATGTATGTATGTATTTAAAAATAAACTTTTTGTCTTTTCTACTATTATACACTCTGTAAGCTAAAATACTGCGCCAAAGAGTTTGCAACCAACATAATACTTATGTGTGAGAAGTGAGATACTATTAAAAACTCAGACCAAACATAAATTAGACTCTGCATACTACATTTTGTTGTGAAGCAGGAACTTAAATGGGCGTGCCGAGCTAGCTGGTGGCGTTCATGAAATGCGGGTTGTATTTTCAATAGTTTTAAAGTGATGCTGAATAATTTACTGTTCAAGCACAATATAATGTGAAACAAAAATTTTATGCCTACACAAAAAAATATAAACCACCGCACATAACCTTCCAAAATAACATTCGAACGTAGCACAATAATAACAAAATGGCAGGCAACACGCTGCACAAAACAAACGCCTCGTTCCCTCTTGTCCCCACCTAACCCCTCAACGGGCAAGGAATGGCTTCACAACAAACCATTGCGCAGTATAGGGAATGCGGCGTCTAATTTATGGTTGGTCTGAGATTAAAAATATATGTAAATCCAGAAAAACTACCATGTTCATTTTATCATAAAACTAAAATTTTGATGCTAAAATCATCGCGTTCTTTTCATCATTTGCCTCAGATCAAACTGAGATGAATTTGACATGAATTGAGTTGAGATCAAGTGAGATTTTTATAAAGTAAAAAGAACGACAAAAGACAAATTTTGTTAGTAACTTGAACGACTGGATGTCGTCTGTCTGTATGTGTACCACGTGTGTACAATTTGAATTTGACAGTAGCTTTTCAACGGTCAACCACGAACCACGATATTTTCAGGTGTTACTTTGGATCGCCCAAAACTAGTATGCATTATTTGGACTTCTGTTATTCTGTCGATTACATAATAACATGTAGTGCGACACATTCTAAAATGTTTAAATTATAGGATACTACAATCACAGTATACACAACAGGCAAGTGAGGTGAGCTGAGATGAACTGAGATGTATAAAGTGTTAAAAAGAACGCGACTATAATATGATCAATTTTCTAATATTTAACAAAATTAATGGTGTATTAAATAAAAAGGGTTAAAAACACCTTTGGTTTTTATGCTAAATTAAATTTATTTTCTAATAAAATATAAAAGTACTAAAGTATAATCAAATAAAATTTGCAAATATTTATCTACGATGGCATGTAGAGATACGGTGAGTTGACGTCTGATTTCCGGTACATGCCTAACGATTCAGACATACTGTCAGTGACATTGCCGATATACGATGATATGAAATATATATATATATATATATATATATATATATATATATATATATATATATATATATACCGGGTGTCTACTTTTTTATGGACCATAGGAGATACAGTGGTAAAATTTTCATATGGCTGTAAATTCTGCCCTATTAATTTAAGAACTAAAGTGTACATATAAAAAATATTTAGAATTAAATACTGCAGCAAATGAGCTTAAATGTATTGATATAATAGGTTCTTGTCATGAGATAAATGTAAAATAAAATATCCGTCTTTACGCTTTTTACAGTGTGCCATGCTAGACAAAATATGCAATTCAAATAGTCGTATTATTTTACTTTGACAGATAAAAGTTTATTAATTCATCTTTAATTTTTAATATTGTTCCAATGAGTTTTTTCTGCGATGGTAAATGTATCTTTGCTTACTGAAACGTATGCAAACAATAATTTTGGACTTTTTAGATGCAGTCTTTAATTCTGAATATTTTTTGTATTTACACTTTTGTTCTAAAATCAAAAGAGCAGAATTTACAGCAATATGAAAATTTTACTATTTTATTTCCTATGGTCCACAAATAAAGTAGACACCCGGTATATATATATATATATATATATATATATATATATATATATATATATATATATATATATATATATATATATATATACAGGTTGGGGGCCTAGAAACTTCCTTTTTTGAAAGTGAATGAAATAAAAAGTATTGCTGATAAATAAAATTTATTTTTGGATAATGAAAAGAACACAATTGGAAGTTTTTAATCATGCTGTTTTAAATAAAACATCTTGAAGGTGGTGGGGACCGTTCTCTATGCACTGAAGATGAAACCGATTTCTGAAACTCGTCTCTACACGTTCCAACATTCGTACTCCTTTTATAAACAAACAACATAGGTACAAACCACAGCATACTTAAAATTCACAACGTCAACACAAAGATACCAAATATATACCCATTGAATCCTAGAATTTCGAGAACCAAAATAAAATAAAACGTTGTATGTACCACGGGCATAATCAAGATTATAGCACTCGGGAAAATGAAACTCTCCGCTACGCGTCGAGCTTCAAATATTCCACCGTGCTACAATCTTTTGATTATGTCTTTAATACATATATAACTATAATTAACTTTCCTACGTTTCGATTCCAAATGAATCATCATCAGGAGTAGTTAAAGTACAGTTTGAAAATAAGATCATTACATTACAAAGTCAAAAATGTTAGGATGAAAATCTAGTCAAAAAATTCAGAGGTAATAAAATACGTACATCAGACACAACTAAAAGCAACTAATTAGTTATCGAAACGTGGGAAAGTTAATTAAATTATTTAATAAAAACTGTTTACCACGACTACATCTCCAATTATTTCTCATCATCCCTACATTAATATAAAACGGAATTATTGCCAGCACAATTTTATTATTATTATTAATATTATTATTATTATTATTATTATTATTATTATTATTATTATTATTATTATTATTATTATTATTATTATTCATGTATTGAATAAAAATAATCAAGTAGATGTAATCTACACTGATTTTGCAAAAGCATTCGATACCGTAAATCATGAAGTACTTTCATATAAACTGCATAAACAATACAACTTTTGCCCTGAAATGATTTTATTCATTAGATCATATATTACTAATCGTCAACAATACATATATAATAACTACAAATCTAATTATTTTGTTCCTTCCTCCGGTGTTCCGCAAGGCTCAAGTCTAGGACCTTTACTTTTTGTTTTGTTTGTGAATGACATAACTAGATGTCTAAAATACTCCGACTCGCTACTACTCGTATATGCTGATGACCTAAAAAAAAATAAAATTGTAAATTCTTTATCTGATTGCGCTGAATTACAATCTGATATTGACAGATTACTTGATTGGTCTTTATCCTCACATTTATTGTTCAATTTTAGTAAGTGTAAACATATGACATTTTCAATGAAAAACAGTTTTACAAATTTTGCATATTATATGGATAATGTCTCCTTACAAAGAGTCTTGGAAATTGAGGATTTGGGTGTCATATTTGACCCTAAATTACAATTTAATTTACATGTTATACATATTACTAATAAAAGTCTTCGAAACTTAGGTTTTATCTTACGAAACTCAAGACATTTTAATAATATGAGTACCCTCAAGTCATTGTATTTTTCGTTTGTTAGAAGCAAACTTGAATATTGTTTCGCAGTTTGGAATCCACTATATAATAAATATGTCAATGACATTGAACGGATACAAAAAAGGTTTGTTAAATATTGTTCACGGAAATTTTGTCATTGGTTTAATTCATTGACATATAGTTATACATCATCATTAAATAATTTTAACCTTATCTCTTTATCTACAAGACGTAGTATTTTGCCATGTGTATATCTCTACAAGATTGTACGTAATATAATTGATGATGTATCAAGTTTGGGTCATATCAACTTCAATATTCCACGACTACCCATGAGAATCAGCAAACAAAAGTATACTTTTAATCTTAGTCTTGTAAAAACAAACTGCGAACTTCGTGCACCACTTAGAATGCTTTGTATTATATACAATATATGTGAGAGTAAAATTGAATTAGACATTTTCAATGACTCCTTCAATACCTTTAAAAAGTATTTATATGCAAATTCAATATTACTGTAATTGAACACATATTTATATTTATTTTTCGCATCTTTCTGCTCAGTATGTTTATTATGTTTACCTGTATATATGTATTACTCAACCCTCAATAATTGGGATCTTTGATCCTGTTGAGTGGTAACAATAAATAAATAAATAAATTATTATTATTATTGTTTTTTGAAGCCATTAGGGGGTGGCCCGGTTAAAATTCGACTTGACCCCTTTTAAGGTACACCCTAAAATGATTTCTTAAAAATTTTATGCAATATGTAGGTTAATGAAACATTTTAAAAAAAGAAACACATCATTTCTAATAGTCCTTATTTACAGTATAATTATCACCTATATAAGAACTGCTATTTAATTACTACAAATCTAGAATAATAAAAAAAGATTTTTTAACATTGATTTAGCACTAACACTGAAATAATCTTTGTTTTCTAACATACGTAATTACTCTACAGCAGTAAACTATGTGCTTAACTGCCAACATCACCTATAATTTTCGAACATGCATCATTGTCATTTTACATGCCCGTTTCTTGACGTCAACATTCGAAATGTTTTACACTTTGCTGTCTCTCATGATGATGAGTTTGCAAATCGTAATATTCACTTTATTTGCTATTCTATTTAACGCCCAGAATTATTGAGAATCGTTTAACGATGTGTGGAAATTTGAGGTTATGTTATATAAAAGTAATTTTCGTTATCGGTTTTCAAGTAACATTAAGGATACATTAACGACGTGAGGTATACAATAATTTGTAAATTGGCAATAAAATAGTGCTGATATATTTTCTAAGAATTGATTAAACAGTCAAGTGACGATATCCATTACGATGAAAAATTGAGTAATTGTTGTTTAATTTATGACTAACAAATATATGCCCCGCTTATATAAATACGAGTAGGGAGCCTATGCAGTTTTATATAGGTATCTTATATTTGCAGTCGTAACATTGGTTGCATGTTATTGTTGGTATTACCTCCCGCTACCCTTGGCAAGGGAGGTATAGGGATCGTGCTAAAAATCGCATATCGAGATTTTGGTAAATAACCACGTTTTAAGGTCCCTGGTATCCAATTTTAACATTTTCACGATGATGTCTATTACCGTGTATGTGTATGCATATATATATATATATATATATATATATATATATATATATATATATATATATATATATATATATATATATATACACTTAGAAATTTGGGCCGTGTAAACTTAAAATATAACGTGGTAAACTTGTTTCGTGTAGAATTCGACACTAAAATTTGTATAATAAAAGTTAGTGTAAAAAGATTAAGTTGGTAATTTTATATCCGTGTAAAATTTTCTACGACATTTTAAATTATCACTGGAAGGTGTATTATATTTATTAAAACTAGTTTTAAACACACATGTGGGTAAAAATTGCTTAATTTGGTGTTACTTGTATTTTTACTCTAATTGTTGTACAATTTACTACAGTGTATTTGTTAAAAATACACTGTCTAGTGTATTTCTAAAAACTGCAATGCCTGGTGTAATTTCAAAACATAATGTGTAGAAAAAACACTACTTTGTGTATATTTAAAAAATCGGTGTAGAAAGTACAGTACTTTGTGCATATTTGAAACATCGGTGTAGAAAGTACACTCTTATATGTATATCTAAAATATTGGTGTACAAAGTACACTACTAGGTGTATGTTTAAAACGCTGGTGTAAAAAGTACACTACTTTTGTAAAAGAAGTACACTATTTGGTGCATATCTAGACAATAGTAAGTGTAAATCTGTACAACAGTTTATTCTTTTCGCATTTTTCATCGTGGTCGGAAGTATAGATACTCGTCTGATACTGTGCTTAAGCATTGGCAACATTATTAAGTTTTACAAAATTAAATAATGGAAGTGGAAGAAAGTGGACAAGAAAGTAGACTAATTTGTTTAAATTTAAAACTAAAACATAAAACTATAATTTCGATTTGTGAATGAACCTTAACAATAGTGTCTGCTTATATATAATGTAATAATTAATTAATTAAGTACAAGTGTTTATATAAAAATGTATTTATGTACAATAAATTTTTTAATGGAAGTACATATTTTTATATATCATACCTACCTACTCACTCGACACCGTGTATAACATTTATACTAATATTAGTAAATATTTATAAAAAATATACACATTTTAATAATAAAATACAAAGTTGTGTAAAAAAATTAAAAATGAGTACTATTTATACACTGTAATCAGTGTATATAAACACAAAATTGATGAAAATATACACTACAAATAGGTATATTTATACACTAAAATTAGTTAAAGAAACCCACTATTTAGTGCACTAATAACCACATTTACTTATGAAAATGAACACTAGTTTGATGAAAATGTACACCACAAATAGGTATATTTTTTCACTAAAATAAGTTAAAAATTACACTACACTGTGTATTAATAACCGCAGTTATTTGGTTAAAATAACTCATTTAAGTGTTAAAAAACTACACGGTATAGTAGTATCTACGAAATATATAGTGCTAATTATTAACACATATCTCCGTGTTGTTTATTACCAAATGTCGATGTGGTAAATTCTACACTACAGCTGGTGGACCTATATAGACCACATTTAGTGTAAAATTTAACACGGAATTTCTTAGTGTGATATATATATATACATATATATATATATATATATATATATATATATATATATATATATATATATATATATATATATATATATATGTGTGTGTGTGTGTGTGTGTGTGTGTTATGCGTGTATACGTGTGTGCGTGTGTGTGGGGGCGTGTGCATGTGCGTATGCGTGTGTGCGTTTAAGCTTTCTACATTCATATATAAAGTGTGATTAGATTTTGGGTAAAATTGGGCAATCGGAAGTAGTACTTTACTTGAAGCCCATAACAGTTTTAAATGAAAAACTACAAAAATATAATCCAAAACTTTTCAATACAATATTTAAGACTTCTATATCAAGGGCAATAATATATTAGATTTTGGCTAAAATTGAGAAACTGGAAGTAAACTTTACTAGAAGCTCTGAACAGATTTAATATAAAATATAGTATTATATAATCCAAAACTTTTCAAATTTAGTATTTAAGACTTTTATATTAAGTGAAACAACATATTAGATTTTGGCTAGAATTGATAAACCAAAAGTGATACTTTACTTAAAGGTCTGAACAGATTTTCGTGAAAAATATATTATAATATATTCCAAAACTTTTCAAATTTGGTATTTAAGACTTTTATATTAAGGGGAACAACATATTAGATTTTGGCTAGAATTGATAAACTGGAAGTGATATTTTATTTGAAGCTCTGAACAAATTTTCGAGAAATATATATTATGATATAAACCGAAATTATTCAAATTTGATATTTAAAACTTTTATACTAACGAGGTCGACATTTTATCTAAAATTGATAAACCGAAAATAGTACTTTACTTAAATCTATGAACAGATTTTCTAGAAAAAATATATTAAAACACGATCCAAAACTTTTTAAAACTCGTATATAATTTGAAACATTAACCGGAAGTGATACTTTACTTAAAGCTCATTCCTATTATAAACATGAAATTGGCGAGAGGTCATGTGCTGGCCACATTAGACTTTTTCACTTTAGTGGTTAGCTGAGACTTTTTGTCATTGGACAGAAAAAGTGACACATAAATAAATTAATACGAAAAAGAATACCATTTTGTGATAGTTTTTGTATTAGTTTATTTATATATTTCATCCTTTTTAGCGGTCTATTATAAAGGCCAACTTTTATTTCTGAAAATAAGTCTTTTGTTTACTCTTTTCATGATAGCAGAAATAAACTCATAATGATAATACTCCGCTTTTTCCACTATCTGTATAAAATATAGGAAACTATAATAATAATAATCTATAAATTCTGGTAATTGAAATTGAAATATTTCATTAATTTTGAAATTATTTATAATCTATTATACCAATAGCAATAACTGAAACATATGGAATGTAAATCTGTTATAATTTATAATTTAACATGTCCTACAAATATTCATACAAATTTCACTAATGACAGTTTTATGCAAACTGGGCGATTGAAAGTTTGCTCGCTTCGATATATGTTCAAAAGAAAATCGGAAAACTTCGGAAGAACCTCTCGAAGATTGGCGAAAATTATGTAAATGTGCTGTTATTTGGACAGTAAGGAAGATTTATACTTCACTAACTCTAACTTGTGGACAGGCACTTCTAGGATATATAAATTGGGCTAAGGTGAGAGCAATTTAACATAAAATATGTACGTACGAGTAGTTGTCATTTTAACTGACACTAATTTCCATATTTCAAGATATTTCCAAATATTCTGTGAAATGAAAACTTTGAACCACGATGTAAAATATGTATATGTATGAGTATACGATGAGTACATTATCAAAAAGAGGTACGCGTACTTATATAACACAAAAATACATTTGTCAAATAATGAGAATAAAAATCATCGATATATTTCGTATACAGGGTGTTAATTAAAAAGCGGGCCATAGTCATCTAACATGGGAAATGTTTTTCCTTGCGCAAAAGTTACCAATTAATTTTAGACAAAAATATTTCAAATAAATTTGTAGATAAATTCTACGCTTAAATTACTAAACGTTTGGTATCCTGTAAAATCGAATTTAAAATTGCATGAATATTAATCATTTGTAGCGATTAACATGGAATTGAAACTAAATTACAAAGAAATGCGTATCGTTTGAACTGTATAGAATGCATTTTACATAGATTAAATAATGGTACTTTACTTACCGGGTGATGGAAGATCTTCATACCCGATGCCTTCATTTAAGAAAACACATTTACACACATTTTTGTACTACACTGTAAATGTTATTTTGTACGTTATCATTTAATACACAGACATAGGTATATGTATATGTAATGTACGTCCGTCTACTGCTAAATATAACAACAAACTACTACATTGCAGTTCATAACTTATTTCATTAGGAACACGATAGCATTGACCATAGTGTAGAATAAAATTTCTTTATACAATATAATTATAAATATTTTTATGAATTACAATATTTAAAGGTGCATTCACAAATGAAAATTAGATTTATGTTTTTGTTTTTAGATTCAAGTAAGTCATTCATAAATACAAGTTTCATTTAATCTTATTGATTGTACTGACATGTAAATGTTTCAAAAAAAGGATTAAAATATCGGTAGAACAGTATTCAACAGATACCCGTGCGCCTGAAACTTTCATTCGCTTGGCATTATTGGTTATATTTCAGCAATTAAGTTATGACAGTCGACAGCCGAATCCACCAAGTGGATACAAAATAAAGAGGGATGTATATATCTATATCATTTCAGACTCGTTCTCATTGGTAAAGTTTGTGACGTCAAACCTAAAGTTTGGACCTTGCATGTTTAGCAATGTTTAGCTTTATGATTTGGATTTAGATACCCTAAATTCTGAAGTGTGAATGGAGTCATTACATAATATGCGACCAAAGTCTTTAAACCTAAAGTATAAACCATAAATATAAACCTAATTTTCATTTGTGAATGCACCTTTTTATCGAACAATTTTTTTATAATATACAATTTGCAAAATTTAACAAAATTTGTGTTAGTTTCTACACAAATATATTTCACCACATACCAAATCGATTTTAGACGACTACAATTTACAGCCGGGTCCACAATGAATCGAACATTGTTACCTTTTTTTTGTTAGCGAACGAATATCAGCAACATAGTTCGTAAACAATTGTTGGCATATGATGTCCATATTCCAATAACAAAATACGTTCGCCACAGTTTTAAGAAAAGGAAGAGAAGTTTACTTTTTGTTAGATTTGCAAATCGAAGACGGCAGTGGCTTTAAATTATTTATGAGAATGTCACCATCAATTTTTTAAAATTATTTATAAATTTAATTGGAAGCAAACTTCCTCGCCAGAAAAAGTTTTTCTATATACACTTACTTTTATTATAGGAAATACTTACATATACATTTTATGCTCATGATACCTATATCTAAAAGTTTGGTGCCCATTTATACCACCGACACTTAAATTTTAAGATTGGTTTAATCCAGATAGTGAAATAAATTAATGTTAATTCCTACTGATATATTTTTTTACCTCGCTCTCGCCATACCGAAGGCAAAAGAGGCAATGTTTTCGGTCCAAAAATTCGATAGTTCGAGTTTTCAGTGAATAAGCACGAATTAGGATCCCCACAATACGTTTTTACTATTTTTATTTTTACGATGATGTCTGCCATGTGC
Source organism: Harpalus rubripes (assembly GCA_963082715.1). NCBI lineage: Eukaryota > Metazoa > Arthropoda > Insecta > Coleoptera > Carabidae > Harpalus > Harpalus rubripes. The sequence continues at coordinate 32,445,698 of OY720460.1, forward strand.
ATGCGTGCGCGTGCGCCTGTGTGTGTGTGTGTATGTGTGACGATTTTTTTTTCCACGATAACTCTTATAACAAACCCGAAAATTTCTATTTTCCGTATTAAACTTCCTGCATTCATAGAGTTGGTTAGATTTTAGATAAAATTAGACAACCGGAAGTGATACTTTCCTTGAAGCCCATAACAGATGTTGACGAAAAACTAAATTAAAATGTAATCCAAAACTTTAAAATTTTAGTATTTAAGACTTTTGTATCAAGGGAAATAACATATTAGATTTTGGCTAAAACTGATAACCGGAAGTGATACTTTACGTGCAGCATTGAACAGATTTTCGTAAAAAACATTTTATGATATATTCCAATTTTTTTTAAATTTAGTATTGAAGACTTTTATGTGAAGGGAAACTTTGAAGTTTACCGCCTATTCATTCATAGATCATCAATTTTTGTTAGCGAACATTGTTTTTAGGTCAAAAAATGTTAAAACGAACGTACTAGCATTAGACAACTGCTAACAAATGTTAGCAAACACGATTAGCTAACAATGTTTGTTTTATTACGGACCCGGCTTCATTGTACTTGAATTTTTCTGATACAAGTGATAAATTTACTGTTTCTATAAATACTAGACATTATCTAAGTTACAGAAAAACAAGTAAGTGAGAAGATAATGTTTTTCAAACTTGAAAGATCAAATAGAAAACCAAGAAACAGAATAGAATGAGTAGGTAAAGATAGGCATAAACCCCCGCGAAATGTATTTCATATTGACAAATTGATCATAAATATGTATACAATCCTTCCGCCATAAAAAGCGGAACAAGAAAAAATAAACTTCTGTAAGAACCAGCAACAAGATTATTAATTTTACAAACGTTCGTCGCCAAGTTTCTCGCCGACGACAGGTAAATATTTGCTCATTATGAATCAGCAGGATTTTCTTATTTCGTGAAAAACTCTGCGCAAAGTTTTGCCGAAATTTCCCGTAAAGAAGAGACCAAATTCTCTTGTCTGTCAACGAGGAATTTCTCGTTTGCTGCGTGCCCTGTTTTTTTGAAGGTTAAAAGTAAATTTTCATATTTTCTATTTTCTAAACTCATTATACATTATGCAACGTGTTAGAATTATTTCATTCACGTGTGTAAATGTAATAATTTAATAACAACAATTTAGTTTTATGGTTAACAATTTTGTTATTGTAGCAACTAACAAATAAACATACTAATGTATTTGTCAGAAATATCTTGTTTTGGCATTATACAAAATGTCTCAGAAGTAACGTCCGTGCTTTTGGAATCTGGTTCGGAGGGTAAAACAAATCGAAAATTACAGTCGAAATCCACCATTTTTACCTTCCGTCACCTTTAGGTAAGGAAGGTCAAAAAAATCGGTGGTGAGTTTTTGATGACTAAGCAGGTTTTAGAGGCCATGGTATAAGATTTTACTATTTTTACGATGATGTTTGTATGTATGTATGTGTGTGTGCGTGTGCGTGCATGTGTGTGTGTGAGTGAGTGTGACGATTTTTTCGGATCCGATAACTCCAATACTACAATTCAAAAAATTATAATTCTATCGTATTCCTTTTCATTGCATCCATGGTCCCCCGATTTGCGACCTGACACTCAGGCACTCGGCCACGCGACACAAAATTACATTAATAAAAAAAATAATAATATTACAACACTATGTAAGTCTACGTTCCTTAGTCCCAAGTGTTTTAAATTATAAAGTTTATTACAAAAACTGTTCACTTCCATTGGTTATACACTTGGTAGGCGGTCTTAAGTGGTCTTCAGTCGCCAATCAGAATAACGCATATTCATATAACATTATACTATAACAAAAAGCCCCCTTATTTCAGATGAATTTCAATTATATAATTTTTTTTCATTATTAATATTCAATATTAAGCAAAATATACTTTCGGTTAATTTTACTAATTTATCTAAAGTCGACTGAGTTGTAATAGCTTCTTCCCAAAAACACGGTGATTACTAAAATTTAGTCAATATTTGACAAGTTTTAATAATATCAATAAAGTTTTTCTTACCGTGTAAGATGTAAAAACAGAAAATCGACGTAAAGTGATACATCTGTGTTTTTGGAATGTAACTACATCCATAAATTAAACGGATAATAGCCCTTCCACTTGGTCTTTTCGATTTTATGGTTGTCTAAGACTTTGACTTCCTCCTAAAGCCGTCCATGAATCGTCAGGTGACAAATCGCTGCATGTCACGGACGTGCTACGGCACACCGCCGACCGATAATGTCTTGTCCAGGGCCGAACTTACACAAATGAATGATTGTTGCATATTTCATCCGATCATAAACATGAACACGAATAGTAATTTGATATTAGGTTGTCCTGAAATTTATTGCAATGAAATGATGATACCAAGGAGATGTTATCGTTTAATTTGTTTGATAAATCGATCTTCCTAGTTTACAAAATTACATCAATTAGATTTTTTAAGAAAGAATAATTCGACAATCTGCGCCCAGATTCACAATAGTTCGGTCGGCTTACAATGGGCCCGTCCAAGTTTTCGGCTTTTTACTTCCTTGTACAAAGTAAAGGAAGTAGGTATTGTAATCGCGAAAAATTTCGGTTTTCAGATCTCAACGAAAATATTCATTTTGACCATCTCTGAATCCATTTTGACTAATTTCGTCGTGACATCTGTACGTACGTAGGTGCGTACGTATCTCGCGTGACTCAAAAACGATAAGCTGTAGAAAGTTGAAATATTTAGGACTGCTATAACATCTAGTTGTGCACCTCCCTTTTTGGTCATTACATAATTTCCAGAAATGGTACTTTATTTGAAGCCTATAATAGATTTTAATGAAAAACTATTTTAAAATATAATCCAAAACTTTTCAAATTTGTTATTTAAGACTTTTATATCAATTGGAATAACATAGTAGAATTTGGTTAAAACAGGCTAACCGGAAGTGATATATTACCTGAAGTTGTTAACAGTTTTTCTTAATAAAATGGTTTCATCTTGATTTTAGAAATAAATGCTTCAAATAAGAGTTTTAGAGAATTAAATTCTGCGTCTAGCACATCAAGTATTATTAAATTAGCCCTTTGTATAAGCGAGATATGTAAATTTAAAACATATACTTTTTGGGTTTTGTAATGAAAAATTGCTATGGATTAGAACAAAAAATAACAAAAAAATAAAAAATAGATGTTAATGTCAAATTACATCAAATACGTGCAATTTTATAATTGGATCTATACTTTATATTGGTCTTACGTACAAGGAAGTCGTGTGGTGTCCACATCAGATTTTTTTAAATTACATGTCGCATATGAATTTTGAATATAAATAAACGAAAATGAAATCAAAATTGCTATATATTTTGTATTTTTATACCTATAATAATGTAAGTAAAGTTTTTAGCGTAAAATGGTCGCCATTGTGACGTCAGTGTCATTACAGTAGTCCAGTTACTCTGTGAAAATGTCACTATAGAGTGGACCATGCATATTTTGCTCTTAAATTTGCGATTGGCTTTACACATACTCTAACATACACATAATTAATATACCAGAGTAATTTTTTATTAACATCAAAAGAAACTTTACTTATTAAATAAATTTATACTATAATTCCGTTACGTGTTAGGTCGCAAATGTAGGTGATATTCAATTTTCACAGTGTAGACAGTTTATTCAAGTAAATCAACAATCCATATTCCCGTTTCAAAAATGTTCTTATTTTTGTAGGTGAAATGGGGAAAACAAGCAGCTTCACATCCCTTGATAAAATGTAACTTTCAATTACAAGGCCTTGAATGAAATAAAATTGCCTGCGGCGCCTTTTTTTTCTGGGTAGGTACATGAAAAAATTCGGGCAAATAATTTGAAGTTTGCCCCAGTTGTTTCAAAACCACCGTCCGGCTCTGTTTCTCACCATTTGCAAAGGTATTATAAAAAATTTGTTGAGAACGTAAACCAAACAATTATGAATCCTGGCTCTTATTTCATAAAAATGTCTTCCCAGGTATTTCAATCTCCCGATATTGGTGAGCAGGTACAAAAAATGTGTTAAAAAGAAGGATCTTTACATAAAAAAATGTGTCATTTTCATCCACGTGGATGTGTGCGTTAGGTGAGCAGGTGTGATTTGCAAATGCCGGGTTCAATTCTGACCGACGCCAAACTTGAATTCTGAAAATTATTTCTAATCAAACAGCTCAAAAATGATGCTTTGATGCTCCTTCCATGACAGCTTTGAGAGGCTCTGATCTAACGCCCAGTATATACCGGTAACCACATACTGGTCTAAATTAGCTTAAAAAAACATTTTCATTATTATTCAATTTGTTTTTTTTTTTTCATATTTTTAAGTAGTTGCTATTATTATGTTAAATATATCTTTGTTATTTTGACACGAATAATAATAATAACAGGTAGCAAAGGCATATCTATGTTCATAGGCAGATTATATTTCATAATTTCATTCGTATTCTTGTTCATTTTCATAAAAATAAAATATTTTTAAAGTTAAAATAATTTTAGTTTTTTTAATGATGAAAGGGTTTTTATTATAAAAACTTTTTACTGTGGAAATTGGTTCTGAAAAATAAATTATATGGCATGTAAAACGTGTCACGTGGGTGATACGTTGTTCAAGTTTTTGTTTTAATTCCCTGGCTCTAACATTGAATACTATAAAATTATAATTTTGTAAATTTTCATATCTAATATCTGCGGTTACAAAATATAGCAAATGAATTTTATACTCTACAACTTTTATTTAGCACATTTTTGTCTAAAATACTTTTGGAAGTAATGAGTAAGGAAAATTTATTTTTCTGTTAAACGCGTATCCATCCGGTACAATGAACGAAAAGATATAGGACTTTTGAAAAAAAGAACAGCATATCATTCGTGCAGAAATAATCTTTTTACATGATTTCTCAGTTCGTCTTAACTTAACTCAGTTGTCTCACTAATGTCGACCGTTCTTTTTGTCGTAACAAATGAGATAAAGTGAGACCGAAGTGAGAAGACTTCCTCCCCTCTTCCCGATTCTTATAGTCACCTCAAAAGGTTGTGCTTGTTGAGTTTTTAATCTCAGATGAACGGTGAGGATGAATGTTTTGCTGTCACGCTGTCACATACAATTAGTTTGGTTATTGAAAAGGTTATTTATTTATTCCTTTATTAATATTATTTTGTTGGTTATTTGAAGAAAATGACCGATTATATTAAAGATATTGTGCTGGAGTTTAAGTAATGATTATTTAAAATTTATTATAATGTTTTAAATTTATTTTAGGAGCAATTATTAAATGATGACATGATGGACAATTTGTTATTTTCGTCATGTTCAGGGAAAAGTACTTCGGATTTTCTAACAGACAATTCTACGGAATTTGATGTCGCTTTTTACTTCACAAAAATCTCAACTCAGCTCATCCCAAACTCATCTCAATTTGAGCTGAGGTGAGGTAAAGTAAATAATAAAAAGAACGCGACTTTTATCACAAAAAAATCTGATGTGGCCAGCACATTACCTTCTGTCAATACTATGTTTTTGTACAAATTTCTATAGAAAGTTCCTTGCAAAAGATTCTATTTCTTGTACCTTACCTTTTATATAAATTCCGTACAGAAAATTTCTAGCAAAAGGTCCTATATTTGCAGTAAAATTATAAGACAAACACACTTATATCAATTGCACTTGACACTGACATCTTTCAATCAGAATTTTCTTTAACAGTAGCTGTTTCTACAGCTGTCTTCTTTATGAAATTTAATTTATTTATAATTTTTTAACTCCATATTCATTTAATATAAAGTATAAAATGCAGTCAAATCGTATAGAGAATAAAATATTCTTTAATATATATAATAACATTAAATGTGAAAAAATAATATTTAACATAGTTTCTTAAAGAAAAACTGTTAAAATCTGCAAATGACGGTACTTCCGGTTGACCAATTGTAACCAAAATCTAATCAGCTCTTCATATAGATGTAACGAAGAAGATTACGAAAGAATTATAATTTTTGAAATTGTAGTATTAAAGTTATTGCAGACGAAAGTTTTGTTACACACATTCATACACAAAAACACACATACATACACACATAGACATCATCGTAAAAATAGTAAAATCGTATTCTAGGGACCCTAAAACGTGCTTATTGATTAAAAACTCATCATCGAATTTTTTGACCAAAGACAATACCTTCCTTACCTACAGATGACGGAACGTAAAAAGCAGAGACGTACTGGATAACCTTTCTGTCGCTTATATTTTGAAAGATGGAACACAAAAGTAAATTTTTTAAAATAATAATTTTAAATTTCGCTATTGGCTAATAATTACAAATAAACCAAATACGTTCTTGGTATGTGATCACATTACAAAATGGATATAAATTAATAAAATAAATGGCATATTACCCATTGCTGGGTGTACCAATCTGCTTTGTACGCAGATATCGGTATTGATGATGACATATTTGCACCGTGTGGGCGTTTACCAGGCGTCACCACACGGGCACTCATTGCTGGTGTGGAGAATGCACCACAGGGGTCAATTTTGTGCCATTTAAAATTTGAAATATTTGGTGTCGGTCGGGATCGAACCCGGTTCCCCAAATAGATATAATGGATATTTTAAATTATATATTGAGGTTTGAGGTCAACAAAATTTTATTAATATTTAATGATAAACGGTTGGGACTTCCAATACTGAGGAGGGTAAAACCACCTACATACTTAAGAAGAAATCAGCCCGTTCTTTACGTGAATTATAAATTAGTAATTATAGACATTAACTATTCTATTTTGAATTGCCAATAAAACGAAAATAATATCTGCATCATAATCCACATAGAAGTAACGGAAAGTAATAAAAATAAATATTAAACTTTACTATCCGCGCATCTTGAAAAGCCCGCGTGAAATGTGTTTGAAATTATGTCATTAGAGAAAAATCCAATTAAATGATTGTGAAAAGCCTCGGAAATTTCGCACCGCGAACACGCAAGAAGAGAAAATCATTGAATGGAAATTAACAGGCAAGGGTTCAACCTAATGAGTTTGAGAAAGGTGACTGTTAATTCAAGTTCAAAGTTCAAATTAAATTAATGTCTCCTTGATTTGTGATAAAACATATGTTAATGCTACACTAAAAATAGGTTATAGGTGTTTTCTGATAGGTAAATACAATAAATTGCAAGTAAAATATGGATTTAACCTCGATGGCGGCGTTGGTATGGTAACGCATGTCCTTTGTTCAAATATTTAGTTAAACGCCAACTCCAACATTCAATGTTCATTTCAATTTATTTTTAATTTTATGTGCTAATCAAACATTGCTTTTAGTTCTATGTATAATCCTTGAAAGTACTTTTATTACTGTATTTTACATTATTACACATGTTACACAGAATTACAAATAATGGATACAAATTTTCTTTAGAAAATAACTTAATTCCGAGGATAATAATACTAAACAAGTTAATCTAGTTAACAATATTGTAATATAATCTATGTATTTTCACTTACATTACAATATCATTTCTAAAATTTCACACTGTGATAAGACGAGAGTATGCGCAATAACAGATAATATAATAACTTTTTATAAGCTTTTCTAAATTTCATATTTTAACTCTGTTTATCTATTTAAGTCAAAATTCAGTTTAGAAATTCTTTTCGCGTTATGATAGTCACGACATTTATTTGTTTGTTGATCATTAGGTTTAGAAATTATTGTGTATACGAGCGTGACTTTGAAAGCCCTAGCCTATGCACCCTTTACCCCTAAGATAATCCTGTCCTGAAGATAGCGTTTTGTTAGATAGTCGAGTTTAGTTAGCATAGAATAAACATATAGACCGTTAGTATGAACAACTGATTAAGGGTGATTATCGAGCATTTGACTAGCATTGTTTTATCTCTGTCATTCGTTTATGGATCCTTTTAGAGGAAAATACTTCAAATAATAGTTATAGAAAAATTAATTGCCCGCATCTTTTATTTGAAGAATTTTTCTCTAAAATAATCTCTAAACGATTGACAGAGATAAAACAATGCTAGTCAAATGCTCGCTAATCACCCTTAATCACCGTTCATACTAGAGGCCATAGAGTCTAGATGAGTGCGTTGCATCGTGCAGACGTATTGTTGTCTGAATGTAGAGTTTTAAATGTGGGGCGCGTGCCGCCCTCCCGCTGGGTTACCGAATGTAACCATGTAAATAAACGTTTAGTTAATTAGTTAAAAAGTCTAATTATTAAAACCCAAGTAATGTCCATGTCCGTAGTGTTCATCAAGTGTAAAGTGTTAGTATATGTGTGTTCTTCCTTCTCACGACTTCCTTCGGCACGATGTGTTGGACGCCAACCATCAGAGGCGTCCACCAATAAGATAAAGTGTATCATCTTCGCAGTAATCAGCAGTATTAGCATCATCCAGATCGGCACCCCCCTCGTGTTACAGCACAGAATATATGTATATTTTTTATCATTATTAAAATTATTAATATTGTTTAAGGGATTAAAACTAACTATATTTAGATATTATTAATATTTTAATGGATATTATATTAAGGCTTATCACTTTCCATTATTTTGCATATATCTAATAATTATTCCCAAAGATTACATTTACTACAGGCATACTTGCGTTTTTCGTATAATACTGTAACGTTTTTATTCATTTACTGTGGGTTTAACAATTTAAACTAAATGTTTATTTATTTAATTTATATATTAAAACCGAAAATACCTCATTCTTGAAAAAAAGTACTCGAAAATAAATTCGACATTTTCATATATTAACTCAGCGTAATCCAGAGTATAGAAGATCTTTACGCCAAAAACAAATTAATTCAAAATATTCAAGATAACATACATACTGCACAAAATTCATAAATTAATTGAACAAATTATAATAATATGGGTACCATCACACATCCCAGGCAATGAAAAGGCAGACCAAGCAGCTAAAGAAGCAACTATACAGAAAATATTAAAGACGTTTTAATAATAACCTAAGACCTAAATCGCAAGAAAATTAAAATGAACAATGGAAGAACAAATTACGCCAAATCAAGGAAGATATTCAAAAATGGACTGATTTAGAAGAATGAAAATTTCAAATTATTATAAGTAGATTAAAAATTGGTCACACTAGACCAGGGGTGCTCACACAGTCGATCGATCACCTTAAAAATACCAGTCGATCGCGACATATTTTTAAGGCGATCGCGTATACTCGCGACATTTATTTTGCTCTCGTTTACATGTCCCAATTTCCTATAAATTAGCTAATTGTTGCAGTTTAACTGTTTTAAACAAATGAATATAGACAAATTATAAACCGTTGCAATATAAACAGTGATAATTTTTTTTGCGTCACCTTTGAAAGAAAATAAAAAAGTGCCCTAAAGACAAAATCGGTTTTGCATCCAATAGAAATAGTTTTCTCCAATATTTCAGGCCCTAATTCACCCCAGTTAAAACCACGGTTAATAAAATTTTTGTCTCCCCTGAAAAGTAAAGGATGTTATATTAAGCGTCGATGGGAGCTAACACGGAGAGAAGCGGAGTGATTGGTTGCTGGCAGGTTACCAGTGTAGCGGTTTTTTATGACTAAATCTACTACATATATATTTAATGATATAGTGTAGGTACTTTTAATAACAAAAAATAATTTTTTAATGTTTAATTCGTTTGTATTAACAGATATTCGTATTTAAATAGTTTAGAGATCGCAGTTTGGTGATAAATTGGATATTTTAGAGGTAAATTAAATTATTTACTAACTTATTACATTTTCTGGTGACCTAAATGAATAAATATTATGTTCTTATTGAAATAATCTGGTGACCAGAATTTAGTGTTTCATCTCTCTATATAGTTCTATTTTTACGACTGCAAATACATGGAAGATTGGAGAGATCTTTTCTCTTGTAGTTGAACTGTTACATAAATACATAGTGCACAAGCGCTTATTTTTATAGCGAGACTCTCGTGCGAGAACGAGACGAGACCCAAGAAAATGTGCGAGAACGAGAGCGAGTTCGAGATTACAGATTCGAAAATGAGACGAGATCAATATTTTATATTTCTCGTCTCATCTCGCCTCGCGTGCCTCACTAGGAATCACTTCTGTGCTACTTAAAAATTGGAAATAATTTTCAAATTTGACATGGAGTCAACCCTGGTCCTCCATATCACAATCTAACCACGTTATCCCAATTATTATTATTATTGTTATTATTATTATTTATTATAAATTTTTAAAAATTACAATGTTAATAAATAATAAATAAATGAAATAATTGCGTAGGCTTCCACAGTCTGAGTCATGAGAAATATTCGTTTTCCGGGAATGGACTGTGTCATATTTTGAGTCAGAGCTCAACGATTCGCCCGCAGTTATATGGGGCATCTTCAGGAGCAAGGGGGATAGTACTGTCTTAAACAAGGTTACCCGACGTGTCAACCACGCTAGAGGCCGAGTTTAAGCAACAAGAGGGGGAGACTCAGTTTCCACGTCGGGTAACCTTGTAAACTGAGTCTACCCCTCTTGTTGCTTAAACTCGGCCTCTAGCGTGGGTGACATGTCGGGTAACCTTGTTTAAGACAGTATTATCCCCCTTACTCCTGAAGATGCCCCATACGACTGCGGGCGAAACGTTGAGCTCTGACTCAAAATATGACACAGTCCATTCCCGGAAAACGAATATTTCTCAATAATAAATGAATCTTAAATTACAGAACAGATAATAATCTTCATTAATAAAATGTTACAAGTTTATTAACTAGACTAGTTATTATTAATAGACTTGTAAAAAACGCTTCATAATGTTTGATAATTATATTGTCATATTTTTTGTCTATACTCTAATTAATCACTAGTATCGATATCATGACTATTATATTTCACTTAGGAAAAACTTGTCTAATATAATACTCGCGCAGAATTTTAAGTTGTTCTGATACTTTTAATTCATGTTTTTATACGCAAATTTAATCGAACTATTTTCAATTTGATTATTAATATTATAAATTCCAATAAAACTAATAATACGGCTCTGTGGTTAAACGCAAAATTTATGACCAGTTAACCTATTTAAAATACTGGTTTTACGTAGAGTTTCGGTTTCATTCATATTTAAATATCACTGTTGATAACGGTAATGATGAAATTCTTCACACGTTTATTCTAATTGTATTGATTATTTTCAATTTACCAATTGGTTTCTAGTTCGAGGAATTGATACTATATTGGGTACGACTTATCACGAAGTAAATATTGCAAAAATATTACATTATCGAAAAATAAAACTTTCCAAGAACTAGTACAAAGTAACACTATTTCTCCAGAAATGTCGATATTAAAATAACACTTTTAAGATGAGAATGAACGTTCATATACATATCAATCAATAAATGTCCTCGTTAATTTTAATTGAAAAGGCGTACAAGTTGTTGAAAAAAAATTGTGTCCTACTCGAGACCAAAAATAGCTATTTGTGTATTAAGAGCGCAAAATGGGACATTGTCGATTGAGAGGTTGTTGACGCGCGACGCAGGAGCGCGGCATTCTCTCGAAATCAACAATGTCCATTTGCGCTCGAAACACACACAAGATTTTTTCTACAGTCCTCCACCATAACAAAAAAATAATAAAATGTACACTTTGTACTTATAGTACTACTCAATAGTTTTGCAGTGAAGATAGGAACGTATTCGAAATATTGTTTTGGCTTTCGGTTTTATAAAAAATTAATGCCAATTTTGTAATGAATATTATAAGTTTTTGTATAATTTATTTGTTTCAAGTACATTAAACTAGTGCAGTGGAAAAGTGGATGTCCATTGGGAGCGTTCACGCCAAACTTTTGCAGGTGGCAGCACAACTGTTCACACAATTTGTTTATATTTAATTTATCGTTATTTTCCAATTTTCTTGAGCTATTGCTTCAATTTCAATCTAATCTAAGCATTTTATATTTTCGTTTTTGTAAATAAATGCCCTATTTTATTTTCACTGCAGTGCGGCATTTTGTTTGGTTGTGTAATATACCGACAGAGCAGTTATATGGCAGATTGACTTGTGAAGGTGGTAAATGTGTAACTACAGTGCCTTTAGTTCCTGACTAATTGTTTCTATTAAAAATGTAGACAAGTGACATTTCTCAACATTGTATAGTTAGAAATTTGGACAGCGAGCGTTTTTTCTACTTTGTCGCGCATGAGCGGCAAAGTGACATTTTGCGTTGACAAAAGAGAGCGCAAATGACTACTTTGTATATAGACTGTAGAAAAATATTATTATTTTTTGCAGATATAGCCTTTTAAAAAGGGAAAAGAGATAACTTACACATGTTATTGAGAAATTCAATTTAAGGCTTATATTTTGAAATAATACATAGTCTATAATCTCACTAGGTCATTTATTTATGCAGATTTTTATGAAATTTCAGTATTTTAGATGTGATAACAGAACGTACAAACATACGTCGTGTTAGATTTATTAACATAGATAAAAATCATGTTTCTTTTTAAAAAATTTATTGCAAAGCAAAATTAAGTAAATTGCTACATTCTGCAATGTCAAAATCATATTTATGATATTTATCTAAATGGGTTTATTAATATCATAGTATATAAGGTAAAACATTTTTACTTGGGAAGTTGGAATTTTATTTTTTTTTATCATAAGAATCTTAAATTTAATCTTGTGGGTTGTTAAGCCAAATACTCATAGGTATAGGCTTTATTAAACAAATAAATTAGAATTATTTTTAATAAAAATCTTTTCTTTTTATTGTCTTTATTTACGTACTCATAAAATTTATTTCTTCTTTGAAAAAAATAAGATATGATTTTTAACTATTTATTTTTCTCGTAAACTTTTTATTTGTATAGGTATTCTAATTATTTATGCCCCCTGATTGAGCAAATGAGTTCACAGGCAAAAAGAATTGTAGATATTAGCTAAATTGTTTCTTTCTATCGAATCTGCGCATATTAAGTTAAATGGCGACTGCAGTCGCTGTCAAACAAAACGATATAGTTACTAAAATACTTGTATCCTTGTTGATAATTAGCATCATTTGACATTTTACTTTTAAATGTTCTTGTATCACTGAAAAGTTTTTTAAACGACCTTCTCATATGTTATACGTTCAAAAATAATAATAATAATAATAATAATAATAATAAATCATGGATTTCATAAGACAAGCATAGCACCGGCCACTAGCATTGCCTTAATATTCTCTCTCTTTTAATTGAGAAGACCTGTTGCCAGTAATAAAGTAATAACTGATCATTAAACACGTTTTTGATTTTGAATGCGATTATGAATGTGGCCGAGGCGAAAGAAGTGTGCTTAGACAGGAAGGCGAAGGATGATTGTTTTGTAACTATTATTGTGGTCCGGTTGCGGTATTTCGCTACCGAAAATCGGTCACTTTAATATGTTAAGAGTGAGGAATATATGTTGTACCTAAGATGTCAGGTTAGTAAGAATGTTGTTGAAAGAGAGACTGATTATTTTTTTGGATGATGTATTTTTATTCTTTCGGGTTTGTGCTAACCCACTAAGTGGGAAATGCGTGATTTTATGTATGTATGTGTATATGTATGTTTTTGATTTTGTTTTTTTAATTTTTAATATTTCAACACTGCTTCAGTAGTGATAGGATGAACAAAGTTTAGTTACACAAGTCTTTATTATCGTACATACATGTAAGAAGTAAAACTGATCGACTAATAAGCACGCCATCTATCCCTTCTTAATTGAATAAAAACAATTTTGTTTTTATTTTTTATTTTATCAATATCCAAATAAATCTAATCAATCCGGTTTCACATTTTTTAAAACGTATTTTAAATGAAAGTTTATGCAATATTTTTCATAGTAATACAAATAATAATAATAATAATAATAATAATAATAATAATAATAATAATTTATTGTTATTTTCGGTAATAATTAAGTAAAAGACGGGCGCCAGAAATAGTCATGAAAAACAACCCCCCATTCCTGTGACGTCGGAACACATACAGTACGTCATTCAATAGCCACTTGGAAAACAATTTACGTTATTTATATAAATAAAAGTAAGAGATAGTTAGTCACATGTTAAACTGTATGTGCTCTAACGTCATATTCTGTTTGAGGTCACGTGACTTTCATAATATTACACAAATTTCAATAATTAATTGTAAAATATGTAATGGATATTTCGCGATATTTTCAAATTTGAGACTCTTTAAAGAACAATATCTTTTAAAATTTAGTATTTCGAAGTCATATAAAAATTCTTGCAACAGCCCTATTAATACGCAAATAAATTGTATTTTAAACCGCCATATTATATATTGCATGTTGCATGTACTTTAATATAAAAATCGAATTTTACCACAAAAATAAAAATTAGTAATTTAAAATGTGACACAAATAACAATGATTTAATATTTTCGTTTTTAATAAAATACCATATTAGTTATTTATATATTAAGTGTATAAAGTAAATCTTTTTTCGCGAGAAGGAAAATTTGCCGAACGAACCGAAGGCGAGTGCATAAATTTTATTACATTCACTTCAATATTGATATTACTTTATATAGGCACGAGTTTATTCGAACCTTCTAAATACAATTTCGAATAACTATTTTAACAGTATTTAGTCTAGAATATTAAAATGTCAATCACTAGTGAATATAATCCGAATAGTTTATTTTTAAATTTATACACAGGGTTGTAAAATTAAATTTATTATAATAACAAATATTGGAGGTATAAAACCACAATCAAATTGAAATTTATTAATATTGATAATATTAGTCAAATTGTATCATATGTGCTTATTGAATACACATACGCTGAAATATGTAAATACAGTTAGTAGTTCCAATTATAATATAATTAATCGTTCTCGAAATTAAATTTAACTATTACGAAAATAGTTGTAGTTTTTTTTTATAATTCAATAAGAGCCCGCGGGCGCTCACGTGACTTTTGCTTTGGCCAATAATGGCTTAGTGTCTTGTCTTTGTCATACCTGTTGAAAGCACCCTGGGTACTGGATGATTTGTTAGAACCCAAGCCAGTCAACTGAAAATTATTTTCAATCTAGCGCCTAAGAAAACTACCACATTAGATAGCGCAACAATCGTTTAGATCAGCGTTTCTTAACCCAAATTTGGGTCGCGATGGAATTTCATTGGGTCGCGTAAACTATTCAGAATTTTATAATTTTGAATCCAAAATGGCAATCATATTTATCTAAAATGTATATAAAATTTCACTAAAATGTTACTAATGTAAGCAATACAATGTAGAATTGTTACTGCAACCCTTCCGAGACTGAGTTAATTTTGGTTAAAAAAAAGACACACCAATCTTGTAATTACTAAAACTAAATTTTAAGAACGGCCGTGATTCGAAGACCATGTAAATTGGACAAATATAGAAAGGTAATATTTATGTTTCGAACATACAAGAATCAGACAATATGAAAATTATATCAAAATCATGTACTTTCCAAATTGTAAAAAAATTCGTTTTATTTGAAATTGTTGATCTTGTTATGGTGTTAAATTTTTATTATAAATATGTAAGTATGTGATATATCTATTCCTACATATTCATTTTCTTATTTTCATAAATAGACTATTGTTTATAATAAGGCATATGGTTTTTTTTTAATTTTCTATATAGTGGGTCGCGAAACCAATATAATAGATAAATTTGGGTCGCACCTTGAAAAGGTTAAGAACCACTGGTTTAGATTAATTCAATAGGTGATTCCGATCGTGACGTCACAAAGTGCGCCATTTTCGGTGAAATCTTGAACTATGTGGACAAATAGACATTTTCTGTTGACATGTGTTGGTTAGTGATGAAAATTATTTTTTTTAGTGCAGATTTAGTTCCAGGGGCAAAATTAAAAAAGAAAAATATTGAAAATCATTCTGTGAATGACCTAAAAAAGATGGTTAATATCGTGGTCTGAAAAAAGGCGGAAAAAGAGCGATCTTATTATAAGATTTTAGTTTCAGTTAGTTACTGGGTATTTACTGATTTATACTAACTCAAATTGATTCGAAGTTTTCAGAAATTAAAATTTTATGAATGCGGGACGTAGTGATAATATATTACCCTGTATTGATGGTGGTAAATGGGTATCTGCGGTAATTTCATGTAATACGTGTGTGCTAGTTGATGTACATAAAGTGGGGCTATTTTCCATCTCATAACCTATTTAACTACGGTCACATATACCACTACTTCTAAGAAGCCATTTAGATGTAATTACGCATAAACCATGAGAGATGAGATCGGCTTGGAAAATGGCATAAAATTAACTCCTCTCATATATTTTTTATGTTTATTCCTGTAATCACCCTTACACAGGCCATACTCGTACCTAATACCCATATTTTTAATATAAAACACAGCACGATGAAAGTTACTTGTATGTCCACATAGTTCATAAAAATACCGCGACGGGGCGCTTAAAATTCGCTTAATCGGAATCCCCTATATATGTATAAGTAGATTGCGAAGATTTGAGCCGTATTTCTTCGGGTTGTGATTTGCAATCTAAGTGATGAAAGTGGTAATTAAATCATTTTTAAAAGAAATAATAAATCGCAAGTCGAAAAAATGTAGATTGCAAAAAGTTTGAGCAGCCGAGGTATAAAACATAATAACATGTGAGTTTATAATAAATATTCAAAGAGATGCTGTTTACACACAAAGTGTGAAATTAGCTTATTATCATTATTATTTACACTTTACAAAAACTAATAATACACTGCAATTATTTTCATATAAAAAATACGTGTTATTATGCTCTTCTATATCAAAAGCGAATTACAAACAATGTGTATGAACAAAGAAATCAAATATAAATTGCAATACTCACACAAAGCATTTATCAAATGTACTTTAAACCTATTATATTTAAATTAAACCTATTATCTTTATACAAAATATATTAATTATTCTATATATTCATAATAGTAAAAGAAAAATACAATTATAAACTGCAACATTTATGAAACGCAAACATAAAAGACACTTCATTAGTGTAAAGTTTTATCCAGGATAATCCCCATAGTAATTAAATGCATGTACATATCCTAGCTGAATAAAACATACACAATTTACTTAAATCCAACTCTGCGCGAGGAAGATCTTATTCATCATATATTCCGCTTATAATATCACATAACGGTAGCGCATTTTGCGTTGTTGTCGCTCTGCTGTGTTGATTCTTTTATACTAACAAAAAAATTCTCTGCCTGTTAAATAGAACTGACAGGCTGTTGTTTTGATGTCCACACACACTTGATCATTAATCTCCTAAAGAGAATAACGCTGGCATTTGCAATAACCTGTATTTTGAGCCAACACATTTACAATTGATTGTCTTACACCTTGTATTCAAATTGGCGGTTACGAAAGTAGCAAGTGGGAAAAGTGCTTTATTTATTAGCGTGTTAAATGGGTTGTCATCGGAGGAATTCTTTTTGAAGCAAAATGTCACAGAAAACCGCAAGCCTATCTAGTATTAGCGTTTAAATCATTCACTTATACCTATAAATTTAATTCAAATATAAAGATATTAAATACATGCATTATACATTAATCGAAGGTCGATGGTGTTACATTTATAGACAGAATAGAAAACAGACATAAGGGAAGAATTAGCAACGAACAATGCGACTTTATTGAAGAAAACAGTGGCGGATTTTCTATTAGGCAAAGTAGGCTCAAGCCTACGGCGGCAAAATTTGACGCGTGTACATTCGCAAATACGAAAAGATGAATTTAATTTGAACAATGTGACAAAAACTAAGAATTTAATAATTTAATGAATATAAATGTTGCTTCAATTATATCCCTTCAGGATTTAAAAAAAGGTATTTAATGTAACAATAATAGTGATGCACGCGAGGCGAGACGAGACGAGAAATATAAAATATCGATCTCCTCTCGTTTTCGGATCTGTAATCTCGATCTCGCTCTCGTTCTCGCACATTTTTTTGGGTCTCGTCTCGATCTCGCACGAGAGTCACACGAGAGTCTCGTTATAGTAATAAGCGCTTGCGCACTACGTATTTACGTAACAGTTTAACTACAAGAGACAAGTTCGCACCAAATGCACCGTCTTCCGTGTATTTGCAGTCGTATCAATATAATAAAGAGACATAACACTAAATTCTGGTCACCAAATAATTTCAATACGAACATAATGTTTATTCATTAACGGCCACCAAAAATGTGATAAGATGGTAAATAATTTAATTTACCTGTAAAATATCCAGTTTATCACCAAATTGTGATCTCTAAACTATTTCAAATTAAACATCTGTTAATACATTCTTTATTTCTTATTAAATCGCCGGCAACCAACTACTCCGCTTCTCTTCGTTTTGGCTCCCATCGACGCTTAATATAACATCCTTTACTTTTTAGGGCCGGCAGGAAAAAGTTAACTGTGGTTTTAATTGGGGTGAATTACGGACTAAAATATTGGAGGAAACTAGTTCTATTGAATGCAAAACCGATTTTGTTTTTATTTTGCATTTCCTCGCTCTGGGACCGATACCAATCGACTCTAAATAGACTCAGTAATATAGAGTATTCATATAATTTTCACAGTCTCGTATTCTATGCATGAATTAGCGTTGACTTCACTCCTTGTACGGTGCATTTTTCATTGAATTTATGAATCAAAGCTATAAAGTTACAAATACTTTTAATTGCGAGACTCTCGCGAGAATCTCACGAGATTTCTCGCTTGTCGCAGTTGTTATATTGATCTCGCCTCGAATTTTGAACTGCAATCACGCTCTCGTTCTCGTCTGACAATGCTTGTATGCATTTATTATAATTACAACAGAAATTTTTGATTAAAATAAAGAAAATTTGATTGCAATAATAAATACCAATAATTATACAAAAAATTGATATTAACCCTTGTTCGATTTAGGGGGCAAACTAAGGCGTTTTTTGGCGATACATTGGTTTGAAACTATTTCGTAGTGTTTCAAAACATATTTTGGCGACGCAACGAGGACGTCAGAGACGAAATTGGTTGAAACAGTTTCGTATGTTTTCAAACCGATCCGCTGGGCTGCTTTGAAACAGTTTCTAATTATTTCGTAGTAGAGGGGGTAAACGTCAAGAACACGGAACACCGGTAAAAGTTTCTTAAATCATTACATATGAGTTAAAAAGATAATAACTCTAAGTTATCCATTATTATTTGTGAAAATAAATGTTTGTACGTGTATAAATATTAAAATACATATATTTTACCTGTTAGAAAATAACAATAGAGTGTAGCCACGGAACCAGTTTTTAATCACAGTTTTGAATAGTGTTTATGTGCACCACAAATTCAAACTCATTCAAACGTCTAATTTAAATTTGACAGATTTAAATTTATACGTCATTATTTCAAAGTACAGTATTTAGCGATCCCCACGATGACGTCATGTACGAAATAGTTTTGAAAACATTACGAAATTGGTTCATCGCCAAAAAAACGCCTCTAATATCAGACAAAAGGCGGTAAAACCGTGAATCCGCAACTGGAAGAAAGATAACTAAATTTGCGGGGACATCTTGTAAAGATGGTTGACAAGATACCTGCGATCTTGCGAAGAAAGCCTGAAAAGCCAAAATAAGAGAAAAGAGAGAACAAGGAAAGCCAAGAGAAGATTGGAATGGGATCATACAGAACACGCTGATGAAGAAAGGTGTTACAGTATATACAAAGATCAAACACAACTTAACCTAACACACAAATATTCTGTGATTTAGATATATATATATATATATATATATATATATATATATATATATATATATATATATATATATATATATATATATATATATATATATATATATACCCTTTTCCATTTAATCCTTCATATACGAGTATTGATTAAAATATTTATACCGTACATGACATTTGCATCGAAGTCACCTTACAGATATTGGCAGCTGGCTTTATGCTTGCAGCGCTAAATCTGAATTTAATTTAATCTCACGAAGTTGAGATAAATTGACATTGAATTTATTGAATATTTTCTTTTGTACTTAAATGTATATTATTAAGATGGACTGCGTTTCTAAAAGTAATATAAATATAATGGATAAAATGAATGTTTGTGCAACTAAACTAGTCACATAACATTAACTTACACAATCAACGATAGTTCCGAAAATGGCACCAAATGTCATTTTGCCAATTTAAGACTGGTCTGAAGAGAGTAGCAGAACTAATTTTATGCAGGAAATAATTATTGCTCAAAAAAATAAATTTTAGATCTATTAATATTTTGATGAATACAGGGCTGACATGATAGTGCGTTACAACGAACAACGATACACTTTTATATAAGGCGATTTGAATGCGAGAAAAATAAATAAAGAATGGCGAAAAGTAATGATTCAGTTGAAGAACAGAGTTAAAGGTAGTACGTCGGTTGATTAAAGTAGGTATAGATAATCATTAAATAGAAACTAGAACCTAGAGTGGAGTTTGAGTTTATAAAAGATACCAAAGAAAAAGTAATATGTATTTCTGATATTCTAGAAAATTCCTGAAGAAATAGTAAGTTGAACAGAGACTCGTGACTAAATAAACAGTAGGTACATACTAGTATAAATAGTATAAACTTCAATCAAACAAAATGTTAGTACGTGTAAATAAATACTGGCGAAAATAGAAATTGCCATTGTTAGTTTCGATTCACTACATTTTATTAATTAGTTTGAATTCAATCAATAAATGCTCTATTTAATTAAATAAACTTTTTCGTCATTTCAAATGAGTTTTAATTTAACGAACGCAGTTTAAACCGTTACAATATAAGTACTTGTATTTTGATTTATACAACCAAAATTAATTAAACATAGCATTTTACTTAAATTTTAGATTTGGTACCAATATTTGATTTCATGGGCACTGTATAGATTTATGCACGTAAACGAGGGACACCGTATCGATATAATCACTCAACATAAATCTATCGTCATAGATAATATATTAAATCATGATGCAATTACCAGCCTACGTTTCCAGATCATTTACGCTAATAATGCGAATAATTTGCAGCAAAAATGACCACATTATTTATTGACAGCAAGATAACTAGAAAATTTAAACAAGTGGATATATGATATACGTGTATCTCGTATGTATTCGTACAAGAGTCGTTCAATAGATAAAAAAAGATGAAAAAATGCAGTATTCGAAAATCTACCCTATAATTCGATTTCAATATTTTCTCGATGAAGTTTGTCACTGTTAAAAAATAATCATTGTAAAGCCATGACGGAAGGGATTTAAGAATATTTATACGAGGGTCTTGTTAGAATTATAAAGAATAAGAAAATGAGGTAGGCCGTGGAATTTAATATTTGCACCTTTGCACTATCATTTTAAACAATTATATATCTGTTATTTGAAATTAAATTGAGAAAGATACGTCAGTTAGAAATTTAATTAATCAAGTTATTTAAAGCATCGCTCTGTGTGAATATATGGAACTAACCAGAAAACATTGACTATGTTTACACGTATAGCAAAAAAGTACTTTGACTTGACTTTGACTTTCAAAACTCTCGCCTATTACTTTTCTTCCTCAAGTCAAGTCCAAAATAAAATAGACTTGACTCATATAAGTGACGTTTAAATAGTCGTGTGAACCAACGAACGAAACATACTTTACTAACAGTGACATCTAGTTTTCA
The DNA here is from genome assembly GCA_963082715.1 of Harpalus rubripes. Taxonomy (NCBI): domain Eukaryota; kingdom Metazoa; phylum Arthropoda; class Insecta; order Coleoptera; family Carabidae; genus Harpalus; species Harpalus rubripes. The sequence goes on from OY720460.1 coordinate 32,467,484, forward strand.
TCCACAAATTCCGAGATATTTAATTACACAATTTTGTGTTTTCTATCTGAATTTAAAATATTCTCGAATTTTAAAATATTTTATGCGATTATTTTTTAATCTACTTAAATTTAGTAACTGTAGTTTACTATCCATTATTTCTATAAATAATTTATTCTTTTTATGATTATGATAATAGTTAAATACGTAACTTACATCACACGTATTATAACCAAACTTTACTTTGCTGTCAAAGTCAAAGTTGAGTGAAGGACAAGTAACAAACGTAAAGTGAAGTATATTTGACCTTATGTGTAAACGCACCATTAAATTGACTTTTCATAAGTCGCCTTTTAAAAGTCAAGTGAAAAATAAATATAAAAGTAATAGAACAATCGTATAACACGACGTGGATACATTGTAAAGTGAGGTGAGGGAAAATATTTAAAAAAAGAAACAGGGAGTGCACATACTGGTTAGAAATGAACGAAGCGGTCAACCGCTATACTGTGGCCATACTAAGTTCTCCCCACCACTCAACCGAGGCCCAGAAATTCTCATTCTCACGTATATTATATTATTACATTATAATTATTCCGATTAATAATTATTGTAATAATTTATTTATTTAACTTTTTTCTTAAAATATATCAGTTCAATTAAATTATTCCTATTGTTTTAAAAAGTTCATATTGTTGTTAAATTTGTCTCTTCTTGGTTGTTGGTATTTGTACAATTCATGATTTATTAACAGCTATACCTACATTGTTTAACAATGACACTTTAACTTATCGTGGACGATTAGGGACCACTATATTGAGGAGCTATACACACACTTGGATATTTATTCGACATGAACACGGACTTTATTTGCTATTTATACTATTTATTTACACATATTTACACTTAGACTAACTTATTGTTATTGATAACACTAAACCTAACAAGCAACTAAACTGCTACATGGTAACTGTGCTCCAACTCCGACATGAGCATCTAATCCCGATTGACTAAAAGCTAAAAGGTTAACATATTCATGAGAGGAAATCTGAAGGATGCAGGGTACAGGGTATCATATGGCATCCATAACCAAATATCAACCTTACACAACACGTAGGCTTGCAATAACTTACAGACTTAATTGTCAATACTCTAAATATCGATAAATATTGTTATTGCAACTATAATTTAGAAGAGTTTATAATAAGGCATTTGCTTATAATTTCCCTGCAGTTGCCTTGTTACATCCGCCATAATCATCTGATTTGGCGTTACGAGAGATTTTGGCTATTACTTGGACTTAAAAAAAATACGGAATAGAACATTTTCGTCTGAAAAAAAATTGATGTTGCAAAAGTGTAATTTATTGTTTAAATTGGAGCATGAGTTTGATTATTCTCCAGACTTACTTAAGTTAATACGTTCGTATATCAGTGACCGTAAACAATTTGTACAGTACAATAACCACAAATCTAATTTTTTCACTCCCCACTCTGGTGTTCCTCAGGGCTGCAATTTGGGTCCCCTTCTCTTTGTTTTATTTATTAACGGTATTACTAAGTGTTTGGAGTTTTCAAATAGTCTTCTATATGCTGATGATTTGAAACTATTTAAAGTCATAAATACTTGTAATGACTGTCATGAACTACAAAAAGATATTAATAACCTACTAGCTTGGTCGTCTTCTTCATATCTATTTTTCAATTTTTCTAAATGTAAAATTATGTCTTATGCCATGAAGCACAGTCGGATTATTGTCCCTTACTGGATGGAGGGTGAGTATCTACAAAGGGTGAATAATCATAGGGATTTGGGAGTTGTATTTGATCCGAAATTACAGTTTGATTTGCATTATAATTATATTGTAAATGCTTCTTATAAAAGCTTGGGTTTTATAATATGCAACTCGCAATTTTTCAAAAATCAAGCAACACTTAAATCCCTGTATTACTCGCTTGTTCAATCTCGACTTGAGTACTGTCTTATTGTTTGGAATCCAATATACGACTTGCACAGTAATAACATCGAATGGGTGCAAAGAAAATTTGTACGGTATTGTGCACGAAAAATTTCAATAAATTTTAATCCCCTGAACTATAGTTATACTGCTGCCCTACTACATCTCAATATGTTTACATTGGAGTCCAGACGTAACATGTACTCCTGTCTGTATCTACATAAATTATTATCAAGCAAAATCGACGACACTACTGGCTTAAACAATGTTTACATTTATATTCCTTTCATCCAGAATACATACGAGCATTACATTTTATATTCATCACATAAGGAGAAATTATTTTCTAAAACGTCCAATTACCCGATTGTGTATCATTTACAATGATATTTTAAGGAAAATAGGTACTGAGGTTGACATTTTTAACATAAATTACGTTGCTTTTAAAAATATTTTGATTTCTAATCTACATACATTTTGATATAAATAGAATAAATCTTATTCATATATATATTTATATATATATATTCCTTCTATTGTGTATTATTTTTTTTTATTATTATTTTTTATGTATCTATATTGTGTTTCACATTTTGTCTACGTCAAACATGTTTTTTGGGTTTTTGCTAATTTGTGTATTTCTGACCCCCTTGTAATTGGGATATTATATCCTGTAAGGAGGTCAATAATAAATAAATAAATAAATAAATATTTTGAAAGTCTTCAGCATTCCAAAATATTTGTTGGGTGCTTTTAAAAAGTGTAAGGAAATACTGATAAAGTGTATTTGTTCTAAATAATTTAATCCATTTGTCATATTCTCAATCATTCTAGCGTAACACTCATATTTTCAAATTAAAATATGTTGTAACAAAATTTGGTTTCACGAAATTAAATTCTTTATTTAATGTTCATTTATTAAAACAGCCGACCGTCAAGCGCCATGTGCTCCATTCTTAACTGAAACGAAAAACAAACGACAAGTTGTCTTTCTTTTATCATTAATTAAACAAAAATTTGGCACCCCGTGTTTATTTTCTTTAATTAGCTACTTTCTATCTGTCAGTCAGAGTTCTGTCTGTTCCCTTTCTAACAATCCACAGACCGCAGGCAGAACTAAGCAAAATTCAAACAACCGCAAATAGCTCCACTGCTGGGAAGTAAAATCATAAACAAAATGTAACAGTGTTTACAACTGTTTATCCATGGCAGCCTTTGATTTCGCGATATTCATCATGCCGTGAGCAACACCTCTTCAAACTTATTTTTCTCATTTTTAAATTTCAACATTTTTTGTTTTCACAGCCTGCTATAGAAGACATCGTAAAATATTGATAAACAAATGAAGAGTGTTTGGTCAATATAGCTTTGAAGTTCTGTGATTTATGACTGTAATTTATAGGTCAAATACCTGAAATAGTTTGAATTGGCGAGAAACAATATTTTGTTTGTCAATGTGAAAGTGATGTTCAAAATAAATATTTATTATTAGAACTGAATGAAATAAATATTTGCGAAATTTTGTTATTGCGTTAAGTATATCGGTACAACATTAAATGATGTAGTATTTATATTTAATACAGAAACAATGGGGTTTTCTACCATTTTTTAAAAAATTTCTATATTAATCGTGTTAAAAAAATGAATCTCCAATATTTTATATGTCCAGCATGTGCATAAATCCCAAGAAAAAAATAAAAATCTGATGTGGACACCACACGACTTCCTTGTACGCAAGACCAATATGAAGATGAAGTATAGACTTAATTATAAAATTGCACGTGTTTGACGCAATTTGACATTAACATCTATTTTTTATTTTTTTGTTATTTTTTGTCCTAATCCATAGCAAGCTTCATTACAAAAACCAAAAAGTATATAAGTTTTAAATTTACATATCTCGCTTATACAAAGGGCTAATTTAATAATACTTGATGTGCTAGACGCAGAATTTAATTCTCTAAAACTCTTATTTGAAGCATTTATTTCTAAAATCAAAATGAAACAACTTCAGGTAATATATCACTTCCGGTTAGCCTGTTATAACCAAAATCTGCTATGTTATTTCAATTGATATAAAAGTCTTATATACCAAATTTGAAATGTTTTGGATTATATTTTAATATGGTTTTTCATTAAAATCTATTATAGGCTTCAAATAAAGTACCATTTCTGGAAATTATGTAATGACCAAAAACAGAGGTGCACAACTAGATGTTATAGAAGTCCTAAATACAAAATTTCAACTTTCTACGGCTTACCGTTTTTGAGTTATGCGAGATACATACGTACGTACAGACGTCACGACGAAATTAGTCAGAATGGATTCAGGGATGGTCAAAATGGATATTTCCGTTGAAATCTCAAAACCGAAATTTTTCGCGATTACAATACTTCCTTTACTTCGTACAAGAAAGTAATAAAGTTGAAAATTCCTTGTGACGTAATAGCCCCTAAAGAAAGAGATACTACTACTCCCCTTTTGTGAAACAGAAATAAGACAAAGAAAATAGAGTGAAAACTACGTCAAAATAGAAGCGTAAAGTCAAACAATTAGACAAACACATAACTTGATAATATATAGTTTTGATTAATTAATGTCATTTAGGCCCGCTCCAGCACCTCTAATTAAAGTGACAGTTAGAGATGTGATAAACTAATAAAATAACCATCGATTATGTTGAAAAATTATTCCTACCACCTTTGGTTAGAGCTAACTGGAAGTTATTGTTCGCCTTACTTCTAAACTTCAGTTTAATTCCTAACTAATGTTTAATAAACTGTTACTTTAACTAGGGGTGGTAGGATCATGCCTTAATATCAACAAGTCACAAAAACAAAAGTATTGTAATGTGCAGTGCCCGCTGTCGCCGCCACTGTTACCCCCTCTGTCCCCGTCACTGTCGCCGCCGCTGTCGCAGGGACGAGCGAGTGTCTATTGTTAGCGATGACGCAACCGACTTGTCGGAGCCTGTTTAATTACGCGGTTGATATAACCTATTGTGTTTTATCTGGAAGTGTTCTAGTGAGTTCTGGAATACGGATGCCGGGGTATATAAGCACTGTTAGCGAAGGCATTGGACAGTCTGATATAAATAAGCGTTGCGTGTTAAACAGTTGGTGATATAAACAGATAGTCGACAAGTTGTGAATATAAATAAATATAGTTGTATAAATGAATAAGTGAGCTATATATTGTTTAAATAAATAATCTTAGTGTTTAAGTGTCTTATAATATTCTTAGTCTTAATTAGTGTTTAATATTTGTTTAATCGTAGTGTTTGTTATATTTATCATCTTTTAATTATATTTAATATCTATTTATCGTTATAATAAACTTTTATTTTAATTAATAATAATTGTCTAATATTTACACTTCACCCAAATAAATATAAAAACGTTACAGAATATTCCCGCAGGCCCCAAGCATATAAAATTAGCAGAAATGGGCTATAACGTTAACGTCACAATTTCAAGTGTTGGTAAATTTCTCTAATTTATAAATTTAGATTTATTAATTTAAATTTAGAAATATAAAATGTTCTTAAATGTATTTGTTGGTTCATAATGAATTTAGATTTGTAATTTAGATTTAAAAAAAATATATTTGAAATTTTATATTAAAATTTTTAAATCTCACCAATCAGAATACAGTTTTCTTTCAAACTCATAGCAACAAGTAACTAAATAAACAAAATGATGTGACAGTTGTTGACTTTTGAAAATTCTTCAAAAATAGGTATAATAAATATAATTCATAATGGATTTTCAATATAAATTAGGTATCACATATAATATTAACAGTAAGTTAACAGTTTGTACACTTAAAATAAATTTTGAAAAACTGTCAGCTATCGGGATTCGAACAAAAGCCCTCTATCGGACATATAGATCACATTTTAAGTTCCCTAATAATGATATTGTAACGTGGAACGTCCGCCGTCGCCGCCGCCGTAAGCGAGTGTCTATTTATAGCGATGACGCAATCGCGCTAGTAGCTGGGCGAGGTAAACAGACGAGTCGCGACCTGTTTAATTACTTCCGGTCGCCTGAATCTTTTGTGTTCATTTTTATTATGTGTTCGAATATTTTAGAGCTTTTCTAGAAAATAATGGCAGCTGCATATAAGGGACGTAGCTATGCTCGAGAGACAGTTAGTGACATACAAAGTCATAGAGACACATGGAGTGTTAGAGAGTAAAATGTTAGTGAGAAGCACAGCAGTATAGTATTGAGAGTATGCAGTTGGTGTCGAGTAGGTACTCGGGAAGTTACTGGTATATTGCGATAGCTGTGGATGTAAATACTCGGTAGTGTTGACGAGTATTGGGAAGCTATAGTTTGCAAGAACAGTAACGGCGAGTCGGAAAGTTACTGATATACCGGGATAGCTGTTAAGAGGCATATTTACCCCTGTGTTGAAATATGAAGCGAAAACTCAAATAAGTTGTTCCTTTACTAGAACTACGAGTATTAACATTTTAAAAAATTCAACACAACACAAACTTACTTGCGATATTAACCTGTATTTTAAAAAAATAATTATTGAAATTTATTAGTATTTGACTTTGATTTTATGGGAAAATCGAGAAATGCTGTTTTGCCTATAAAATCAAAGTCAAATATTAATAGATTTCAATCATTATTTTTTTAAATGTAGGTTAATATAGCAAGTAGGTTTGGGTTGTGTTGAATTTTTTTTAAATGTTGATAGTTCTAGTACAGTAACAATTTATATGAATTTTCGCTTCATATTTCAGCACAGGGATAAATATGCCTCTTAAAGAGAATCCTCGGTAGTGTTGAAGAGTATTGGGAAGCTAGGTATATGGGGACAGTAACGGCAAGTGGAAGCTAAAACTCGGCAGTGGTTTTGAAGAATTGTAGCATACGGACAGTCGGTGATACTAAGGCTGTGGAGGTTAGACAGAGAGTTACATAAATAGACAGTGTTGTGAAAGAAGTGACTTCTGTCCGAGCAGTTAAATATACAGACGCTGTTGAGTCAGTTGAATATATAGACGCTGTGGAGGTCGGTAGGCGGACAGTTAAACGTGATATAAGTATATAGTGATATAAATACAGGGATATAAATATCGCGTAAACAGTCTACAAGAGTCTGCAACAGACCGGCAGTCTAAGATTGGAACGCGTAGTGAAATAAATAATTTGTAATATCGTGGAAATAAATAGTAGTGTTAATTGGTTAAATAAATAGTGTTAATTAGTTTTTAATAATTGTTTAATATTAGTAATAGTAATATTTAATTATAGTTTAATAAACACTTAATTTTAATTAATAATTATTGTCTGATATTTACACTTCATCCAAATAAATAAAAATGTTACAATATATATCCAGAAATCACGAGATGATCTATATGTTCTACTTAAAGATTAGAGATCCAAATCATCCAAGCATTTTACTAAAAATGCTCTACAGAATGGAAATGATCTCCATCGTAAACTAAATCATGATCCAGATTAAGAACTAGATCACCTTAAATCATATTCTGTTAATAACAAAATCTAGATCATTTAGAAATTTCTTTCCGAATTATTACCAGTCATGGAAAGAATTATGAAAATAGCGTAAGATCCATGAACTTGTAGGCACATCGTGATATAAGTGGGTAAGAAAGATATGAGCATCAGAATAAACTAGAATAAGAAGATCAATTAAGTCATGCACAACTATAAAAATTTGTATTTCAGAGTTCAAGTTTAAATTTATCAAGTAGCTCAAGCAAATACTAGGAAATTGTTTCTTGTTTCAAAGAGAAAAATAATATATTAAAAATTTCTCATTGTAATTATTATTAAATATTCATACTAAAAACTATGTTTGTAATAGAGAAAGGTCAAAATGTTAACAAGAACTTATCATATAATTTTACAAAACATAATTACGAGTAGTTTTTTAACCTCCACTATCTTTAATTATTCAAATTATGGGTTATAAAGAAATGGGAATTCCTTTTCCCAGATATTACTCTTTTTATGACTGTTTTAATTTTGCTACACACAGAAGGTTCACAGTCTACAATGTGTTAAAATGTTTCATTATATCTTTTTATTTATATTCTGTATGTGTTTTGCTTTTATGCTGATATAAAAAATGAAACTGTTCAGTTAGTTATAATTGAAACAAAACTTTTACCCCGCAAATTTTATAAATTAAATTATAACTTATTACTTCACAAGATTTCAAATTTATAATTCAATTCATTTCTTGAAACTCAATCTTATAATTAATACAAATACAATTCCACAGTCACTCAGATGTAAATAATTAGATAACATTGAAGATGTAAGCGCTGAAAGCTTATATTCGTAAACACAATTTTATACAAAACAAACAACAAACTATTAATTCAGTTATGTAACTAAAAATTTGCAAATTAATGGAAAAGTGTACATGTTCAAAAATTCATCAATTTTATAATGTAACAGTATAGTACGAATAGCGAATGAAAGTTGACGTTGAGATTATTTAATAGATGTGATTTGTTTTGAAAATATTTCCCTATATTTGATGTGAAAGGAAACTCAATACCAGGAGGCATTTAAAATGACCTAAAAATTACCAACGAGAATTCTCGAGACCCGAGAAATTGATAAGCTAATGCACAGATTAAATGCACTACGAGCGAGGAACAAATTGAAATTAATATGGGCACCTGGGCATTCAGAGATCGAAGGAAACCAGGTAGCAGATAGTCTGGCTAAAAAGGAGACATGTTTTCCTTTCACAGGACCAGAACCGGCTTTCGAAATCTCAGCGAAGACAGTTAACCTGGAAATAAAACATTGCTGAATCAATGTCACAAGAATCACTGGTTGGAGTCACCAGGGCAGAGACACTCAAAGCTCTTCCTAAATGAACCAACCAAGAAAAGAAGGGGACATTTACTCCTAATGAGCAAACAAGACGTTAGATTAATAAAAGGACACTATCTACTAAACAAACACTTGCACACGATGGGACTAACACAAGAACCAACATGCAGGGGGGGTGGTGAAGAGGAAGAAACCCCTGAACTCCTTATATGTCACTTTGAAGCCTTTGCGAGCAGCAGATATAACATCCTGGGGAAAAGATCCAACAAGATATGCCAAAAGATTTAGATCTGAAGAAAACCCTGGAGTTTATTAAACAAACAGGACTCCTAGAATAGGAGTAAATCTGGAGAGTACAATAGATTTACAGGTCGCAGTACAGGGATCCACAGGAGACCACCTCTTGTAATATAATAATAACGAAGAGGGATCTGTAAACATCTGAGTGGAAGGAGAGAGGTGACAACAAGCAATTCCTTCAATCAAATATTTAGGAAGAAAATATCCCCAACCTAACGCCCAAACTCAGGCTTGAAAAACGCGGGCTAAGTATTCTGCGTTAGATTGGGGAATATTTAAAGAAATTGCGAAAACCATGTCAATTTGAGATCTTAATTTTTTGAACACGGTCCCGCGTTCGGTACTCTTGCCACTTCCTTTTATATTCACAAATAATTTCCAAATATGAAATTATATGGAATTTTGGTTTGCACGTCTTTAAGGACCCTTTTTTATTTTTCTTCAAACGACACGATGCTCAGATTTTTTATCACTATTAGATTTCAAGTAATGGGGTCTAATTTATAATTTCCATCGTGGCAAAATTGTACCATTGAAAGAGAGTTTATTTTAGCTTTCCAACGATGTATCTATGTATCAAGCAGAAAATGCAAGAATTATCAATTTTATAGGGTAAAAACAATTATTGTGGTTTATTTAAAACATATGGTAACTATGAAAAAGTATACAGGCTGTCCAAGTTAACGTGCTCACACAATTGTTGTCTCTTTAGAAGACCATTTTAGTGGTGCCGTTATTTGAAAAAAAAAAAATCCGTAGGTCACTAGATATAGGCAAAAATGAAAATTTTGCAGTTTTTTTGTGAATACCTACATACTTTCGAAATGTGAAATAGAACTAGATTTTAATTTATACCTTTTTAGGCCACTTTTTTATGTTCTTTCGAATGAAGATGCTTATTTTTTATAACTGTTGAATTTGGGGGCGTCAAGATGAGCATTGGCACAAGGGCGACAAAATGGTACGGCGCGCCCCTGATGATTGCGAAACATGGATCGTGAGCAAGAAGGAAAAACACTATTTGCAACGTTTTGAGATGTAGTTAGCAAAACAGAGAAGATGGTCCGTATTACGAACCCACTTATTGGGCGCTTTTGTTAAAAGTGACATTTGTCCTCCTAAGAATATTATATAAAAGCGTGCTTCATAATAGCGCTATTATTATAATAATGTGTTTGTAAAACTGGCCAATAATTTTAATAGAAATAAGAAAAAAAAATACTAACTGGATTGGACATATTTTAACAAGGAATTATCTACAAATGATAATTGAACAAAAGATACAGAGAAGAAAAAAACGAGAGAGAAGGAATGATGAGAGGATGAAGAGAAAAGTACAGGACAGACTGGTGTGTATGCAGAAATTCCGCTGAAGTATGTCTAAAGAAAAGATTATTAAAACCATTTACTGATGTTGATCCAGTTACTGAATAATCTACACAATGACTATGTTTATCTCGACGTTTGAAGCCGCTTGAATTTAGTAAATCCCTTTTCAATCTTCGAAATAAACGATCGAGATTAATATTTGAAGCCGATTGAAAATGTCAAGTCAAGCCTATAAAATAACAGGCTTGGACTTACGAAGTGGCTTGACTTCTGTCGAAATAAACAGTGAAGCTTAACACATAAAACTTAGTAAAATAGTCGAAAAGCGAAATATTTGGAGTGATGAAGAAATAAATGTTTTTTTAATGTTTTTGAAAGAGAAGACAAATAACAACATGACAATTTTTAGATTTTGGGGTTATATATCCAGGATGAAATTAGATCATATACCTTTCCCTTTGCCTGCATAATCGAGTATTTAAGTATCTTTTTTTAGTCGATACGAATTTAAAGAAGATTGAAAAAAACTCAATCCTATTTTCAATCCGCTGAGATAAACCAATAGGATTTTTCAAGTCATAATATACTTGAAGCCGCTTGAATTATCGAGATAAACGTAGTCAATAAGTTCGAAACATAAATCAATTACTTTGTTTATTAATTTATCAAAGTGAAAAATAAACTAACTAGAGCGTATACGGCAATTGCAATATCGGTAATACAATAAAACCAAACAATTAACATTACCATAGAAACTCGCATTATATAATATCAATTGCATTCAGTTTGCTTAAGTCGGACCTAATTACTAGGTCCTGGCTACTGGGCTAATGCTAATAATGTTTCAAGTGGTGTAGAGATTTATTTATTCAAGCGCTAAACAAGCTGTTGAGGTTATATTGGTTTCGGTAGCAGTAGCAGTAGCATTGTGTTAGCTATCATTCGGGTTCTGGAGAAACAGGAGTAAGCTATGCATTAACAAACCTGGAATTAAATTGTATCTTGAATGAATTGATAACAGCTTTAGATGATATTTTTTTTTTATTTACCATATAATATTTACAATCTGTTATAATAACAATAAGTAAATTTTATAACAATGTATATTACAATAACAGGAGGAAGTTAGCACCCACTGATGTGTGATTAAGTAATTTATTTATCTTTTTAATTAACAATTAAATCTGTAGGGTAGGTCAAGCGGGCGGTATCGCTTTAATCTGGTGGTGTCTTCACTGTTGTCTAATAGATTTACTGCTGTGCGATTTGGATGGTTTTCCAGGCGTTTTATGTATTTTGCGCTGAAATTTGTTATTTCTTCTTTCACTGTCTTTATGTTTAAGTCATTTTGTATTGTCGAATTTTTGACGTACCAGGGTGCGTCGAGTATTGATCTGAGCGTTTTGGATTCGAATCTTTGGATAATTTTTATGCTTGAGTTGCTTGCGGTTCCCCAAAGTTGAACACCATATGTCCATATGGGTTTTAATATTGTTTTGTATAGCAGGAGTTTGTCATTTGAAAGTTTAGAGTTTTTACCAAGCATCCAGTGCATCTTTTTGTATTTTAGATTAAGTTGTTTTCTTTTTGTTTTGACGTGAATAGACCAAGTCAGTCGTCTGTCGAGGTGTAGTCCTAGGTATTTCACTACATTCACTTGCGGAAGGGGTTGATTGTTCAGTGCTACTGGTGGACATGTATGTTTTCGGGTCGTAAAAGTGATGTGCGACGATTTTGTAGCGTTAGCTTTAATTTTCCACTTTTGTAGCCAAGATATCGGCCTAAATTCTGTAGTGGTCATCCATATTTAAGATTTCCAAATTTAATCCAGCAATGTAATTTAATAAATTTTGAATGGATTAAAGTTAAATAATAATTAATTACGAACTACAGATAAAAACAGAAATCTTTAAATAAACTACCCAAAAGTGAATAGGGATATTAGTCCAGTCTGGTCCAGTCAATGGAAACCAAAAAAGACCTCTGCCTTACAAAAGACTTGGGGTAGAAATAATTTTAATATTACGTCGTTTAGATCGAAATTCTGATAAAAAATATCTGATGTGGACACCACACGACTTCCTTGTACGCAAGACCAATATGAAGATGAAGTATAGACCCAATTATAAAATTGCACGTGTTTGACATAATTTGACATTAACATCTATTTTTTATTTTTTTGTTATTTTTTGTCCTAATCCATAGCAAGCTTCATTACAAAAACCAAAAAGTATCTAGGTTTTAAATTTACATATCTCGCTTAAACAAAGGGCTAATTTAATAATACTTGATGTGCTAGACGCAGAATTTAATTCTCTAAAACTCTTATTTGAAGCATTTATTTCTAAACTCGAAATGAAACCATTTTATTCAAGAAAAACTGTTAACAACTTCAGATAATGTATCACTTCCGGTTAGCCTGTTTTAACTAAAATCTGCTATGTTATTCCATTTGATATAAAAGTCTTATATACCAAATTTGAAACGTTTTGGATTATATTTTAATATAGTTTTTCATTAAAATCTATTACGGGCTTCAAATAAAGTACCATTTCTGGAAATTATGTAATGACCAAAAAGAGAGGTGCACAACTAGATGCTATAGAAGTCCTAAATACAAAATTTCAACTTTCTACGGCTTACCGTTTTTGAGTTATGCGAGATACATACGCACGTACGTACATATGTACGTACGTACGTACAGACGTCACGACGAAATTAGTCAGAATGGATTCAGGGATGGTCAAAATGGATATTTCCGTTGAAATCTCAAAACCGAAATTTTTCGCGATTACAATACTTCCTTGACTTCATACAAGGAAGTAAAAATCTGGTGTGGCCAACACAATACCTCCCGCCATTTACAGCCCGAGTCACAAAAAGTTTTTTGGATTAGCGAATTTTACTCTAATTTTGACAGTTTATTTCTTAAAATATAGTCTAATCTAATCCAAGTAACTACTGTTTTTAAACCCCTCAACAGGATTAAATCCCAGTTACAGAGTGGGTTCGAACCCAGGGCCCCGAGGGCACTCATGACATGAGGCGTTGCTCTTACCATTGAACCACCGGAACTATAATAAAATGAAGATTAAATTTTAAATACCGGGATAGAATAGAATTCACTAATCCAAAAATGAAAATTAGCTTAAATATTTTTGCGAATCGTTAATTTTTATTAATCTAAATACATGCTGGAAACTGTATTGAATTCCTTTTCTATTGTTCTATTTACTTTTCCTTTTTAAAACCTTACTAATATTATTATGAAATGATTAGTTCTTTGATAGTGACATTTACCTATCTGTCAAAAATATAATCTATAATTTGGTATTACAGACTTTTCTATTTATTGGAACAACAAATTAGATTTTGTTTACAAACGATCAACCGGAAGTGATACTTAAAAGCTCATTGCTATTTCAAACATGGAATTGACGGGAGGTCATGTTTTGGCCACATCAGATTTTTTAATAAAAGAAATCCGACTTGAAAAGGTTAAATATCATTTTTTCGTGATTTATCATTATAAAAATTAAATAATATTATTGAATTTTTTAAATTAAATTTAAAATCTTGTAGACTATGCTTTAAAGATAACCACAACTCGTTGGTTACATTTATTTATTTAAAATGCTCTACAAAAAATTCCAATTACAAAGCAGAACAAAATAAAATACCTAAAATTTATAAAAAATGAATAATAAAAGAACATGACATTTAAAACAAAACAAAAATATAGATCAAACAATCAAAGATAAAAGTGAAAAAGCTTTACTGATAATGAACGTGAAAAAAATAACTAGATTTTAACAATGTAACAATGAAATTTCTTTGAAGTTTGTATATTGAAAAATATCTACATGACTGAGTTTTTGGTTAAGCTGATATAAATTAAACATATCTGTTGAATTAATCAAATACAAGTAATTTGTTTATAAAATTCAACTACATGCTTTTCAAATTTACAAAAATGGAATATACTTGATATTAGTCTGGTGAATATGGCTATCTTTCTATAAAAACTTTACAAACGACGTCGTGGCGTAAAATCCATATTTCTTGTTTTAAAACCCAATCATAAATTAAACACATGTCACACATCTTTTTATCCGGGTGAAAAATTGTTGTTCCCAGACAGTAAAAAAAAACGTTGTACTTCTTTGGCCGTAACTTTATCGCAACTAATTTTTTGTAGTGATTGACAGGGTACTTTTTATATGCGATTTTTATTTTCAACTTTGACCTTATCCAAAATCTACATGAATGACACTTCCATATAAATTTGTATACAAGAGTAACGTCAAACTGAATTTGCAAGTCATATAAGTATCGTGTCAGTTTCAAAAAGTATTATATTAATTTACAAAGGAATATCAGGTTTATTTCATCTTATTTAATGTGTTTTACACTATCCAGGGAGGCACAACCATTTTGCTCACTATTAACTTTTTTTACCTTCCGTCACCTTTAGGTAAGGAAGGTATTGTCTTTGGTCAAAATATTCGAAGATGAGATTTTAATCAATAAGCACGTTTTAGGGTCCCTAGAATACTAATTTACTATTTTTACGATGATGTCTGTATGTGTGTGTGTGTGTGTGTGTGTGTGTGTGTGTGTGTGTGTGTGTGTGTGTGTGGATGTGTGTGTGTGTGTGTGCGATAACTCTAATACTACAGTTACAAAAATTAAAATTTTTTCGTACACTCCTTCGTTGCATCCATATGAAGAGCTGATTAGATTTTGATTACAATTGGTCAACCGGAAGTACCATCATTTGAAGATTTTAACAGTTTTTCTTGAAAAAACTATGTTAAATATAATTTTTTCACGTTTGATGTTTTTATAAATATTAAAGAATATTTTATTCTCTATACGATTTGTATGCAATTTATACTTAATATTAAATGGATATAGAGTTGAAAAATTATAAAGAAATTAAATTTCATAAAGTAGCCATAGCTTTGGAAACAGCTACTATATTAAGAAAATTCTGATTGAAAGATGTCAGTGTCAAGTGAAATTGACATAGTCTGTTTGTCTTATAATTTACTGGAAATATAGGATCTTTTGCTTTCTGTATGGAATTTGTATAAAATACATACAACTGCTTTAAGGTAATGTACAAGAAATAATAATAATAATAATAAATCTTTTATTTCTGCAGATACATTACACTGTATATAGAAAACATCACAAAATAATAATTTTCTGTATGAAATTTGCATAAAATACATGCAACTGCCGGAAGGTAATGTACAAGAAATAGAATATTTAATTTAGCAAGGAACTTTCCTTATGAAATTTGTACAAAATACATAGAACTGACGGAAGGTAATGTGCTGGTCACATCAAATTTTTTGTTAATGAAGTGGGTATCTGAGATGAGCGAACATATCATATCCTAACGAACTAGATAGGTAAGTACAAAAGAATTTCGGCGAGATGGGTGTCGCGTTTGTTGACTGTGAATAAAAAAAAAACGCATTCGACTGGAAATTTTAAAAGGACACGTTTTTTTTAATAAAAATACTTAATATTTTTACAAAATTTAAATAAAACTTGTACGATATCTTCTACATGAAATGGTTTGAAGAATTGTGGAGGTCGTATTCCACCACAGAGGCCAATTTGACATTAATTTTTTTCTTAGTATTTACTTTTTTGTTCTATAGTTTTTTATTTTATTTTTTATGATTAACTGTTATGTATAAATAACATACTTTACCATTTTTACCCGAATAACATTTATTTTGTATATTTATAAAATTTTGCAATCATTCAAAATGTAAATATTATGATTTTTTTATGTGAAAGAAAAACTTCAAACAATATAACTAGTAACGTCTCATTGAATATTTTATTAAAACAAATGTTATTTATAGAACAATATTTAAACGGTCTACGCAACTAAACTCGTCACAAAAGTCCGCGCGACGTACTCGTATGCACGTATCTGCAACTGTTTTGACAACAGTTGCTGCAACTTGCAACCTACGTTACCAGACATACGCAGTTGCAAGAAGTATAGAATGTTTTCAGTCTCGACGTTGGTACTGTTGTCGCTTTTTAAAGTTTGAATCATTTATTTGTATTTTTAACTTTTGAGTAATTTTCGTGAAATACTCATTTTTCTTTAGTTTAAAATATGGATGTCTCGTATTCCACAGAGCTTTTTCTATTCTTACGAGATCAATCAGAGTTTGAAAAAATTCGTCTGATTTTATCTCAACTCCAGATCCTCCAGCTATTTTTAAATATCTCGTACTGTTTACCAACTGTTTACAAACAAATGTCAAACAGTTTAGGCAGTGGCGTACCTAGGGCGGGGCAAACAGGGCAGATGCCCTGGGCGCCAGAACCAAGGGGGCGCCGCTTGGAGCCCTTGGTATCCGTATGTAACTTGAGTGCCAGAATTTGAACTGTTAAAACTGTTGATTACTGTGCGTATTGACAATTTTTCGGAATTGTTGAAGCTCTCTATCTGTTTTTTCATCGTCTACTCAACGCTAGCAAATACTAAAAAACGCTGTGTCCATGGTTATTAAATCTGAGTCTAAAACAATATGGAGTGCAAAAGTGGAAGCTGTGAAGCCCATAAACAACTACCTTGACAGCATACTCCAAGTTCTCGAGACTATAAAGGACGATGCAAATGAGACGAGTGAAACAAGAAGTGATGCTACGCAATTGTACAACCGTATGTTGACACTTGATTTTCTGACTCTACTTGGATTTTGGACGAGAGTACTCTCATTCCTATTGATAGAGTTCAAAAAAGACTGCAAGATATAAATATGAACTTTCATGATACCGTCTTAGATTTGATAGTTTGAAGAGATTATTTTCGCACTGAAAGATAAACTTTGGTGACTGTAGCTCTGGAAATTGGACTTGTCTCTGTCAAAACTAGGATGTTGAAACCGAAAAACGCCAACGGCGAAAAATCTTCGAATAGCCATGCAAATAATATTGACTATTGCAGTTTCCATCGCTAGCTGTGCAAGATCTTTCAACAAATTAAAACTGATCTTAATTATGTGAGAGTCTCCATGTGTCAAGATCGATTAAGAGATCTTGCTTTGATGAGCGTTGAGAGAGAAGAAACTGAAAAGACCGATTTCGAGCACGTTATTAATGCCATTTTTGACCGTAATGACCCCCGGAACATATGGTATAAGTCTGTCGATCGAGTCGCGGAACACCCGTATATTATTTTGTTATTGTGCTGATTCATTCATGATTGAAATTACGTTATAATATATATGGATATTCTTAAGTAATTTCAACAACAATACAAATGCCACATATCTCGCTACACTAAAGCAAGAAAGAAGTAATCTTGATTTTACATTGTTGACAGGAGGCGCAATTACGACCCTTGCCCTGGGCACCATTTCACATAGGTACGCCACTGAGTTTAGGGATTTTTACTCCCTAAGCCCCTTTACTACGCATGCGTATCTTGATAGTTGCAGATACGTGTGACTAGTTTTCTAACAAGATGTAAAACTAGTTGCAGGAAAATTGTCACACTCACCTATCACACGTCAAAAATTGCATGAAACCCTTGAAGTTGCAGAAAATGTGTGACATGTTGCAGATACGTGCGTACGTGTGATAACCCCATAACGAAGGATTATAGGTTGTATGAATAGGGCTGAGAAAGTTGGGTTCCGTATCTGTGAATTATTGTATTGGCCGACTTGTATTGATCATTTCACCATGTGCTCACATGTCTTTCATTTGTTTTCAATAGCTTTTGATTAAATGGTGATATTTTATGACTAATATAACCTTTTTGATTCTAGTGAAATCAGTGCTTTTAAC
The DNA here is from genome assembly GCA_963082715.1 of Harpalus rubripes. Classification (NCBI taxonomy): domain Eukaryota; kingdom Metazoa; phylum Arthropoda; class Insecta; order Coleoptera; family Carabidae; genus Harpalus; species Harpalus rubripes. The sequence continues at coordinate 32,485,719 of OY720460.1, forward strand.
TTCTGAATAATATCTGTGGGTGTCTGTTCTGTTAGTGTCTATTAGTCGTAGTATCTTCAAAGAGACGACAGTTTCACCACACTGATGAGCTCCAATAAGAGCGAAACGGATTTGTGGTTACTAACTGGTTTGGCCAGCACTTGAAAAATGATCGAGAAGTTGCAGAGGTTATTCTAAGGATTTTTTTCCATTGCACATAAAGGAAGTAAATAGCTGTAAGTTTATAATATATTTTAGGGAAACTTTGTTTAACTCAACATAAATAGAAAAGTTGCGGAAACTGACGGTTCTAGAGTTAGTTAAGTTCATAACTATTTCTTCGGAATTGCTTACGGTAACTAAAATTTTCGCGCGGATTTTTGTGCCAAACCGCATAGTGCGGATGTGGAAAGACTTATAAGTACCAGAAATACTCTCGGAATAGCTTGTCGGTAGATTCCGAAAATGCGTTTGTATATTTATTACAAAATGCCTTCTCTGTCAGAGTGAGATCCCCGGCAAGCCACAATGATTTGGTTAAATAAGCATGAGCACAGAGTCAAGGCAACCCCTAAAGCCAAACAACAAAGATGGTACAATAGTATTTTTGCTGAGGCTATTGCCAATGATGAATATGAGGCAATCGAAAAATCTGTAGATAAGGTTGAGAGAAAAGCTGGCACAATTTTAGTGCTTATACAGAGTGTTTCTAAACCTGTATCACAAATTTTAAGCGTATATAGTACAGATCAAAATGAGTAAAAAAGCTGAATCATCATAGGTCTGATCTTCAATTGTTTCCGAGGAAAACAAAAAATCGAAGAAAAACTGACAAAGATAGCGATCGAACGAAATTTTATATATGCCAGTAAATAATGGCCAAGGTCGCCACAACATTTAAATGAGTATAATTATTATTTTTGATAAGGCTGAGAAGTCGTAACTTACGTATAGTTTTCGAGATATTACAGATAACTTCATAAAAACTCATTTTTCACTGTACCTGAGAAACTATTGAAGATCGGACCTATGCTGATTTTTTTTACTCATTTTGGTCAGTACTATATAGCCTTAAAATTTGTGGCACAGGTTTAAAAACACACTGTATAAATATAAATCCTATATTATTTTTAGTTTACGTTTTTTTTTAACTTTATTTGGGTTATTCGTAATAAATGAAAAATAACTGCACAGATTTTAATTTCCCACTGCACAATATGCTTTTCCTACTGCACATTTTGTGTCCAACTGCACGTTAGAATAACCTCTGAGAAGTTGATTCAGATACTAAAATCTTGTGAAACATGAGTGTTTTTCTTTATTAATATTATTTATTTTAACAATGAATTTTTAAATTGTTGGAATATTTCATTTGTGTTTCATCTCATTATTATAACAAGAGTTATAAATTATATGTATATTTCATGAGTTCAAATACATTCTAAAAATAAACACTATCTATAATAATAAAATTATTCCATTTCCAGTTTTCTTAAGTTCTCAACATTCTGCGATTTATGCTTGACTGCTTGTACTCAGATAAACAAGAACTTACTTAAATCACTTCTCCTTATCATTAATTTTAATGAATACAATAGGATGTTGTCACAGCTAGAAAAACTCTCCGTCGATCGGTTTATCTTACAAGGAGACAAGTTTAAGTTTTATTGGTTGCTAAGTTAATCACACACATCCTCACATACACCTTGCAGAGAATGTAATGTATGAAAGCAGAGAAATTTCTCTGTGCTGCACATCCGTTTCCTTTGCTAATTGGTTAGTTTGTTCTCTCGACAACCAATCTACGCAATAAATGTTAAGAGTCACAGTGCAAGTACAGGTTGCTACATAATCATACACATTAAGCATGTTCTGCAATAGTACACTAAGTAATTAATCGATTCGAAATTTTTATGTAGATATGTAGAGATATGTCTACTTCTAAAATTAACAACAACAACAAACGCCTAAAGTAAATTTATAATAATTATAATAGTATCAAAATTTAATAAAACTTGGAACGGAAGTAAAATATAACACGGTTACTCACGCGGTCTATAATCGTATTTACAAAATGTATTTAGTAAGCCAATAAAGCCCATCCCCCCATATATGAGCAGCCACACACATTTTGGAATATCTTGCTTTCAAACAACCACCAACCCCCCCCTCCCCCCTCCCCCCCGTCGTCTTACGTTCTTCTCCGTAGTACGTAACCTGTCTGTTTGCACCTGCCATTCAGTGTAACAACCTATTTCTTATTCTAATTTGTTTTGTTCTTTGTGTTTATTGAAAATGTGTTTACAGCCAGAAGATGTGCCTGGAGCAACTTTTTACCTTCCGCTACCCTTGGTAAGGAAGGTATAGGGATCGTGCTAAAAATCGCATTTCGAGATTTTGCTAAATGACCAAGTTTTAAGGTCCATAGAATCCAATTTTAACATTTTCACGATGATGTTTGTGTGTATGTATGTGTATGTAGATCCTTTACTCTAACTCAAATACTATCATTCAGAAACTTATTAAACCTTGTATTTCGAACTTTTTCTGTAATGGAAAGAGCCCATTAGATTTTGGTGTAAATCGGATAACCGGAAAGCTCAAAATAGTTTTTCTTCCAAAAATACCTTTAAATGTTATTTTTCGGGATTAATGTTATTAAATTTTAAATATCCTTAGTTACACAGTTCATATCTTAAATGTAACTGACAGATAAATGTCACTGTCAAAGAACTAATCATTTCAAATAAATAACAGTAACGTTTTAAAAATAAAATAGTAAATAGAACCCTTGTTATATGGAATGGATCTTAATACAGTTTCCGCAATAACTAAGTATGTAAGTATATATATTTAAATTAATAAGAATTAAATAGCGGGAGGTTTGGTGTTGGCCACAACAGATATTTTGTTTAATGATATTGAAGATCATTCGATAATACTAAAACTATGGCTGGAGTGTAGAGGTAACAGTTCTTTATTTGGAAGCTGTAACTATAGCAACAATTAATTCTTTGCTTTGCCGCTAGAGGCGTTCGTGCAAATTGTGTATCTATTGGACTGAGCACGAGATATACTATCTACCGAAGCTCTGGCAGCTATTGGAATAACACAAGTACAATAGCGAACTCTAGGTGAAACAATGTCTAATAAATTATTAGAAAAACACTCGCCATGTTTCACAAGATATCAGCATCTGAATCAATTTTTGGTAATTTTTCAGATGCTGACCGAGCCCACAGACTTATTTCACTCGTATTGGAGCTCATCAGTGTGGTGTAACTGTTAGGCTGGTTACACACTGGGCGGTTTTTAACGCGGCGGTAAATTGGCCGTTGCCGCCAACAGAATATGATGTGTTTACACACTAAGCTGTAAAAGCGCCGCCGCTTGTTAGCGGTAAAAGTGCAGCCGTTCGAGTTGGTGACTTGATCGTTAATTTACCTTAATTGGGCTTATTTGTATTTTGCTTTGCCAATTGACAAGTTATTTAATTGGGTAAATTTAAAATGAACCGCCAAGAAATTCTCGCTTTATGGTTATACCGTCGACGGTGAAATAGGAAAAGAAAAAATCGCCTTATTTGGATCCATTAAATCAACCAAAAGAGAAGAACACAGGTCTCTCTTCAATCAATGAAATCAGAAGATCGTTATCTACGTCACTCATTTTTCGATTTTGTACTCTTTTCAAAATAAAAATGTGTGCTATCAACACGTGCAAGCAGCGAAAAATTCGCTGAGTGTGTAAGCGCCCATTTGGTCACATGTGCCACTGTCTAGGCGGCGACGGCAGAACTACCGTCAGCGCCAGTGGTAGTAGGCGGCAGCATAGCTACCGCCAACGGCAAATCTACCGCGCGGCTTTTCTTCCGCCCAGTGTGCAAACTCCCATTTGATTCTTCGTACCACTGAAGGAACGGCGGCGACCGTCAATTTACCGCCACGGTAAAAACCGCCTATACTCAAATATTTTGACTCTGTCGGGTCTAGTAATAAAACTATAGCAGCATACAAAAATAGCATTTATGTTCAAGGAACAGATTATTTTACTATACTCTAGGACTCACAGTAGGTGGCGAACCCAAGAATCTCAACAGAGCGGCGTTGATATCCAATGTTATAATACAAGCAGTAAGCGGCAATATGCCGCTTTGTCATAATTAGTTTTATTGCTAGACCCGACAGAGTCAAAAAAAATTACCATAGTGTGTAACCGGCCTAACGGCAAATCTACCGCGTGTCTTTTCTTCCGCCCAGTGGACAAACTCCCATTTGATTCTTCGTACCGCTGAAGGAACGACGGCGACGGTCAATTTACAGCCGCGGTAAAAACCGCCTAGTGTGTAACCAGCCTTAGTAACGCAGAGACAATTACTAAAACTGGGTTCAGCAAGACATATACTATCTCACAATATTATACCGGGATAAAAGCTTTTGAAATGATTCATATATTTTCTCGTAAAAATATCAGCTAATAATTTAAAATGGTCAAAAACTTCATACCAAGTAATATGAAATAAGTTGTCTCAACTTTTGAATTTACGCTTATATGGCGACCAAATAATCTTAATTTAAAAATATGCTAAAAATTGATCTAGCGTGCTATTATTTCAAAAATAACCGTTAAATTAACTGTCAAATCAAGTAAGAGGAGCAACAAGTTGTATTTATATAATTTTTGGTTCGTGTCAACCCACATAGTGGAAAATGACGTGATTATACAAGTAATATAAATAAACTTAAAAAAGAACTGTCATTTACTAAAATGAAAAACTTGCTAAAAGTCAGGTGTTTGATAAAACAGTATTACTTATGTTAATCAATGTTATTTACTCCTAATAAACTTTTATTTTCTTTATAACTAACGAAACAATTAGTGCTAAGTTGTAAGTACTGTCATTAACTAAATTACATCCAATTTTAAACGCATCAATCTTTTAAACAAACTCTGTACTTAGAGTTTAAAAAACAGAAAAATAAAAGTATGTATTCTTTTTTAAGTAAATTAATCTCCTACTCTCCATAGGGAACAATAGGTAAATAATATTAGAATCATGATAAAATCCCAGAATTATTTATATGACTCACTTTAGAAAATAATGTATAAATTGTATATTATTATAATAATATTTCTAAATATGGGTAAGATATTTGAGGTAAATAAACATGTGACATTTAATATATATTTATGTACATAGTTTATTTACTCAATAATTCATAATGAAAATGTTAACAAGTCTGTAAAGAAGAAACAAGGTAATGTAAATAAAATTATTTTCTCGAAAATATACATTCTGATATTATGAATAATATAATTACACTTTATTTCAGTTCACAGGTTTTGATAGGGAAGTGATTTCTACCCTCTAAGTTCACAATAGCAAAACAAATTCTCAATTATCAGTGGTCCATTATCAAATATATTAATAACTGAAAATGAACCGCGTCATTGATTTTGCCTTTGTACCTTGTAGGTAGTGCAAAGTTTTACAGGACCAAAATATGTAGTAGGAACACAATTTGTTTTTTGATTTCACGTATTTCAATTGGTCGAAAACGAAGTAAAGCCGTGTCAATTTTAAAAAGAGAACATTCATTTAAATTTATGTAAAATTTTTCGTAATTCCGTTTGAAAAAGTCTTTTATTTAAATAATCATGAAGTGCGGAAAAGTGTTAATTTTCCGAACTCAGTACAGAAAAGTATTACTTTTTCCGCAGTCAGTACGGAAAAATGGATTATAATTTGTTGTAACAAATAGCTTATTTATTTTATATATTGAACATAGTAACATTTTCGCACTTATCCCAAACGGTATTAGAAAATATCTTGTGTGCAACACGTAAGATTTATTTATCATTACTTGTTGCAAAAATAGGCACTTACCTTTGATTTTAATTTAATTTTAATCAGAAATATATATTTCTATAAAAGAAATATATATTTCTATAAAAGAAATATATATTTCTATAAATATTCGCCGAACAAAAGGCACAACGAAAATATTTACAATTGAATTAAGAGAAATTAAGAAAAATATTGAAAGTATATGCTTAATAATGAATATTAATAAAGAAATAAAACGATATAATTGAAATATGGGGTTTTTTGTAATAGCAGCTCGTCACTCATATGAATTCCATATATATTATTTTAATTGGCGACTCAAAGACGGCCTATAAATATATAACGAATACCCAGTTAGGGGGAGGAGCCTGCTACCAATGGAAGTAGATAAATTCAAATGGCGAAGGCGTGGCTCTCAGTCCAGTACAGCAATTCTCAAACAGTTTTTATTTGAATATAAATGTTTTGCATTAAACTTAATAATTTAAATACAGGGTGTTCGAAAAATAGGGGACCAAATTTGGAAAATATGTTAATCAAACCAAAACAAGAAAATAATCCTAATATACTCATGTCCGGAAACGAACCATTTCGGAATAAAACACTCTTTTGTTTGAATTTTTAATTTTATTTTTAGTAATGTTTTTTACACTCAAAATTAGAATAGTTACGTTAATACTTGTAATCTGTTTAATCACGTTTCCTTAGCAACTGTCATAATTTGTTGTCACCGTAATTAAATTATTTTGACATTGTTTAGAAGCTTTTCTATTAATAATGAACAGTTATAAAATGTTGCATGCAAGTTCAAGGAGGACATTTCGAACAACTATTGTAATTTAGAGAGTAAAAAATATTACTAAAAATAAAATTAAAAATTCAAACAAAAGAGTGTTTTATTCCGAAATGGTTCGTTTCCGGACATGGGTATATTAGGATTATTTTCTTGTTTTGGTTTGATTAATATATTTTCCAAATTTGGTCCCCTATTTTTCGAACACCCTGTATACTTTCAATTACAAATCATGTAAACTTGTGCAGTATAATAATATTCATTTATTTTTTATAAAAATAATTTAGAAATAGTATATATTTCAAGAATATTTTCAAACTTCGGGGACTATAACTCGCTTCTTAATACGAATTTTTTCACCGGATTTTTATCTTAGTTTTACTTATAAGTTCAGATGAAATTATATTTAAAAAATGGTTGAATCCCCTATTGTCGTCTGTTTTTCTGATACCTAGATAATGGAATATGTGCTCTAGTTTCAACAAATGTCCAAATGATTAATTCGTGCTTTATGCTATCGATAATTATAATGTAAATTTTAATTTTATAAATAATTACATTTATTAGAATTATTCAAACCCCTTTTATATATCATCAAAAGTAAAACACAAGCAAAAAGTGCAAAAACATTAAAAAACTTGATATTCAAATATCTATACAGGCTGTCTCAAAACTCGCGCCCCAGAGCGAATGAGGAAACACGAGACTGCACTTGGATGTGTAATTTCGAAGAAAAAAAATCTAGCTTAAAAGATATTCGAGAAAAGACGTCTTAAAATTGACCAATCAGAGACCTACACCTTTAACGTGTGTTTGCCGTAATTTTACGTTACTAGGGTTTTATACAAATCAAATCTTCTTTAAAATGTGTGGGCGACTATAGTTTTCGAAAAATGTCGTGTCAAATTAAATTTGACAAGGTGAATAAAAAAAGGCAAATTCTTACCATGTATTCAGCCGCTGATTAATAATATTTTCGTTTAACACATTTTACACAGCTGTTACAACACGTTGCATGTACGATATAAATGATGATCTCGGATGACACCTTCGCTAACCTAAATTTGTTGACACTGAAAAGTCAACTCTAAAGTGTCAAAATTACAGTAAGTCAAACAAATATTGTAACTCACTAGCAGTATTTTTAAAACCTAGCAACCAGTTTTATATTGTAATAATATCATCACACCTCAAGATATCCTTCCGGAATTGGTGGATTAAAAAGTCTTGTAACTCCCTTATGCAAGCAGCCGCAAAGTATTTTCTTCTATTTGTTGGTAACCTATATTGTCGTCGGCAAGTGTCAGTTTCGTCTAGGGCGCGAGTTGTGAGACACCCTGCATGTATAATCATTATAATCTATGGTAAATATTTGAAAATTGATTTTTATGTTACTGTTCTGTAAGAGACAAGGAGGCCTATTCTATAACTTTTACCAATATTGATACGCGCTCCATCTTGGTAAATTTCCCAGCGAATATCGTCGAACACCAGCGGTTATAACCGATTTGCGAGACATGACGTCACACGCAACGGTGAATTCGAGACGGGATTCCAAGCACGCATAGGATCTTGGAATTTAGATATCCAGATCGAAGCTGTCAGTTGTTTCGGCGCCATCATTGAATAGTTTAACTTTCGACTATGAATTTTTTGTGTTGATTGAATTGAAGTAGTTTTTAATTTCTTCTTTTTGTAAGGTTTGTAAGGAGTTGAAACTGGACTAATTATTATTTTATTTTAACATGAATTTGTTTATACTTGTTGAAGACAAATCGGCATGTACGATAACTAAATTTTAATCAAATTTCAGATTGAACAAGAATGCCAGTTGGTATGTTATCGACTAATCATCTCTTCTTATGGATATCGGAAACGGATCTAGCGAATTCCTACACATTTGAGCATTTAATAAGTAATATTACTTATTAAATGATTTGACGTTAAGATGATACAAATTTTTTAAACAATTTTATTTACAGGTATTTATAACTAGGTACTGATGTCATTTAACTTTTTGACTGTAGGAAGCTACCAACATCAACGCAATGTTAAAATAACTTGCTGGCATGTATAAGCCAGCCATTTTGTACTTTAGATTTTACGTATCTATCGCAAATTTCCACAAAAGCGATAAAAAGATAAATAAATGACGCGAAGAACATGTACAAATAACTGTATAGGTAGTTGTAAAGAATTTTGTAAACAAAGGGAAAAGCGAAAGTAGTTATTTAGACTTACTTTGCTTCGAAAGATAAATAGGTATGATTCCTATTAGACTTTGAGGATATGTATTCAAAACGAACATTTACATTTATCATTGTTCCAAATTTCCGCCAACGGTGCAACAACACCCGTTGTAACAGTTTCGCTAACTTTGGTGCAACAAAAAATCGGTGTGGAGTCTATTAAAGCCAAGGAGTTGGGTGAAGAAGTGGCGAACATGAACAAAGAATTGAATATTGCTATTATAATTCTAAAAAGAATAGCTGCGACGGTAGAAGGCATAAATGAAAAGCTATAATAAATATTAAAATAAAGAATACCTGTATATGAATTGTTTCTTTTTGTCATTATTTTTTTACATTCTTTTACTTTTGCAAAGTAATTAATAAATATCACATACAGTAGTTGTACATAATTATTATGCAATAACAAAATTGCGTAAGTGATGGTTTACTCTAAAATTTTAAAGGATATTGAAAATACATATTATAATATGTATGAAGTACTACACAACTTACAACTAGAAAATTTATTTGTAAATTTGTAAATATTGGATTTAAATATATTGCCAATCCATTCTCAAATCACCAACAATATGGGGACACTAAAATTACTAGTATTATCCCATAAATCTATCGTTGGAGAGGGGGAAAATCAAACGATGACGTATACCAAGATCAAGATCTTGGTAAAGTTACTAAAGTTATAGAATAGGTACCAAGGTTAGAGATGTAGCCACTGGGTAGTGGGTATAACTGAAAATAGTACACTTGCGAATTTATACGAAGGAAACAATTACCTACGAGTACATTGATTTTTACAAATCAGCAGGCGTACCTATATTTTTGGACAGTAGATAATCTGAAGCCATGTTTTACAATTACTTTTTGGAACTTTTTTATTCAATACTCCTTGGGGTAACTTTTTCTTAAAACAATTAATAAATATACTTTCAACACGAAGCACTTTTAATCATGAACCCCCTAATAATAATAAATATTCTGAGTATAGGTACATAAATTCATATCCATACCTCAAAGTTTCCTTTTTCCTTCAAACTCAATAAACTTTACAACAACTAATTACAAAGTTTCTTTATAAAGTTTCCAAAATTAGAACCATGATTTTGCAAAAAATTATTGAATAAATACTTCTGTAATACTTATTTATATATAGAAGGTCGAAAGAAAATGTTTACGCCTGCGGACGAATATTCGTCCAGGGGTGTAAACTTGTTTCGACCTGAGGTATGTACAAAGTTTTACGCAATATTGGAATCAAATGAAATATTTCTATAGTATATTTTTCAATGAGCATGTAATATATGGTATTACTCATGAGAATGAAGTTTGCATCGCGAGCGAATGCGAGTGTTGTAAATCATACGAATGAGTAAATATTTGGTTATGTAAATTTTTTACCTCCCGCTACCCTTGGTAAGAGAGATATAGGGATCGTGCTAAAAAACGCATATCGAGATTTTGGTAAATGACCACGTTTTAAGGTCTCTAGAATCCAATTTTAACATTTTCACGATGATGTCTGTGTGTATTTGTATATGTGTATATGTCTGTATGTAAGTATTGTGTATGTGTGTGTGGGTGTGTATGTATGTGTGTATGTGTATGTGTGTATGTGTGTATGTGTGTATGTGTGTATGTGTGTGTGTGTGTGTGTGTGTGTGTGTGTGTGTGTGTGTGTGTGTGTGTGTGTGTGTGTGTGTGTGTATGTATGTATGTGTGGATCCTCCACTCTAACTCAAATACTATCATTCAGAAAACTTCGAACTTTTTCTGTAATGGAAAGAGCCCATTAGATTTTTGTTTAAATTAGATAACCGGAAATGGCACTTTACTAGAAGCTCAAAATAGTTTTTCTCCGAAAAATACCTTTAAATGTTATTTTTTCGTCATTAATGTTAGAATAAAAATTAAAGATTATTAAATTTTCCACAGATTTGCATTAATACTTTTTCTATATACTTTATGGATAAATTTCTAAAATTATGTATAATTTAAATCCCGGAGGCTACGCTTTAAACAAACAAAACTCCTTGATTGCGCAGTTATTCAAATGTATGTAACTGACAGATAAATGTCACTGTCAAAGAACTAATCATTTCAAATTAATAATAGTAACGTTTTAAAAAGAAACAAGTAAATATAACAATAGGAAAGGAAATCAATACAGTTTCCAGCATATATAAATATGCATGTATGTATTTAGATTAATAAAAATTAACAATTCGCAAAAAAAGTTAAAGCTAATTCTTATATTTGGATTAGTGAATTCTATTTTATCCCGGTATTTAAAATTTAATCTTCATTTTATTATCAAAAAAGGTAGTTATACTTGGATTAGATTAAACTATATTTGAAGAAATAACTGCCAAAATTAGAATAAAATTCGCTAATCTAAAAATAGGGATTAGCTTAATCTTTTTTTTGACTCGGGCGGTACATGGCGGGAGGTATTGTGTTGGCCACACCCAGATTTTTTTATTGTTATACTTGGAGGCAATTTCTGAAGGAATTCCTTAGGCAATTCTAATAAAAACTAGTGAAGCTTTAGCGGAACTTACATAATTCTTTCAAAAATACGAGTCTTGATTATATTTCCAATATTCCAATTGTAAATTTCGCGTTTTGTTTACCAATCGCCGGGCTTTTGCTCTACTTTACCGCCCGCATGTTCTCCTTTACCGCCTGCAGGGTGTAACCCTTCAATTTCTGCCATGGTAACTAAGATGTAAACAAACACTTTTAATGCAATTGTGCGTAAATAAAATTTAGATCTAAGTTTGATAAATGTCTTGAAAATATTTTTGCTAATATGATATACATATTTAAAATTAATTATAAATATATGACGGACACTGTTATGATCCCCGTAATATTAATATATATTTATATTTAAAATATCACCCATATATCGATATTTCATACTTCGCTCAAGATAACGCTGTGAGTACATACATTTATATTCATACTTCAAAATTTCCTTCAAATTCAATTAACTTTACAACAAATAATTATAAAGTTTCTTTATAAAGTTTCCAAAATTAGAAACATGATTTTGCAAAAAATTATTGAAAAATACTTCTATGAAGAAAATTTCCTGGTTTAAGTTTAATAAATATCTTAAAAATAGTTTTGCAAACATCTTCGTTGAAAGACTTGTACTCCAAATTAGGTTATGTAAAGACAAGATGATATACGTACGAATATTTACATCACAAACATCATATCATAATTAATGAATTTCGCCGCAGATTCGAATGAAATTTCGATAGTGCCTGTCAGTGAATAATTCAACAAAGTTCGAAGCTTCGGATCACATTTAGCCATCATCTGACATGACATTTGTTGTCATATGCCAGCTCATATGTAATGGAAAATTAATTTTGTACCAAGGTTAACTGTAGGATAGAAATGATTTTGCACTCTGTTTCAGCTGCATAAAAGTCCAACGTAATTAAATTACAAACTGAAATTCATGTAGGTATGATGTTATATTAACCAAATGAAAGAGGACTTTACTTAGAACTCATTTATGTAGTATTTATTATTTTATCCAATATCTTCCAATAATAACGTTGTAACTATGATGATTTTAAATATATAATGGTGTTTATAGTAAATGAGCTAAAAATCATTACACACGCTGCTATTAGCAACGTGAAATAAACATTCAATAATAACATCGTAGTATCTGTGCAATTTCAAATATACATATAGAAACACTCAAATATAAACACTAAATTAATATACAGGGTGTAATAGAAATAAGTATAATATACAGTGTGTTTGAAAAAGTGGTTACACCCATTTATCTGGCTTATTATTGCAGATACGCTTATTGCTTATAGGACATAATTTATTCAATACAATATCTGCGATTATATTATATGAAAAGTGTAATTCTGAGACTTCCGGTATAACCGGAAGTGATATCAACTTTGTAAATTTAAATACAACCTATACAAGTTTTTTTTATAAATTTAGATTGTATTTTATATTCTCTTTACGACCATACCAAATTTCTTAGTATTTACCATATTCATTTGTTAAAAATAAATACTTTCTTTTGTTGAAATTTTATCATTAATGGATGTAATTTAATATGTGAGAAGGCTATGACACGACAGCAATTGTTTTCATGTTAATCTGAAATAAATAATATGAAATTCAAAATTTACACTTCTAATTAGTATATCATGAAAACACGACGTTTAGAAGATCTATAAACGTACTGTTTTTGGCGCCTTTCGTATTCTAAAGGTGGTCGTCATGACAGATGAATTACATATTACATATAACCTCAAAATGGTAAGTTGTTTATGTTGAAATATTACTTCTAATTATTGATTTTTATCTTTTCTCCAGGTGTTAGGACTAGAAAGAAGAGGAATTTATAGCTATATCTGTGTTAGTTCAGAAAGAAGAATCTGTGAAGTTAGAATCTTTCAACTAAAAAATTATTAAACAAAAAACAATGCGCTCAGATTTACTTTGTCAAAGCAATTTAAACGGTAAGTTTTATTTATTACAATTTAATTTTATAGTAATATTACAATTTTCAGCTGATTGTTGACACTGTCAACTCAATTTGTGGCTACTTGCAAGTAAATATAAAAAATTTTACGATCCATGATTTCCAGTTCCACGTCGAGGCGAACTGTTCGAATATTAAATTTTTAAATTGAAGAATGTAAGAACAGCTGTTGCTGTTATGTCTGCAACTGAGCAGTGGATGTGTTAACAAAATGGTGGAATGTAAAAGTGTAGGTAAATACATTGTTCATTAGTCTTTAATTATTTAAAAAGTTTTATTTATGACAATAACTAACACAAACCAGCGATCCTGATTCGTTATTTTATAATTTAATTAAATTACAAGATATGTCAAATCAGGTGGTTCAGTAATAAACCGGTGGAGTACATTGTAAGTACTGGTTTTCCTCTTCCATAATTATATAATGCTTGATACAATATTTTAATGTAAACAATCAGTCAGAATCACACAATACACAAACTGTCAAAATGTGAAATTTCAATTGTTAGCGGGAAACGCTACCAACATAACTGACAAAAAAAACACTAAGACATATTTTTGTCGTCTTTTTTAAAAAAATCTAATTGTAAAATTACCTCAATAGAAAAAATAGTATAAAAAACATGTATCGTAAGGCCTGTTAACGTACGAGTCCAAGTTTGGAAAACGAGCCGCTAGGCGAGTTTTACAAAGGACGAGTATAATAAAATAACAGTAGTATCTTATGTACATGTACCCTCAATAAAACTAACTAAGCGACTCTACTGAATTTGACAGAACACATACCTTGATCGGACATCTTTCATAAATTTTACAGTATACAGATTTATTTATTCATTGTTTCACCATATGTTTCCAAAGACTGTTTCGACCAAATAGTTTAATGTACATTGTGCTGTACGTTCCATATATATATATATATATATATATATATATATATATATATATATATATATATATATATATATATATATATATATATATATATATATGTATATATAAATTTAATTATTTACGATTCACTATATCATAAAACATTGTGCAATGCTCAACCGTTACCTGAAATTTACGTGCTCGCACGGACAACAAGCTCGCTTCTCTCGCTCGTTGCAGTGTAAATTACTATTATGACAAAGTTGTGTATATGCCTTTTTGAATGTTTAATTGTACGAATCTATTATGTGTACATGAAGGATAACAATTTATAAGATCTTACTTCCCTGAAGAAGGTGCAATTGTGCACCGAAACATCGATGTTGTAAGAAGAATAAATGCTGTTTGACTGAAATTTCAAGTAATTGTTAACATACGAGAAATTTCCCACAGTATAATTATTATTACAAAAGATAATAAATTAATTTACCAATATATTAAAATATATTTAGAGAAATATTCAAGCTAATTAAGTCAAAAACAATTCGCTTAGTCATTTTGAAAAAGCCTAGACGTATTATAAAAAGACTGATTTTGTAATATGCCAAAGATGTACATAGGTATAATATCTACACATGCTATATAAATAAAAAGAGTATTACCATGTTTATTTCATTTATTTTAATAAATAATTCCAAAATGCATCAACATCATAATTATTTTTAAATTGTTTTGCTGATGATCAAAAGAATTCAAAACCGCAGTCTTAAGGCAAGATAAAAAACTTATTTATTGAGCTATTAAAAAATAATAAAAAAAATTAAATCCACATCTGTATTTCTATTTTAATTTAGTAAGCATATTTCCACAGCTCGGATCCTAAAGAGGAAAAACTTTTTTTATTTTTAATTTTAGTGAAAAATACTATTCTTTATCAAAAAAATGTGCCTTCTGTAATATTAACAAAGCCCTAACTAAATTTTAATTATACAGTACAAGATGGTGATAAATCAAAATTAAAAATAAAAACATACAAAACATATTTAATTTTTTTAATTTGAAGGGAGCCTACTGCTCTCGCGTCGCGCAATACTAAATATCTAAAAAAAAAATCTGATGTGGCCAGCACATTGCCTTCCGTCAGTTCTATGTATTTTGAACAAATTCCTTGCAATAGATTCTATTTCTTGTACATTACCTACCGGCTGTTGTATACAAATTCTATACAGAAAGTTTCTAGCAAAATATCCTATATTTTCAGTCAAATTATTACACAAACATACTATGTCAATTGCACTTGACACTGACATCTTTCAATCAGAATTTTCTTAATATAGTAGCTGTTTCCATAGCTGGCTACTTTATGAAATTTAATTTTTTTAATTATTTTTAAATCTATATCCATTTAATATGAAGTATAAAATGCAGTCGAATCGTATAGAGAATAAAATATTCTTTAATATTTATAATAACATTAAATGTGAAAAAATGATATTTAACATAGTTTTTTCAAGAAAAACTGTTAAAATCTTCAAATGAGGGTATTTCTGGTTGACCAGTTGTAATCAAAATCTAATCAGGTCTTCATATGGATGTAACGAAGAAGAATACGAAAGATTATAATTTTTGAAATTGTAGCATTAGAGTTATAGCAGACGAAAGTTTTATTAAACACACACACAAAAATTGTAAGATCGTATTCTAGGGACCCTAGAACGTGCTTATTGATTAAAAATTCATCATCGATTTTTTTTTACCAATGACTGTACCTTCCTTATTTGGACCAAAAAATTAATGAGACGATATTATAAATACCTACATTTAACATATTAATTATTCATAATATATCATTATGTCTCATAATTCCGCAGCATTAACGGAAAATATATCAATAACATCAGTTTAAAAATTTATATAAAATTATTGGTTTTCACTTTCTTTTCCCACCGTCCTTGTCAATAAATGATACACCACATTGTAAAAGAAACTTTATATAATTATAGAATCCTTAATTCACTAATTACACAGTAAAATATATATAACGTTCTATAAAATTTTAATGCTCTTCTACATGGTAACATCGTGTATTTTCAATTTTTTATTAGTACTTGCGTATAAATTTAGACATTTTATAGGGTATTAGATAATGCTACATAGCTTTTCTTTTAAGTATTCTGATATTTACATGTACGCTTTTTTATATAATCAATTAAAAACTAATTGATACAAAAATGTTATGTTAGATTAACATTAATTTGGTCACCACTAAAACAATAAATTTGATGACGTATATGTCCCACACTAAATATACATACAAAAACACCATGAAAAAAATGTGAACAGCACGTCATCTGCCGCCAAATCAAAATTTATGTTATATAAAAAAATTCTAAAATCATGACTTTGCAGAGCACTTTTATACGTAAAATTTAACCCTATTTATGATTAAGCGCAAACTGTAATTTATGTAATTTCTATGCGAATTAATTATAAAATGTAGCATAATTTCCGAAAATATAAAGTAAAGAATAATAATAATAATAATAACGACATATTTATATGTATTTTCTAATTAGTTTTATTTCATATACAGCTGTCTCACAACTCGCGCCCCAGCGCGAATGAGGAAACACGAGACTGAACTCGGATGTGTAATTTCGAAGAAAAAAAAATCTAGCTTAAAAGATATTCGAGGAAAGACGTCTTAAAATTGACCAATCAGAGACCTACACCTTTAACGTGTGTTTGCCGTAATTTTACGTTATTAGGGTTTTATATAAATCAAATCTTCTTTAAAATGTGTGTGCGACTGTAGTTTTCGAAAAATGCCAGTGTCAAATTAAATTTGACAAGGTGAATAAAAAAAGACAAATTCTTACCATGTACTCGTATTCAGCCGCTGATTATTTAGAAATGATTATAGTTTTCGGAGAATGTGGACGTAACGCCAGAGAGGCAGCACGAGTCTATTCGGAACGTTTTCCGGATGGAAATCTTGCTAACCTAAATTTGTTGACAGTGAAAAGTCAACTCTAAAGTGTCAAAATTACAGTAAGTCAAACAAATTTTGTAACTCACTAGTAGTATTTTTAAAACCTAGCAACCAGTTTTATTTTGTAATAACACCATCACACCTCAAGATATCCTTCCGGGATTGGTGGATTAAAAAGTCTTGTAACTCCGTTATGCAAGCAGCCGCAAATTATTTTCTTCTATTTGTTGGCAACCTATTGTCGTCGGCAAGTGTCAGTTTCGTCTGGGGCGCGAGTTGTGAGACATCCTGTATAAACGATACATATAAAATACTGTCTTCTAATCTGCAGTAAATCTTTTTCAAACCATTTTTTAATACAGAATTTAAAATAATTTGTTTTTTTCTTTTCTATATTGTGCACGTCTTTCTATTTCTTCGTTATCAACTATCAAAATATTTAGTAAACTTGTACAAATTTCATTTAAAAGTGTCAGCTGTCAGACGTTAGGAAAGGCTTAGCGATTTGGACATCGAAAAACAGATACCTATCTAATTAACTCCTAAATCAATATTGGCAATGCTTAGCTGTTGGTGAAAACGAAATTTAGCTAGGTAATACCTATGTGGTGCACATTGGGTACATAGGCATTACTTAAATTTTAGGAATCCGTGGTGAAATCGGCCATTAATATTAATATTAAAAATTAGGTAAGGGTAGAATACATGTCAAAAAAATGTTACTGTTCTTAAAAATTAGATTAGTACTCAATCTGTTAAAAAATTACTACATATGTTTCATTTATAGTGTATATTAATATTTCTTAATATATTTTTTTTACGACCACCATGAAAAGTTGATATTTATGCTCTCTTTTGTCATTGTAAAGTTAATGATTACTAAGGAACGAGCAAAAAAATACTTAATTTGCTCGCTTAGATAAATACATATTATTGTTGAAATTTTAATTTATTAAAACAATACTTACGAAATCTAAAATATACGTTAGGTTCAGTTTTACACCACAAATGTGCTACAAACAATACGAAGTTAGCTTCGCTACCAACTTATTTATTTAATTAGGTTACAAATTTATTCTGTTGGTGAATGTACATTTAATTACAACTATAAATATATTTCATAATTAACAAACTTAGTGTATTTAATCATTGACCGACAATGTTAAAATTGAATGTGCAGTTTTGTATATTTATTCCAGAGCTTGAAACAGCTGACGAGGATAAATTAGATTCTGTATCAATTTTATTTTTCAAACTTTCATCAACATAACCTTCTGCAACAGCTGATGAACGCCAGCCACCATGACGTTTTAGTCATAATGTCAGCTCCGGAATTAGCTAGTAATGTAGCAGAGGATCTGCGGAAACAATGGCCTGTAAATGATTTCGAATCAGGTAAATTCAGAAATGTTAAATGGAATTTTTCCTATAGTGTTCATTCCAACAACTTCTGCGGTACATTTGCCATGCTTATAATTTATGAATAATCGCCGAGATGATATGTTAGAGGGTCGAAGAGCAACATATCTTCTGTACATTCACAAAAGATTATGATCATCAACAATAAATGTTCGCTGCACATTAGTTTTCGAGTCTGGAATCTTCACAATTAAAATGGACCCATTATCCTCAATATCATCTACAGTCATCCTAACTAATTCGTCGCGTCGGCATGCTCCAGCAACACCCAATATAAGAGCAACTTTCATCATAAGGAAATGATCGTCTGGAGCTTCAGTCAGGAATTTATTTATTTCATCTCTTGTTAAAGATTTAGATATTTTTGGTCTATAACCAAATGATTTTTGTTTCAAAAAAGCAGTTAGTTTCTTGAATTTGCTGATATCAATATCGTTCTTAACTGCTAGTGTTGATTTTAGCATGGAATAAAAGGACCAAAGAGAAGACGAATTCATTACATTAGATTTTTCCAAAAAGTAAGCTAGTAAAACATTTTCACTGTAATTCTTGATTGTTTTTAACTTACACCATTCAATGGAGAGGTTATAATTCTTTTCGTATAATGCTCTTGATTTTGCAGGTAATAAACTCAAGGAAGCATTTTGCGCCGTTTCGCGCTTCAATTTACAAGCACGAGCAATGAAGATTCACTTTACGCTCTTGATACACAAATAACTATTATTACTTTCATTATTACTTGCTATCTAATTATCTACTTGACAGGTAAATTAATCGAATTTTAATGTTGCCTAGCAACGCCTATTTACTTTTCAAGCACGAGTGCGTGAAAAGTAAGTGACACTTTACGCACTGTAAAGAGTTCAGAAAAGTACTTTTCATGCACGGTTGTAGGAAAACGTTTTTTCAAGCTTTTCATAAGAATTGTTTACAAGTCCGACAAAACCGTAATTTTATTAAGGTAACGGCCTTTTCCAATGCTTAAACACGTTTTGCGAAAATCTAAGAAACTGAGGTTCGGAAGCGTACCAACTCCAAAAATTTGTAAATGCGACAGTACTTATTAAAATATTTTCTAATAGTGGCGTAAGTGCCGAAACTGCAGTTATAATGTATGTGAAATTTAAACTGAGTGTTTTATTATCTATCAGTGTTTAAATAGGTAAGCTTGCTTATGAGGGCGTTTTACTAATTAAACACGTCAATATTTTCGTGTTTCCACAATAAATTCTTTATTTTCCACATAAAACAAGTAAATACGTAACACAACACAAACTGCGTCATCCATCAACCATCTTCAATGTTGCCAATCTTGTATATCTCTCTCCCTCCCTGTTACTACCAACCTTCGTTACACTGTTTACACAGTCCACACAAAACTCCCCAAGAAGTTATTTTTCCCTTTTATCTTATCTAAATGCCTACACTTAACTATAAGTTGAACTCTGCGAAGTGCGGAAGTCGGATAAATGCGTTTTTGTCCAGCAGTTAGTAAATAGATGGCATCACTCAGCGCCATCTAGTGTAAGTACTCACATCAAATTTTAAAATCCAATAGCAATATTTTTTTATTTATTTTATGCACTTACTTTACTAATCGTATTTCACGTTTTAATGTGAATTTACGGACCTATTACGCACTCAGAATGAAAGTACGTCCTAGTAAGGGAAATTTGAAAAATCACCCACAAAAAATTGGTCAGTCCAAATAGGAAAACAAATAGTTTGATATAACCAGTAAAGTCTAACAAATAATACAACGTGCAATTCATTATTTTATAATTTGTAAAATAAAATGAACCGCAGACAAGGTAGTGAAAATAAAACAGTCTGAAATTCTTAAAAAAGTATTTGTTAAGCCGTAATCAAGCTTTGCTTTATTTAGCCAAAACTAAGCCAAGCATAAAATATTTTTTAAAAAAAATACTTCAAACCAAGCTGCTACATTAGGGGCCAATCGTATACCGGGGGTGTCTTAGGCCGACCGACACATGTGAAACCGGTTAACTGTGAATAGTATCTCCCCGGTGCAAGATATTAAGTTGAAAATTCGAATACTTAATGGGAGTTACTAATTCTATGTATTACAGTTCAAATTAGTAAATTTAAATGTGTAATATCAGAAAAAAAAGAAAATTTGTAGAATTTCCAAGATTGTTATTCATATCCAGGAAAAAATGGTACCATGTAACAGCTAAAATAGCATAGTGGTAGCGTGTGCGCCTGGTAATAAACAAAACTCTGAGAGACAGTTCGGAACCAGCCAGCAGTAAAAAATAATTTTTAATTTTTACTTTTCAAAATAATATTGATTGTTAACATATTTTATATTTTTTGTTGAATTTAATAAAATGGATACGTTATTTTTTATTTTAAATATTTATTATAATTAACTGTATGATATAATCAATGTGATTTATATTTTACAAAATACGTAGATATAATTTATGCTTTAAATAATGTTTATATTATATTAAAAGTCAATAAAAGATTTAAAACATATTAATAATAAAATTTAGTTTAAAAAGAAAATTAAAAATTATATTTGAGCACTGGCTGGTTCCGAACCCAGTCTCTCCGAGTTTTGTTTAATACTAAGCGCAAACGCTACCACTATGCTATTTGTACTGTTACTTGTCCGGTATACGAACAATAATCCTGGAAATGCTACAAATTTTCTTAATTTTTTCTAATATTCACATTTAAATTTATTAATTTGGACTGTAATCCGTAGAATTAATATCCTCTAGTAAGTATACAAAATTTCAGCTTAATATATTACACTGGGCAGATACTATTCACAATTAACTGATTTCATATGTTAATTTCCCATGTGTCGATCGGCCTAAGACACCAGGTATAATCGCACGACATTAAAACACGAAAAAAATCTAGCGATATGTATTTAGTATTCACTTTCGTACTAATTTTGGCTTCCACTAATATTCCATTTACAGATTAACGTAATTGCAACATTTCTAAATCATTAATTATTAGTCTGTTTTAGAGTAATTAACACTTTGGCTGGCTGAAGACTAACTATCAATATTTCACTCATGTGCGTGTGTATCTGATATACCGTTTAGCGTTTAGCGCTTACATTATTACTTTACATACATGCGGCTAATCTAATATGTGTGTTACAAGAAAAATATTTGCGTAGGTATATGATGTCGAGATACTGTGTTGTATTGTTCATCGACTAGCTACTGTAGAATAGAAGATAGTAGCTTGAAGTGTTCATTATGATGACACATTGACACATACATTTTTATTATGTGTTCATTTTAATTTTAATGTAATTAGATTCTCATATTCCGTTATTATTTTTAATATCATTACCGATCTGTACTTTATGAATAAAAAATATATAATTATTCTGATCGCACCAATTACTATAATTACAGCTATTTGTTAGCATCAAGATAAAATATCATCCAAACATGCCTAACGTATGTATAACAAAAGTTTTGAGAAAAAATTTATGCTCTAAATTTTGTTACTAAATAAGGTCTAATCTATTATCTAGTATTGTAATTTATTTCTTCAATAAAGATTTACTTCAAGCATTCGTAAATTTACGTAGATTCCAAACATATAAAAATATACAGGGTGGTTACTTGGACGACGCAGCATAGGGTTTTCAATAGTAAAATCTTAATGTGCAGTTATTTGCTCCTCTAATTACTTTAGAGAAAAATTGCATTTAGGTTTTGCTACAGAATAAAATACTGCTTAGGAAGACCCTATTGTTTATAATTTTTCAATTTCCGAAACCATAAAAATAGTCAAAAACAATACAATTTTGCAACAATCATTGTTGCCATGGAACATAAAATTTAAACAAAGCTCAAACATCTGACCATGGGCGTGCGCCCGTTGGGTGCCATGGGTGCCACGGCACCCTCTAATATATTAATACGATGGCTGTTCTCTTTCCACTGAGCCTATCTAGCAGGCTATGATATTTTGAAACAAATTTTGTTTGACATTTTAATCTAGTTGTTTACAAGGTTAATTATAGTGATGGTTGTTAACTATAATTAAATGTTGTTTAAATACATAATTTTTAAGTAATCCTTTCCCCAAGAAATCATTGAATTGAGCAAAGAGCATTATTGAGATGTGATTTTTTTACAATTTCAAGCGTGGATTAAGCCATCAAGAATATTTTGAGGAAACCCACCGAATATTTGGTGACAAATCGTGTTCCTTAGGTACCGTAAAGCGGTGGAACAATTTCAGCGTGGCCGACTTTCCCTAAATGACAGTTTTCGAGCTCCTAAGCCAAAAACGGCAGTTACCGAAAAGAATATTGGTCTTGTTCAGAACATGATTAAACAGGACCGCCATGTTACTGTCAGGAATATTCAAACAACTTTAAAGATTGGTGTGAAAGCAATTGAAACCATTTTAGACCAACATTTGATGGTATGAAAGCTTTGTTCTCGTTGGATTCCCCACAATTTGACTCCAGTTAAAAAGACAACCGTTTGAGATGGTGCAGATCTACACTAGATCGCTTTGACAATGGATCGTTCCATTTGGTGTACAACTTCATTAGAGGTGACGAAACATAGGTATACTGCTATGATCTCGAAAAAATTAACAGTCCGTAGTTTGGGTCTTTGAGAATGAGTCGGCTCGAACAAAAATTATTCCCGAAAAAAGCCGAAACAAAAAGATGGTTGCCACATTTTTTTGGAATTATTGGACATGTTTACACTGTACCACTGGAGGATCGTCGTACTGTTAATGTTGAATGGTACACTACCGTTTGTTTGTCTCAGGTTCTCCAAAATGTTCGCAAAAAACGTCAACGCGGAAGGATTATCTTGCATCAAGACAACGCTCGACCGCACACTGCTGCTCGAACTACTAATTATTTGAATGCCCAAAACAGTGAAATGAGTCATTCGCCGTATAGTCCAGACCTGGCACCTAATGATTTCTTTTTATTTCCACGTGTAAAGGATAATTTACGGGATTTACGTTTTACATGGGCCGAAGAAGCTGTTGACTCATTTAAAAATGAAATAAAGAAACAAACGCGGGAAGATTGGAGAAAATGCTTTGGAGATTGGTTTTCACGGATGCAGAAAATGTATAGATTGTGTAGGCGTAGGGGAATGCCCTGAAAAATTATAAATAAATGTGTTTTGCAAGTAAATTGTGTATTACTTTACTAGGCTCAGCAGAAAGAGAACAGCCCTCGTAATATTGAAAATATTAAGTTTTTATATTATTATTTTGTTCATGTTCATATTCATTTTGGTACCCACAAAAGTAAAGTTCTGCGCACGCCTATGCATCTGACACTACTTAAAGAAATCTTAAATTTAGTTCTCGTCAAACTACATTGTTGTAATCAACTATTACATTGTTGTCATCAACTACCTACAATAAAGGTGTTTAATTTTCTTTGTTTTAAACAAAAGCGCAAATATCTCTCGTAGATACTTCATGTTTAAACTTATTTTACTTTTTCTCACTCTTACTTAATTCCAGTCGCGCATATACACAAAATCTTAATCGGTATATGAAAAAAAGTTTTCGTTTAGTAATTGTATATAAATAGCTTCTTAAATAATTTCAGAATCAATAGTTTCAGAGTTTTAAAGAAATGAATTGTTGCTAAAAAATAATTACGTAATACATATAAGCAAATAGCAATTAATTTTTGTTTTATGCCATGTAATTAATACTAAAACAGTCAGATAAATTACTATTTTATTTCCAACACGTGTATAAGCGTAACTTATACGTATTTGTATAAACAAAACATATGTATTTGCTTTTCTGATTTACAGTGTCGCGTAACAAAGAAAATTACGGAAATTACGGAAACAAGAGAATGTGAGTTTTTCTTCAACCATTGTTTTAGAGTCACTGACATATGATATATAAAAATGAGCCAATTACGTGCTAATTGTGTGTACTATTATAGCAAATGTAATGGCTGACATTGAATCCTTATGTACTTTTTCTGTTGACAGTAAGTCATAAACACAGCGAATATCATTTAAGAATATAAGTATGATTACATACATACATGCAATTGTTTCGCGCGTATTTGTTACTGTCATTGTTAAATAGTTGAAAGCTATTATATATGTGTTTAAGTGTTTATGTATGATTGCTTTTACATTCATTATAATTGGTTTTATGCTCGTATTCATTATAATGCTTTATACTTTCAAATCTATTTTAATAAGAAAGTTTGTATAACTATAGCTACAATTTAAATCTATCCCAGTAGTACTGAAACCAGTGGTCGAAGTGGCATTTTTTTTAGTGGTATGCCTTGTCTAAGTTAAAAGAAATGTACATGTATAATATGTGTTCAAACATTGGGTGGAGTGCTTTTCTAAACAGCAATATTTTAAATATAATAAATTACATATAAATCGTCACAAATATATTTAACATTAATAACATACACATAAAGAAAATAAACATTGCATATATTATATTATACAGGGTGTCTCACAACTCGCGCCCCGTACGAAACTGACACTTGCCGACGACAATAGGTTGCCAACAAATAGAAGAAAATAATTTGCGGCTGCTTGCATAACGGAGTTACAAGACTTTTTAATCCACCAATCCGGAAAGATATCTTGAGGTGTGATAATATTATTACATAATAAAACTGGTTGCCAGGCTTTAAAAATACTACTAGTGAGTTACAAAATTTGTTTGACTTACTGTAATTTTGACACTTTAGAGTTGACTTTTCACTGTCAACAAATTTAGGTTAGCGAAGGTGTCATCCGAGATCATCATTTATATCGTACAGTACGTTGTAACATCCTTGTCTGGCGAAAATCGATCCGTCCGAAAATAAAATTCGCGAAACAAAATTTGGTTCAAGTATCTCTTGATTTAGCAACCATGTACAGAACTCTCTTCTAGCAGGGTAATCTTCCGGCTGTAGATGCTATACACAAGTGTAATGATACGGGTGTTGCCGATTATTTTTCAAAATTCCATGTACCGAAGCCCTGGAAATACCTAATTGGCACGCGACTTGTCTGATACTTCTGGTACCATCTTCCTCAAAGACATTTAAAACAGCTTCTTCGTTCTCAACTGTACGAGCGATTCTGGGAGCACCACCAGTTTCTTTTCGAACTGGCATAACTTGACCGGTCTCATGTGTCCTTGCGATGGCTCTCAATATCACTTTATGATCCACAAGATTTCTATCCGCAAAACGTTCCGAATAGACTCTCTGGCGTTACGTCCACATTCTCCGAAAATTATAATCATTTCTAAGTAATCAGCGGCTGAATAAGGTAAGAATTTGCCTTTTTTATTCACCTTGTCAAATTTAAATTTAATTTGACACTGACATTTTTCGAAAACTACAGTCGCCCACACATTTTAAAGAAGATTTGATTTATATAAAACCTTAGTAACGTAAAATTACGGCAAACCCACGTTAAAGGTGTAGGTCTCTGATTGGTCAATTTTAAGTCGTCTTTTCTCGAATATCTTTTAAGCTAGATTTTTTTTTTCCGAGTGCAGTCTCGTGTTTCCTCATTCGCTCTGGAGCGCGAGTTGAGACAGCCTGTATATTGTATACAAAACATAAATTAAAAAATCTTATAATGAAGACAGATATAAATCCTAGGTAAGTAAAATAGAAAACAGAAAAATAAATAATAATTGTATAAAAATATACACAAGTCAGTTTTATTAATGTTAATTGATAATAAATGTTAATCTTGAAGACATTACAACAGCATACCGGTATGCAGTATTTTGATATAAATTGGTTTGGAACGTTTAATAAAAAAAATTTTTTTACTGGTATGGCATACCACCGTATACCACCCCAAATCGACCACTGACTGAAACTGCAAGTTGATCCTAATTCCATGGTTAAACAATCAAAAATAAATTGTGAAAATGTCATGTCAGCCACTGGGATTTGAACCCGAGCCTTTATTTTGCCGGAGTAACGCTCTAATCACCTGAGTTATGGCTAATCTATCTTTGTCAATTATAAAAAATGATCCGATGCGATAGGGCCAAGAATAAATTATGACCTATTCACAAAGATGTTTAAATGCAGTTGTAATCCAACCCTACATCTAATAACGTGACAAATAAAAGTATTGTCGATTGAGAGGAGATATACATTAGCGGTTAAAGTGGAAAATCATTTCAGCCATTGCGAAAGACCAGCCATAGCTGATGGTTAAAGCGTTTCTCCGGTTCTTAGGTACCCGGTTGTGATTCAGACGGCTCGAGTTTGATTCCGAGCAATGTCAAACTTGAATCTTGAAAATTATTTCCAATTTTCAAATAATACAAAAGTAACCCCTACGGTGCTCTCTCCACGACAGCTTTAAGAGTTATAATAATAATATGTAAATTAATTTTAAAATTTGATTGTACAAAATTGAATTTCTGCATATTATGCTTTTGCCGTAATGAAATATGTATGTGCCCATTGAAATTTCAATATATGAAACAAAAATAACCACTAGCTTCCCATTACAATAATAAAAATCTGATGTGGTCAACCCTATACCTCCCGCCATTTGATTTTTTTTATTCAAATATATATATATATATATATATATATATATATATATATATATATATATATATATAAAACACCATGTATATGTCCAAAATGTAACCGTTAACGAGTGAAATGGGCTAAAATTTTAGTTCAACGAATTTTCCAAAATATTTTTTTTAATATATTTTTATTATTTTATTTACCCACAAGAAATGTTCAAAATTATCTCCATTGTGTTCGACACTTAAAGCTGCACGCATACGAGATCGCTGCGTTCTTAATATGGTTGCTTGGTTATTCCCCGTTATTACTAATAGTATCGGAAGCTTCTATTCTTTGGCGTAATTCTTCTACCGTGTGCATTTCAATTGCATAAACAATCTATTTCCTATGACTTCATGCTGCAAAGCTAAATTTTTTTAGTGGAGTCCAGCGAACGATAACAATGTTCAAATGTTACCAAACAAAAGATGCGATCATGGCATTACTGATATTAAACAATTATTAATAACTAATTAAGACTAAAACTATAATTATCTAGATAACACTAACACTATTTATTTATTTAACAAATTAACACTACTATTTATTTCCACTATATTACTAATTATTTATTTCTACTATTTTTATAACTTTTTTATTTATATCACGTTCAACTGTCCGCCTACCGTCCTCCACAGCGTCTATATACTCAACTGACTCAACAGCGTCTGTATATTCAACTGCTCGAACAGACCTCTTTCACCACACTCTGTGTCTGTCTATGTAACTCTCTGGGTATATCAGTGGGATGTTTTCTGGGCTTAAATTAGTTTTAGTAGATTCTTTTAAAATCTGTCAAGCTTTCGTGTATTTGGATTGTACACTTCATCAGGACGGTTTTGTTGAAGTTATTTGAAAGTCATTGATTTACATAAAAATAGAAGAATTTTGAAAATATATTAAGGTTTACAATGGCATAAAGATAAAAACTTATATATATATATATATATATATATATATATATATATATATATATATATATATATATATATATATATATATATATACAAGATGCCCGCCTGAAATTTTAAGAATAGGCAAAACAGAATACATTTCATAAGCCGCTTAGTAAATATTAGTATTATAAATCGAATAATCACAGTAGGTAAAATAAATTTTAAAAACCAAGTCACTTATGAATTGTATCATGGATTGCCTATTCATGAATTTTCAGGCAGGAACATACAATTTTCTTTCTAAAACGTTACTATTATTAATTTGAAATGATTAGTTCTTTGACGGTGACATTTATCTATCAGTTCCATACACTTGATATATGAAATGTGTAACCAATGAGTTGTGTTTGTTTAAAGAGTAAGCGTAGGCTCCGGGATTTAAATTATACATAGTTTTATAAATTTATCCATAAAATATATAGAAAAAGTATTAATGCAGACCTGTAAAAAATTTAATAACCTTTAATTTTTATAATAACATTTAAAGGTATTTCCGATTATCCGATTTACACCAAAATCTAATGGATTCTTTCCATATTAGAACAAGATCGAAATACAAGGGTTCAAAATTTTCCGTATATTAGTATTTGAGTTAGAGCAGAGGCTCCACACATACACACAGACTTCATTGTGAAAATATAAAAATTGGATACTAGGAACCTTAAAACGTGGTCATTTACCAAAATCTCGATATGCGATTTTTAGAAAAATCCCTATACCTCCCTTACTAAGGGTAGTGAAAAAAAAATATAAACAATATATATCATCACGGCCAATGCTGGGTGTGCCAATCTGCTTTGTACACAGATTTCGGTAATGATGATGACATATTTGTACCGTGCGGACGTTTACCAGGCGTCACCTCCCGGGCACTCATTGTTGGCTTGGAGTGTGCACCACAGGGGTCAATTTTGTGCCATTTAAAATTCGAAATATTTGGCGTGGATCGGGATTGAACCCGGTTCCCCAGATTCGCGACCATATACTCAGGCACGCGGACACGAGACCCCATACTAAGGGTAGCGGGAGGTAAAAATTAAACATTATGAAGTAATAATATTGTTATTTGCAATTGAATGATTTGGAGAAGAAATATTGTGACATCAGCATGGCCTGAGCCTTTGTCTACCACGCTCGGGCCATGGTGACGTCACTATACTTCGTTTCCAATTATTTTTCGGACACTTGAAATAATTAATTGATTTTAAAAAAATACGGGTATTAATATAAAAATCAAAATTGGGAAATATTCCCAGTAAATTCAGTGGAAACTTTCCGGAAAGTTTCCTTTAGATTTTCAAAACTGATAAAATATTATTGTACTCAACGAGCTTTCTTCTGATATCAAATACTTATATATTACAATGAAATATTATTTGAATACATTAAAAAGCGTTATAATTTCATTAAATACACAGTAGATATTACCTACACAGTAAAATTAGTTCAGGATAGAAAAGAAATTTAACGAATAATGTAACCCCAATGGCGCGTTCAAATGTAGATCAGAACACGATATATTTTAAATGATTATATTGTTTAAACGATGAAACTAAAGGTATTTATTCTAATTTTAATAATTAACATTAAAGTAAATTTATTGTATTTTACGTAGTCTCAAAAATGTATCAAAGTTGTTTAAATATGAGACGAAACGCGAAAAAAAATTAATTTTGAAAATCTCAAAATCTGAAGTTTTGATTTTTATGATTTTTTTATTTATTCTTAAACACATATATTTTCTATACTTGCGTAAAGAAAAATCGAAAATTAACCGACACATTTTTTTGTTATAAATAAAATATCTATTTTTTCATTTATTACAAAAAATTGTATCGGTTAATTTTCGATTTTTCTTTACGCAAATGTATTTATAGAATTATAAAAATTGTTTTGCAAATAACAGACACACGTGCACATTTGTTTGTCAACAAAGACGTTGTCAAAGTACTTGAAATAGGTTATGTTAGAAGTAAAAATTCCCGAAGAAACTTTCTGGTAATATTCGCGGGAATTTATTTTGGAAACTTTCATTAGCAGTAAGGAAATATTCCCGGTAAATTTCCATTGTTGGGAATATTTCTTTTTGGAAAGATTAATCAAAATTAATCATAGGTACTCCATCATCATAAGTACATTTGGAAAGTATTTATAAAAAAAAATGTGTACTTGGGCAGGCCTATTCTAACAACTCAAATACGGTTATATTTACAATTAATATAAACTCAAATCTAAACGATTTAAATTAATCATAAACGCAGCAATATCTGCTCTATGAAATAATATTTGAAACGTTTAAATTTCACTTAAATAATATGAATCAATCGTCAAAATCCCGGATGACATATCAAGCTGACAAATCAATTTTTCTTTTCATATTTCCCTGACATTACATCTCGATATTTTTATTAGATCATGAGCTTCGCATTTAAGCAAAACGAGCAAGGGCATCAATAAAATAAATATTGATTCCCGGCGCTTTTTCCTGCATTTATCGCTCATATATTTCTAAATATTTAATTGATAACTTCTATCGCGATAGATAATCATAATTTTAGTTAATCGAACTACCTATCACCATATATTTTAATTTATCAAGGAAAATATTGCAAAATAATTTAGATATTTTAATCCGCTAGTCATAAATATGCTGCTAACATAAATAATAATTAATGTCCACAAAATGTTATTGGTAGATAAATAAGTGTGCATGAAGTTACTAAGTAAGAAATATGTAAGTGTATTTACGTAATTAATTAAAATAAACATAAGTGTCTTCGGTGTCACTGAAATAAATATTGGAAAAATAAACTGTTCCAAAGGCTAACCGTATCCAGTTAGTAAAATAAATATTGTTATATAATTGGCAAAAAAAAACTTTAAAATATGTGCTCAAGGAAGCAAATTATTTATTTTCATACACATTATAAACTAAGAAGGAATTCTTTCATATTGGCAACACTGTTACACATTATCGTTCAATTCTGATTTTGCCCTCCCTTGGATCACAGTATTAATAATATATTATTTATACTGTGCTTTCATATTATACTGAGTGTAAAGACAATAAGCATTTAAGATGAGATTGCACGAAGCAGCATTGCTCCCCAAATTATTTTAGACAAAAAAACGTAAGAGCTCTTGCAAGAATTTTTGTATGACCTCCAAGTACTAAAATTTTTAAAAATATTATTCTTTAAAGAAACTCAAATTTGTGTAATATTTTGAAAGAGCCACGTGATATGAAACAGAATGTGATGTCAGAGTACATACAATTTGACATGTGACAAACTATCGCCTACATTTATTTATATAAATGACGTAATAGTATTTTATGTACCAAGGGCGTTACGATGATGATAATGCCAGGAGGGCGACGAGGATCTAGCCCGAGGGCCTCGGGCCCGAGGGATAGATGTCGTCCGATGGGCATTATCATCTAGTAACGCTCGTGGTGCATACAAGATTTTATGTCTCACTAGAATATGTGAAATAAGTTTTCATTTATAATAATTTTGATTACAATAATGCTTAAGCTTTGGCGTTGCTAAGGATGTTGTTTGATTGTTTTGTTTATTATCAACATTTATTTATTTTTAAAACATCAACGTTCTGTATCATTGGAGATGATCCTCCTTGTTGGAGATGATGGAATGGGTGAATTTGATGTTTCGGAAGATATTTTATCGAAACGATGGAAAGAAATTATTTTGAATGCTTCTGCATACTTTGAGGAAGAGAAGCGCATTAATGTTCCCCTAATTATTCCATTCTCGTCTGTAGAGGATGTAAGTATTATATTTTGAGGTTCGTTTTCACATAACAGATCTCAGTTCTTTATTTCTTATGTACATATTTCTGAATATTATTAAATTTTAGAGAGTTTTTACTGCTTTGGATGTGTCACATGTGATAGTAAATAATATTAAAAATGAATTCAAACATGGATAAATATCGTCCCCAAAAAAAATTAGTGATCCGTCATCCGTTCAAAATCAATGCGAAACATTGCAGCCTGCAATTCGACGTACTTACTATTTACATGTGTCGTGAAAGTAAATTGCTTTTTAAAAGCCTTTTCATAATCCATTTTAATTATTACAATTAAATTAAAAATGTTTTGTGCTTTCAAAGCTGTTTTCTTATTATATTAATTGTTGTAATCAATTAATGTATTAATTGTTGTAATCAATCCTTATTATTATTGTAATGAATTATAATTAAAAAGAAAATAGTTTTCATGATATACCGTTCATATTATTTCTAATTTAAAGTCCAAAAACGATGATCGGATTTAATGAGGGCATAATGAACGATTATACCCTCCCATTATGCCCCGGTTGTTATAGATATGTTTATATACACCGTATCCTAGCAATAAACAGTTCATAATACTTTAGTG
Source organism: Harpalus rubripes (assembly GCA_963082715.1). NCBI lineage: Eukaryota > Metazoa > Arthropoda > Insecta > Coleoptera > Carabidae > Harpalus > Harpalus rubripes. The sequence continues at coordinate 32,518,339 of OY720460.1, forward strand.
AGACAAAATATTTTTCTATTAGCTGTGAATGACGTGCTGTATGTACTCCGAAATCACAAGAGTGGGGGGTTGTTTTTCATGACTATTTCTTTTTATTTAATTTACAAAAATTAACAATAAATTATTATAATAATTTGTATTAGATATGAAAATGTACAAAATTACAATTTTATAAATGCTAGTCGAACTTATGTGTCACATTTTACCTCTCATATAATTTATTTTGATTAATTTTTTTGTGTGGAAAGGCATAACTAGGTACATTTGACGATATCTATGACTACGTTTATCTCGACTTTTGAAGCCGCTTGAATTTAGTAAATCCCTTTTCAATCTTCGAAATAAACGATCAGGGCCGCTCCGTAGGTATAAGGCGCTTTTGTGCAAGGTTATATTTTAGCCCCCCCCCCTCTCACACCACATGATCTAAAATTTGCAAATTAAAGTTTAAACTCTACTTTTTATTCTTTAAAAATGCTATAGATGTAATATGTTGATGAAATTTTCTTAGATTCATTCTTGTAATCAATAGGTTAAAATCAAAATCGTTTATTGTAATCAACAATTTTACAACAGATTTCAGAATTGGATGTAAATCATGAAGCATTAGATTCTTCGCAAAATGTTAGTAGGTATTTAAATAATGGATTCATTCTAGGAATCATTCTTGTAGTCAATATTCATGAGTGATAATCAATATATTTTTTGTTGTAATCAACATTTTCACAGTTATTATTTCAATATAACAATGCTAAAAAAATAACGAACCGATTGATACGATAATTATTTTACTTATAATTTGTAAGTTGTATAGTAATTTTATCTTTAGGAATAGGAGAATTTTATACAAATTTACTATTATTTACTTTACGGCGCCCCTCAAAGTCTGGCGCCTTTGTGCGGGGCACAACCTGCCCACCCGCACGGAACAACCCTGTAAACGATCGAGATTAATATTTCAAGCCGCTTGAAAATGTCAAGTCAAGCCTATAAAATAACAGTCTTGGAATTATGAAGCGGTTTGACATCTGTTGAAATAAACACTGAAGCTTAAAATTATGTAACTACGTATGCGCACATCCACAATCTGTTGGAGTATCAATAAATTCATATCATTTGTAAAGCGAAATATTTGGAGTGATGAAGAAACAAATATTTTTTTAATGTTTTTGAAAGAGATGAAAAATATCAATTTGACAATTTTTAGATTTTGAGGTTATATATCCAACATGAAATTAGATCATATACCTCTCCCTCTCTGGCTGCATAATCTAGTATTTAATTATCTTTTTTTAGTCGATACATATTTAAAGAAGATTGAAAATAACTCAATCCTAATTTCAATCCGCTGAGATAAACCAATACCCGAGGACAAACCAATAAACTTTTTCAAGTCATAATAATCATAATATACTTGAAGCCGCTTGAATTGTCGAGATAAACGTAGTCTATGATAATGTGACTAAAATTTATAAAAAGGGGTTACATATTAATGATTTATTATTAATAATTAATGAATTGTACAATTCAACAAATCGACAAATTTGTTATTGAACTTTTTCATTAAAATTAAAAATGACATTTGACATATATTTTAGTTTTATTATTCTTGGTTGCTATGGATATGTATTTTTTTTTTTTATTCACTTGTGATTTAATAATATATTTAAACAAAAGTTAAAGAAAACCTATTTAACATGAATTAGAAATACAGATACGCGTGGAATGGTGAGTGGTCGACTGAACAAGTGCTTGATAACCTTTTGTAACAAGTGTTTTATACTATTTCCTCTGTTTCGGCTTTCATTTCCATTATTTCTTTATAAAAATGGATGATAATTGCCATTAAGGGAAATTTTTAATAGAATAGTTGGGTTGGTTGCAGTGATTTGTGTAACAAGTAATAAAATATCATCAAAAATGGTATAAGAATGAAGCTCATTCTAGCATCATTAAGCGAGCTAATATAATATGTCATTTTTATACCGAACCGGCGATTAATTTTTTATTCACTCTCATTATTAATGTTGACTTAATAACGACATTTCAATAGATCATGTGCCACTTTAAAGATAAATGTCTGAAAACCTATTTTTTTCTATAATCGTTCGGGAAATAGGTGAACTGAAACTCAAAATGAATGCGGAATAATATAATCTATAACTAGTATGGAATAGATAATTTCCGCGCGAGCGAAAAGTTTGCATGCCGAGCCGTAGGCGAGGTCTACGGTTTCGCGAGTGGCGGAAATACTATTCCATACGAGTTTTAGACTTCTCTAACACTATTTAAAAATATATTTGCTCATCACTTGACATTTTTTCTAAAAATAATAAAGTATTATTAGTATGTTACAAATGTGATAATTTTTTAACTTTTTTTAACTTACCATGTAAAAGCTTCAAAAACGCGTAAAATAAGGCGTATAATTAGATTTTGTAATCATAAATAAATAAATATAAATATATCATCATGGCTTATAAGCCATTGCTGGGTGTGCCAATCTGCTTTGTATACAGATGTCGGTAATGATGAAATATTTGCACCGTGCGGGCACTCATTGCTGGGGTGAAGAGTGCACCACAGTGGTAAATTTTGTGCCATTTAAAATTGGAAACGCGGCCACGAGACCCCATTTTGTAATCATTTCTTTTATAATTTGACTGTTAAGGCAATTGAGGTGACAAAATTAAAGAAACAAAGCGCCAGGCAAAGCCGACTTGATTTTGAAAACAATTGTGTTTTCCGATGTATTCTAAATAGGTGAATTGAAAAACTAGTGGGCTTTGATATTGTGTAAGTGTTACGGAATGTGCTCATTCTGTAACAGTTTGCAGTTACAGAATGTGTGAATTCCATAGTAGTGTTAGAGAAATTAACTCGCTGCGCTCGTTTCGGAGAACTCATTCGTTTCAGAATCCCGGTTATTAAAAAATAACTATATTCTAGCCATAATAAACAATAGTATTTTTAAGTGATACCAATATTGATTTGTAATTTTTTTGTTTGTTACAAGTTCATTAATTTGTAATTTATAAAGTAACATTTAGGCTACCAGCATGCCTAATCATGCGAATTGTACCTAACTCAACCATTTGGACTTGGACGATGATACTAAACAGAAAGCTCATACGGGCTAGCGCCGAATGCAAGGTAAAATAAATGGGTAAAGGATAACATATGAACATGCGCCAATAGCAAAAAATTAGGGGGAAGTAAAATAAAATACGAAGTGAAGTGGTGAATTTAAATAAAACCAAATAGTGTTTTGTTATTAAAGTCAATAAAAATTAATTTTTAGTAGTCAATAAAACAAAAAATATCATACAATCATTTTAATATATAGGTATTTAATTTTTTGACGTTTCGAGCAGTAAATCAGCTTCATATTTATAGTTATATCACATGGACAATTTGTATCTTTTTAGCATAAATTCATATAAAAAAATGTAGTTGAAAATTTTATTACTTGTTAAATCGTGTCTAATACAAAATTCAATTTGATTTATTGTTAATTCTATTGATTGTATTAAAAATTAAAATACAGAATCTTATTATTAATGAATGAACTACTGTATTTTATTCCACAGTAACAGTAATATGCAATGATTTCCACAATTAGCACCATGAAAAAAAAATGCCGGTAATTAGCGTTGCTAAAATAAATAATCTCATCCAAATATTTAATGTAAGTTGTTCAAAGTTTAAGTTGTTTAAAACTAAAAATATTTGCAAATTTTCAGGTCATATATTTAACGTGTTTATTTAAATTAGTAATTAATAGTTACATGAATGAAATATCGCGGAATTTCACCGTTTAACTTCTTAAATTAGTAATTACAAATCATACAGACAAATGAATTTCAACAACCGCTTATTTATAAGTTTGTGAGACAATGGAATTATAATTTACTCCTAGAATTTAAATCATAATTATTTCAACAATGTCAACTCAGTTTGAAACTAAAAAATGTTTGACACCATTGTTGCAACGTACAATAATTTATAATGAAACAAAAGATACATAGATAAACTAAATATTATTAATTACAACAATTATAATTTTAGCGAACAATTGAACTACATTGCTATTCAAATTCAGTATAAAATAAATATTATTATATTCGACTATCATAAAATATCTCATAAAACGATTCTGTTATCAGATGAATACATATTTATCTAAGCCGTTCCAGTTTTAATTGAGCTAACTTTTGACATTTGTAAACTTTTCCGCGCTTAAACTAACTTTCAGCAATTAAAATTAAACCATCGCTTACCTTTAATTATCTTCTTTACACCATATTCTATCTGGAACCACTCACTATAAACCAAAACACAATAAACAAAAACTAAAATGTCACTTTGAGTTCTAGCGCGAGTCCGACGTGATAGCTTTTCGCGGGAAACCGACGACAGTACGCGCGCGAAGCCGGTAGACAAGCGACTGCTCGCAGAGAGCTGCGAGCACGAGCCACTGTGCTACTGCTGCCTCCACAGGTGGTGGAAAGAGATCTTGTCTCATTCATAATGATATATAGATTGCGAAGATGTGCGATATTTCACTGATTGAATGAATAGTTATGGATGATTTTTTTTCTGCAACCAACTTTTCCTCGGGATTCTGTTTTGTACCAACTTTTAATTACTTCAATATTTTATATATAACCCTACTTTAGTTTTACTTGATATACTGAATCAGTTATTGAAAAACTTCGAAAAATTGTGTACTTTCTTTTATTTTCAAATTTAGATTATGATACTGCCATGTTTGTATATTTATCTGTTTTTGAGATTAAACCATGCACAATCATTCATAAACATATTTGAGTAAAAACATTTCCGTCTACCACACAGGAACGACCTGAGATATTTGACTTAAAATTTAGACCACAAACGTACCCATTTTAGGGCAGTATCCAAATATAATGTAGATACAGACACCATGTTTGCTTTTCATATTCAGATATGGCTTTGACAGTATCTTGTGAAAATCCTTTCTGCTATCCAAATAAATAGTTATTTACAATACAAGTACCTACGTAAAGCATAAAGCTAAAGCTAGTCTTTCGTCAGTAAGCGCTCCCTACCGGTTGAGTGTTGGGTTGAGGTTGATTTTGGAGATCGATACCGGTAGAAGAGCACTTACTGACCGCAATGCTTATTACGTTTTTTGCATGCACGATCTATGCCCAAAATTAAAATAAATAAGATTTGAAAATTATTTTGACATATTAAAAAATCTAATGTGGCCAGCACATAACCTCTCGCCAGATATTTTATCTGGTTGTACGCATTAAACGAAAAATATTTTTAAATACAAATACATATATTCAAGTGTCACTACAAAATAATTCTCACAAATATCTGCAAAATCTATGGGATAGTTTAATATAAATTATGTACAATACATACATTTTCTTTATATTCAATATCCTGAAATTTTCTTTTTCTACTTTCCTTTTCTTTTTCTTTATATTCTATTGCGTTGTTGACTTTTTTTATTTTCATAATCTTCATAATGATGTACAAATATTTTTGACAGTGGCATACAAATATTTTTGACAGTGACAATTATGTGTCAATTACAAACATTTGAATTTCTTGCCTTGAAGTAGTTTGATCTGAGAATTTTTACATCAAATTATTTTATATGCATTTCTTTATCTCTAAATCTATAGAAGATATAATAATGAATTTATATTTATCGAATAAAGAATTTAACGTTCATTAATATAAGTATTTATATAAATGTTCGATAAATAATATTTAGATAATTTTTTTCTTGTAACTACTACTTCCGGTTGTCCAATTGTTACCAAAACTTAATCAACTCTTCCTATTATTGTTAGATTGAGGAATCCGTAGTTAAAAATGTCTTAAGTCTTTTAGAATTTGAAAAATCGTGGATCCAACATCCACACACACATACAGACATCATCGTAAAAATGTTATAATCGGATTCTAGGGACCTTAAATCGTGCTTATTCACTAAAATCTGGATATGCGATTTTTAGCATGAATTCAATACCTCTCTTACCGAGAGGTAAAAATTTTAGTTGTCATTTTGAAAGTAAGCTTTAATCGTTTTAATTTACACATTACTTACCCCGTGCGCCTCCTAATCATTAAGTGAGCCACATCACTTACCGGTCAGTAATTTGTAAATAAATCTTACTGCCTTGGAAGACCCGATCGTGTAAAAAGATACTTTACGTATGTACATCGTACAATATTTTATCTTCGACAGAATTTAATAACAACCCAATAAATATAAAGAAAATACCTTTATTTATGTATTAGAATCACAATATTAAATGATAAGTTTGTCATGATAACAAAATATTTGCAAATTTAGCGGGTTTATAAATTTTAATCACTCGTTGCTCGGCAACCCTTGATTAATCAAACCTTGTCATTAAACAACCGTTTTACAAACTTAAAACTGACAACTAAACCTCAAATTTACGCACTACCTTAGATAAATACCATTTTTGTACAATACTAATCGTTAAGTGAATCACTTACCGACCAGGAAGCGGAGGCGGTAAGTAAAAAAATCTGATGTGGCCAACACAATACCTCCCGCCATTTAATTTTATTAATTCAAATATACATACTTACATGTATTGTCCTATTCTTTATAACTATGTTTCTATTTACTGTTTTCTTTTTAAAACGTTACTATTAACTAAAGGTGATAAACACAAAATTGATCTTTTTCATAACAGTTGCTTGAGATATGTGTATAGTGTGCGAAAATATAATCACATCTCCCAATATCGCTCTGCAGCTGGTATGAATTTTATTAATAATCGATTAAAAATACTTTTAGTTTGTCTTACACACAAAATAAAAATTACAGAGTGTCCTAAATATCTGTACGATAAACTAGTTTTGAAAAATGATTACTATAATTTACGTGGCAAGGACTTGTACACAGTACCATCTTTCAATAAAACTAAATTTAAGAGCTCTTTTTCCTACTTAGCTCCAACACTGTATAATAATATTCCAAATGATTGGAAATCTCTGTCATATAGTTCATTTAAAATCCATGTACAAAACTTTTACAAATAACCTGTAATTAATAGTTAAGGTACGTGTAACCATTTGTATTTATTTTTGTCTTTAATTAATTTTGTCTTTTATATACTATTTCAGTTCTTATATGCATCTATTTATTGATCTATATATTTGATATTTTTGTTAGACTACATTTGTTTTTCTATGTAATTTGCTGGTTAGGTGGAAGAACAGCCTTGGCTGAACCTCGCCTTTGAGTTTTTTTCATTCTCAAAAAAATAAATATTATTATCATTATTATTATTATTATTATTATTATTATTATTATTATTATTATTAATTTGAAATGATTATGTGTCAGTTACATATATTTGAGATATCAACTGTGTAACCAAGGAGTTGCGTTTGCTGTTTGTTTAAAGCGTAGACTCCGGGATTTAAATTATAGATAATTTTATAAATTTATCTATAAAATATATAGAAAAAGTATTAATACAAACCTATAGAAAATTTAATAATCTTTAATTTTTATAATAATATAAATCTCGAAAAAATAACATTTAAAGGTATTTTTCAGAGAAAAACTATTTTGAGCTTCAAATAAAGTACCATTTCCGGTTATCTGATTTACACCAAAATCTAATGGCTTCTTTCCATATTAGAATAAGGTAGAAGGTTTTAAAATTTTCTTAATGATACCTAGTATTTGAGTTACACACAGACATCATCGTGAAAATGGTCATTTACCAAAATCACGATATGCGATTTTTAATACGATCCCTATACCTCCCTTGCCAAGGTTACCGGGAGGTAAAAATAACGACCATAGCTTACTTTCAAAATGACAACCAAAAATTTTTAATTAAATCAAGATTCAAGATAATTTTCAAATCTTTTTTTTAATTTTGTGTATCGATCGTGAAAAAACGTAATAAGCATTGCGCTCAGTAAGTGCTCTTACTGGTATCGAATGTATTGGAGATCTCCAAAATCATCCTTAACCGGTAGGAAGCACTGATTGACTCTAATATTTAAATAGCTATTTTTTGTGATAACGAGTTTATAAAATGAAGAAACTTTTAACATTTATTCGAGCATTTTTTTCATTTTTAAATATATTGGAATTAATAAGGTTTCGGACTAGCAGTCAATATTACAAATATATTCTTTATGTATGGCATTTACTAATTATTCCACTTTTAATAAATTGTCGGTAACAGATAAAATAGCGTGCGCACATTGTTTGGAAAGTAATTTTACTGTATTCTTAGAAGTACTTAACAACATTAAATAATTATGTAATATAGGTATAATCGTATAATTCATTTACAAATAGCAGTAGCCAATTTAACTTTCTAGGGGTCCGAGAGGCGTTAAGTATTTTTGGGGTCCTCTAAAATAAAACTAGGCCTCCTCAACTTTATATAAATTCGCCAGTATTAGTTTTGATTCAAAAATAGGTATGAAAATGAAAATGCCTAAAAATGTTTAAAATCACAAAAAATGTATATATACCTCTGGATTTTACTCGTTTTTGGCCATTTTCTGGTAATTTTTATTCATTTATACATATTATTCGGGTACAACTTTGAACATAAATCTCATGAGAACGAAAAAAGATACAGATCTGCGATTTTAAAACATGGAATGAGCATATTGAACACTACTCGAAAGTATCTAAAAAAATAAAAACTATGTGCTGTATGTCTGGTCGTGAATCTGGGGAACCGGGTTCGATCCCGATCGACGTCAAATTTTTCGAATTTTCAATGGCACAAAAGTGACTTCTATGGTGCACTCTGAGTGCCCGTATGGTGACGCCTGGGAAACGCCCTCGTGGTACAAATATGTCATCCTCATTATAGTTTGTGTCAAGATAAATGTACATTGACTTTTCCGCCCATCTCAGCAAGTATTTGCATAAGAGATTTGCAAGGGTAAGCGAATAGAGAAGTATTCACAATTTTTTCGAATTACCAAAATAAAATCAGTAAGCACAGATTAGGTATTAAAATTCATAATAAAGTTTCTACAATTTATTATTCAATAATATAATTATATTTTTTTACAGTTTATAAATATTAATAGTAATTTACATTGCAAGACCGTTACAGGCATGCACGGACTGCACGGTACCTAACGAGCGAGCCAAGCGAGCTTGTTATCCTTGCAAGCACGTAAATTTCGAGTAACGGTTGAGCATTGTTCAATGTTTTATGATATACTGAGTCGTAAATAATTTGAAAAAAAAATTGGAACCCCACAATACATTAAATTATTTGATCGAAATAGTCTTTAGAAACATATGCCGAAGCGAAATAATGAACAATTAAATCTGTATACATGTTGCTATGGTTTTAAGAGCCCGTAAATTTTTTTACCATTAGAGACAGAGCTCTGGAATAGTTATTTACGTATAGAGGGCCGAAAGAAGGGATTTACGCCTGCGGACGAAATTTGAATTTGAAGCCCGACGCGAAGCGGAGGGCTTTTATTCCTCCAAGGGCGTAAACCTCTTTCGGTGTGAGGTACGTACAACGTTTTACGCACAACTGAAACCAAATGAAAGGTAATTTTTAATTGCATGACTAAAAGCTTGTTGCTATGTAAAAAATATTATATGGCCGGATGGCTATGCCAAGAAACATTTAGGCGATGCGTTGTATTGGTAACCATTTGTTTTGTGTAAACAAATAATTAAAAATGTCAAGCATGGAGCCATGGAGCTACAACCTGAATATGATACTGAAATTTCTGAAAAAAAATTTCCAGAAGCTAATGAAGCTTTAGCGGATTTATGTCCAGGTAAGTCAAATGACCGATATCAAAACGAATACGATGTGTTGCAAGCCTGGTTGACAGAAAAAAATGTGACAATTTTGAACGAAACTGTGTTGCTCGCATATTTCAATGAAAAGGTATGGTGATATATCAATATTACTCGTATATATTGTTATTCTATAGATTGTGCTTACTTTTCAGTCTAAAATATATGAGTTCTTCATTGTGGTCCAAATTTTCCATGTTCAAGAAGATGTTAATGATCAAGAAGAATTTGAATATTGGTCGTTATTATAAACAGCTCGACTGATTATTGGTACTAAAGACCATGATAAACCTGGTCTGTCATCTGACATTTCTGCAACTGAAAAAGAGAGAAATCAGTTGAATCTCCAGTTAAAGAAATCTTCAGAGACAATTCATTTGGAGGGAATTTCGTTGAATAATATAACCAACTGTATTATAAATATCCACAAATAAAATATTATTTATCGTTATTTGTTTTTTTTTTGTCATATTTTTTATCGCCCGGCCGCCTTTTGCTTTACACTTTACCGCCCGCAGGGTGTAATCTTTCATTTTCCGCCATGGTAACTAAAATGTAAACAAACAATTACAATACAGTTGTGCGTAATAGACGTTTACAATCCAGTATAACGTAAAAATATGTAGATAAATTAACAATCAAGAATAATGCTGTAAATTTGGTAATCCGCTCCTGGCCGTTCAGGTATCGAAATACCCCGGAGTGATGGGTTGGACGAGCTTAAGAAGTCGAAGTCAGTGTGCATTTATCTTGACAAAAACTATACCAAAATCTGTATACAAAGCAGATTAATATCCCCAACTATACGGGTACAATTTTTATTTAAAAAATATTGAAAATAATCATTGAAAAAAATCATTATGGGCATTTTCAATGAAACTATCAATTTTTAATTACCCGTTCATGGGTAATCCTAAATAAAAAGTTTATAAATAAAATTCTATCTACATTTATTTAACGTAAAATTTTAAAAAATATTGTGTTGTTTTTTCTCTGAAAATCATGAACAAGCTCATAAATTATTTAATGTAATTATAGCATGTGAAAAAGCATTTCAAATGAATTTTCTATTGAAGGTCTATTATCCATTAGCAAAAAAATTATAAAATGTCACCTACAAAGTACTTTTAAAAGCTATTTTTAGAAAATTCAAAAAGCATGCTACAACTACGATACGACGCATTCAGAATATGAATGATGTTAAAAATTTATAGAACCCGCATTGTACAGGTGGAATACTTGTCATGTCATACTTATTATCTTAAACAATTTGTAAGTAAATTTTTTGGCAATGACTTAAAAATATTATTATACATATGAATATAAACATAGTTTTTAAAAATAGCTACTTTAAAAAAATATTGTTTGTTAGACTTTTAATTTCTTTTCTGATATATGTACTTATATAACATACATTATGGAGTTATATCTTTATTACATTATTTATTGTGACGTCACAGAATACATATGGTTGGAAACTTCAAATATTTTTATACCTGTAAACAAGATTTTATAACCCTATATAAAAATATACCACAAATTTTCAAATAAACACTTTTTATGGCATTTTAAATTTTAATAGATAGGTACCGGATGTTATTAATGTGGGAGATTTTTCCTGTTTGTTGATATGAATTATTTATAAAAGCAGAAAAATTAACCGATCTTTAAAAAATATATTTGTTATATATACCGTGTGTCTATCTTAAAGGTGTACATAGCAGATTAACATGGGAAATCAGTTTTTATCTGTCACAACATAAGTTAATTTAATTGACGTTTCTGACAATTTGATAAAACGTCAAGCATTTATTTATTTTTTGTTCAATTCCATAGCTGTCGATATTTTCAACGTAATTTTCGACATTTTCATAATTAATTTCTGTCGTTACAAAGCATGTAATGGTAATTCTGTTTATTGATTTAGATGCAGAATTTTATGCCCTAAAACTTTTATTTGACGCATTTTTGCTTAAAATAATTTGGCGAGCAGGAAATTACAAAAAACTGATTTCCCATGTTAATCTCCTATGTACACACGGTATATATATATATATATATATATATATATATATATATATATATATATATATATATATATATATATATATATATATATATATATATATATATGTATGTATACCTTACCATTAAAAATATAGATTTAAATCATGAATAATCTTTTAAATTATGTAATGATTTTTAACTTTATTATTTTGAACATTAAAAATTAAATGTGATATTTTTATACAGGGTATAATGAAATAAGTGCATTAAATTTAATCAGTAATATAACTCGTCGAGAGCAACAATATTTCTTAATAACTTTTTCTCGAAATCGCATATTTTTTTTTGCAGTTTTACCACCCCGTAAATTGACGAGTCATTCCATATATTTTTGTAATAATTGAATGCAGTAGCTAAAGCTATGAAAAATTTTGTTTTAGTAATTGACAGTCCTGTCAGTTGTTGCAATTAAATTTTAACATTAGTAATAAACTTGTTTATGAGGTAAAATTCTGGCAAAATGCGTATGTTTATGATTAGCGGATACACAGACATTGTAATTACCTAGGATGAAGTTCTCAAGGTCAAAGAAGTTACACGAAAATCATCCTCTTCGTAATATTCGTAAATTTTTTTGTACCACATACAATATCTTCGAGATTATCACAGTTTGATGTGTCACATATGACAATTTGGAATATTTTGAAAGAGCAACAGTTACTTCCATACCATGTGCAAAAATTTCATTGTTTCCAGCATTTCAATTTTGCGAATGAGTTGTAATGTTCACTGATAGGGCTGGATATATTAGAGAAAGTGTCTTTAATAATGCATAATACGCTTATTTGGTCACAAAATCCTCATACTGTAAGAAAGAAACACAATTTTCAACAAAAAATATCATTAATTGTTTGGGCGGGAATAAATTGACGAGTCATTGGTCCTCATATAATCCCACCTCGTTTAAATGGACAAAAGTATGTGCTTACATTTTTTGAATAACGTATTTAAACTATTATGATTTGCCGTGTTGACACACGAAAATTCATTTCATAACCTCCATAACTAGTATGCTCTTCCCACGCTCTTACTCTATTCACCCAAGTTCAGAAACCTGTGTTAATACACAATTCTAGAATTTTGTTATCCAAATTTTAAATTTCTTTATTTTAAAAATTGTACTATTTACCAATGTTCTAATTTATTAATAATAAATATGTTTTCCGTTCATCGTTTATTAATTACTGTGTTTACAAATATGCAACCACCACCTGACAATTTTTGTGTTATGTACATCGAACTTTGATTCAGACATCTGCGGGCAACAGAGATCTTGCCAGTGGCGGGTAACGAAATTTTAAACAAATCTTTAAAGAATTTTAACTCGAAAACTAGAAGATTTAGAAAAAAAATTATTAAGAAAAATTGTTGCTCTCGACGAGTTACATTACTGGTTAAATTTAATGCACTTATTTCATTTACACCCTGTATAATTAAAGATCACTAATATTTTTAAAAGATATTTAATAAATAGTTATGATGATTAATAAAATATTTAATGATCTTTATTTATAATAGTTGATCTTTTAAAATTAAGATGCATTGGGGTTTTTTATATTTCATGTCTGACTCGCGCAATTTCTAATTTGATTGTTTAAAATACTAATATAATATTTACTAGGATTACAGGGTCCAACAGAACTAATTTTTGTATAACATTAAAACCATACGTAATGCAATTCTTGCCGTTCCTGAAAAGTTAGGGTTGCTATATTACGCGTCGATGGCAGCCAACACGAAGCGAAGCGGAGTGATTGGCTTCGGGCGAATCGCCAGTGTAGCGATTTGTATATTGCCTTATCTTTTATTCCTTATGAATTATACTGATTATATATTTGGTTACTTCTTTATTAGATATTGTTACTACTTTTTTTATAAAACAAATATTAAATACATGTGTTTGATTCTTCCACCTTCATTTTCTTCATATTTCATTCCAAATCCATTAATATTTAGTATTATACACATCAATTCCTTTTTACCTCTCGTCATACCGTAGGTAAGGGAGGTACTGTTATCGGTCCAAAAATTCGATGATGAGTTTTCAGTAAATAAGCATGAATTAGGGTCCCTACAACACGTTTTTATTATTTTTACGATTATGTATGTGTGTGTGTCTATGTAGGACGATTTTTTCCTCCAGGATAACTCTTACAACAAACTTCCGAAAATTTATATTTTCCGTATTTAAGCTTTCTACATTCATGTAAAGAGTTGATTAGATTTTGGGTAAAATTGGACAACCGGAAGTGATACTTTATTTGAAACCCATAACAGTTTTTAATTAAAAAAATTATGTTAAAATATAATCCAAAACATTTGAATTTTAGTATTTAAGACTTTCATATCAAGTGGAATAACATATTAGATTTTGGCTAAAATTAGTAAACCGGATATGATATTTTACTTGAAGCTCTGAACAGATTTCCATGAAAAATATAATATGATATATTCAAAAACTTTTTAAATTTATTATTTAAGACTTTTAGATTATTGAGAAGGACATATTAGATTTTTTCTAAAATTGATAAACCGGAAATGATATTTTACTGAACAAATTTTCGTGAAAAGTATTTTATAGTAGGTATATACCAAAATTTTTCAAATTTGGTAATTTAAAACTTTTATGTTAATAAAAAGAACATATTAGATTTTTTCTAAAATTAATAAACCGGAAGTGATACTTTACTTGAAGCTCTGAACAGATTTTCGTGAAAAATATATTATGATATATTCCAAAACTTGTGAAATTTGGTATTTAAGACTTTTATATGAAGGGAAGTAACATATTATATTTTGGCTAAAATTGATAAACCGGAAGTGATACTTTATATAAAGCTCCGAACATATTTTCGTGAAAAATATAGTGATACTATCAAAAACTTTTTAAATTTGGTATTTAAGACTTTTATATGAACGAGAACGACATATTATATTTTTTTCTAAAATTGATAAACTTTTCTGAAAATTATAAACAGATTTTCTTGAAGAATTTGAACTAATTTATTAGATTTTGACTATAATTAATTACATGATAATCCGGAAGTGGTACGTTATTTGGAGCTCGTAACAGATTTTCGAATTTCGTATTACACACTTTTCTATTTATTGGAACAACAAATTAGATTTTATTTACAAACGATCAGTCTAATACTCATTGCTATTTTAAACATGGAATTGACGGATGGTTATGTGCTGGCCACATCGGATTTTTTTTCCATAAAGATCGAACATGTTGTTTTAAAGACCAGTTATATTTTTTTTAAAAGATCATTCATATATTTTTAAATAACAAATCCAATTTTTAAATCATCCTAAATAATTATTAACATATCAAATAACAATTTTTAAAAGATCATTTCCTTTTATATCAATTAAGAGGGACGCGCAGGACAGATTAGCTTGGAGACAACATTTCCGTTGAGACCTGTCGAAGGACAGATTTTGCATAATGATGATGAGAATAAAGAAAACATAATCTTATAAATAATTATGTATAAGAAAAAATATTTTAATTTATTACTTTTGCCAAATATAAATATTAAAATTACTGACTAGTATTTACTCAAAGTTTTATGCCCGGTTTTTTAAAACTGAATTAAATATTTTATCCAGGATTATAATTATAATCTAAGCTTTTATATATGTTTAATCGCGTTGCATAAAAATAGTATTTAATCCCGATAATACAGGATTTTCAAACCCAAGGTTAAATTTCTGTTTACAACCGGGCAATTCGGGCATCAATCTCCTTTACTAAATATTTATCATGACTATCATCGTAAAATACAATGATTGAAATGATTAAAAAACAACTTTGATAGCTAATCAAAGAATAAATACCACCAGTCATTCTACAATAATAATAATTGTAATTACATATGCAATTTATATATTTTTATTAGAGCATGATATACATACGAGTATAAAAACATGTTCTTCTTTGTGCTACTCTGATTAAAATTTAAAGAACGCGCGTGTTCGCTCCTGTTTGAAATTTCAGTTTCGTAACGCTAGAGTTCAGCACTTGCTTGAAGTGAAATGTGATTATGTGCGATAGATTTAAATGGCCCCTTGTGTTTTCTAGCGTTTTGTTTGTTATTCTCTTTCAACTGTAAGTTTATCACTATATTTATTATATTTTACATATTGCTATTAGTTAATTGTCTGCTGCTTGATGAATAAATCAATATACAATTTTATATTCTGGATTCTTAAGATATTGATGTTAAATTGTTGACAGTTGGGCGCACAATTATTGTCATTAATATTATTGATAATTCATTGTCATGCGTATTATTGTTTTGATAGATGTGGGGCATATATCACAGGTTAATTATTTTGAACAATTATTCATTTATTTGATTTCGTTTTGCTCTTGTTTTTAAGATAAAGAGGCGTGGTCGTCAAGATAGCATGCTGTCATAGACTTATTGATCTGTTTACTTCTATTTTTAATAATCCTACGCATGTTACATATTAATTTAAGACAATTATGAATATTAATTATTTT
Source organism: Harpalus rubripes (assembly GCA_963082715.1). Classification (NCBI taxonomy): domain Eukaryota; kingdom Metazoa; phylum Arthropoda; class Insecta; order Coleoptera; family Carabidae; genus Harpalus; species Harpalus rubripes. Next base: position 32,534,772 of record OY720460.1, read on the forward strand.
ATATTATTGATTATGATTTTATAGATGCTAGACAAGTACTGCTTGAATTCTTTAGTAGCTTTCATATTTTGTTTGATAGATGTTTATCAACTGTTTCGATTAGATTTTATTCGATAGAATATTTTACGTAGGTATGTTGATTTTGTACTTTAATACAAACACATAAAAAATTCATGAACAACGAGCGTTTATAAATTGACAAAACTGATGAGCTTAGTCAGTAGATGTTTTTCCATTGCGAGGGTGATAAGTGTGATATTGTTAATTGAAGTTATACTTCTAGGTCTAATCTCTTAAACTAGTAAAGATGGAAGATGACGATCATGATGATCTTCTTCGGTGCTCCGATGAAGATTCAATGACTGAAAATGAAGAACCGTGCTTGCCTTCGGATAAACAAGGTTTCATTCCCAATTCTACTCCATACTCTGTTCAAAACAAAGCTCAGTTTTTATTTATTGGATTTCTCCTTATTATTTCATCTACATTCCTTGTTATTCTTCTTCCTGTTTACTTAGAAACTATTAATGTAAAAGGAGATGCTTATACTATGATTCATTTTACGTCTCTTGCTACTGTAGTTATTTTACTCTTCTTCACTTTTGTTTCGAAGAAACTGTGCTCAAAAAGCGCTCCAAATAAGTTATTACAGCCTCCGATTGAGTGGAATAAGTTAATAAAAATCGGAATAATGTATGGATTAGCTGGGTTTATGGTTGTTTATGCCATAGACCGCAAAAGAGTAATGTGTCATCTTCAAGATCCAATAAAAGGAATTGTATTGGTTTTCTCATTGGTTTACTACTTCTTTTTCTGTAGGAAAAGTAAGTACTTATATTTACAAATATTTAAAGATTTGTTGTTAAGGTCGTGCAATATTTTAGTGATGGGACTACAGCGTATATTTTCGAGTACAACTATAATTGTTGGGTTATTTATTTCTGTTGATTATGGCCTGTGTGATGAATTCCGATGCCGCGGTTTGGAAAGAGAACGAAAATCAGACGATGCAGGCATTTGGACTTGGCAAACTCATGCTACTTGGGCTGCTGTGTACATTTGTGGATTATCCATGTTTTCTGCTCATTATACTCTACTTGAAAGATATCTTATTCCGACTCAATCCGTAAGTAATTACTTGCATGACAATGGAAAATGGAGTTTATCATTAATGCCATAAAATTAATTGTTTTATCTTTTATGTAAGTACATATTATTTGTTACGGCCTTAATTTTTATGTCCTTAAAGTAATAAAATTTATCATGATATTCGTACATTAATATTTGATGTACATCTAAAATTAATACATTTCTATTTTCTGTCTAAGTTTACTTAACACGTTTCGACGTATTGATTAAATTTGCTTATAAGATAAATTACTACGTGGTGATAATGAAAATGTGTTCATAAAACAGATTTTATAGCCATTTAAGTTTTATATACAATTATTTTGATTTGAAATAAAAGATTTTTAAATCGACTTTATTTATTTTTATAAACAATTTGCTTTGTATATACTTATTTAAAATATTACTGCCATGTGTACGAAACTATGTATAAGTCAATCGTGTTATGGTTATAGAGCTTGGTGTATACGAGTTTATCTTCATCGCTGTTGTCTACAATTTCAAAACTTGTCTCGAACCGAGATTCTACTGTCGGTATGTCCAGTCAATCCGTCTCAACTTCCTCGCATCCGTTAATTACTTCTCAAGCTCCAATTAAGAACTACTCTGCATTACATTTATCTCTTTGGTTACACATTATCTGTTGGATTTTGTCAGTTTTCCTCGTGTGGACTGACGTAATTCCATCACTAGGAAGGGTACGATATACTTTTGGCATTTTTTTGAAGGAACGAACAGAATTATTAACATTTTTACTCTTTATACTTATTAAAATTAATCAATGATTAGAAAACTTAATAAATAGAGTGTATCAGTTGCAGTGATTCGGCCAAAATGGCGGATAAAATGTTGGTAGAGCATCTACAGGAGAATACGAAAATCTGTAACATGCATTTAACGTGAAAATAGATTTGTCACATACTCGTAATATGTCCCATAATGCGTTGTATTATCCATAGGGCACGGAAAATCACGTGATCTATCATATGTTTTGTCCCTTTCTCACTTCAGACTCGATCTTCAGCTCTGTCCCATACTGACTTCAGACTGTATTTTCGACGCCGTGTGCATGCGTCAGTTTGAATAGCTGTCACATTTCTAGCAAGATATCAACTGAGAATAAAATGAAGACAATAAGAATCAAATAGGTTTTTATTGAATTCTTCAACAATATAATATAATGGAAGATAACAATGTGATCATATAGGTTTTTATTGAATTCTTCAACAATATAATATAATGGAAGATAACAATGTGATCATATGTATATTCATAAGTATTACGATCAGGATGCTTTTCGTCTTCATTCTTGCTTAAAAAGCAAATATTACCAACAGTAATTGACAATTTATAAATTTAGGGCTTCATCAACGACCTACTATCAAATCTGAGTAATCGATAATATGTCAGCAAGTGATATTCTCATAAACATAAACGGCCACGAGCCACAGACGACGTCTCTCTTGTTTTTCACATGTAACCTACCTACCACACCTACCCTACCTATACAAATTGTCACTTGTTACCTATGTTCAAATATGATTAGGTTTTAAATATTACCTCGATAATCGGTGCTTGATGGAATAGCAAACAGTTTTAAATTATAATCCGACGACATACTTGCACCCAACAACGCACTGGCATGGTTTAAAAAACAATGACAACACTCACAAACAACAGAAAATAACAATAAAAGAAATAACAACATCAAGATAACAAAAAGAAACAAATAATAAAACACTACAATGAATAACAATAACAAAATCAATCGCTATATGCACAAGAACCGCCAAATAACAAAATGGCAACAAATTCCACGCTTGCGCAAACTCATTCTTAAAATTTACCCCTAGAAAAATATGACAGCTATTCAAACTGACGCATGCGCACTGCGTCGAAAGTACAGACTGAAGTTAGCATGGGACAGAGCTGAAGATCGAGTCTGAAATGAGAAAGGGACAAAACATGTGATAGGTCACGTGATCTTCCGTGCCCTATAGCATTTTAATTTTAGAACATAAAATTCTGGATATTTTGGTGCCAAAAAAAACCTTCAGTGATTGAGTAATTTAGTTTAAAATTGGATATAGTAATCCCGGATAAGCTCCCAAAACTTCTTCCGCATTAGTGGATGCATGCGCGGGGCATCATGAGCGTCCCTACAGGGGTCGATCCTACATGTAGAGTGCGCGAGCAGACACGTGACTTGGGTCGCCTTGAAATGCTTCGTTTGTAACTATTTTGATATTCATTTGCAAAAAAGTTATATTTTTCAATGGGCTATTTCACATTTTTTTATCATTTCATCTGAAAGTATTCGCGAAAAAACGAAAATGTAGATGGCAGTGTGAAACTGTTTTGGCGGACACCCTATTGGGGAAAACAAAGTAAATATAACTATTATTCACGAAAGATGGCTATTCAAGGTTATTTGTGAGCCGCTTGATATAATATTACTTGCAGATGACTTCATTGCATTTCGTATGCATAGGCGTGCAACATGAAATATTTATGAACACATTTTAACTGAAAAAATAACAGTAATTTATTTGAAAATTATGTTTCTTTCTAAATAATGCCTTTCTGAAATATTTATGTTCTTCACTTATGTGTTTGCAAAATACAACAACATTGACTTAACTTGTAAACCAAGGAATAATAATTTGATTTAAACGTCAACGCCACTGGGTAAATAATAGCACAGAGGGCAGTGTAGTAGATAATTAGGTATCTGTAATTCTACGACATACGTCATTATTATTTATAGTGTGTTAGAAAGTAATGCCACTATTTACGTATATCAGTCACACCACATAAATTAAATAGAGATAGGTCAAATAATCTTTCTCTTTCTAATACAAAATGTTGCTAAGCTACTGCTATAAAGTGATGTGTATTCTTTCTTCGAACAAATGACCTTGAATAGTCATCTTTCGTGAATAATAGTATAGTTGACATTTGTATTAAATGTATAATTTGCATTATTTTGCTTTGTTTGTAATAATATTGTAATTTAAACATTTGTGGTAATGCAGATATCTTAATCAAACCTTTTTTGTGTCTATAAGGTAAATCAAGACCAATGGTAGAAGGAAAAGCTGTTATTTATTCTTTATTGTAACAAAATAAATACAAAAAAACTTCGAAAAAAATAAAATTGTTGCACTGTCACCAAACGTTCAACTTGAAAAATTCACAACATAATATACACATTAAATTAAAAAATTGCGTGAAATAGTAGCAAGCCTCATGTTCATTCGTACCATTTAACTATTTTTACAAATTGTAATTTATAATTATGTACTATTAATATTTCGTTGTGCCATTCTCTCATCTCGAACTGAATGTTTCTTTTTTTTTTCTCAAAACGACGTACTGGTATTTTTTGTGACGGAATTATTCAATGTTTCAGATTGTTTCTTCCTTTGTCTGCTCAATTTTCTCTTAAACGTCTGCAATACGTAATCAAATCATAGGCGCCGACTACGTGGGGGTTTCGGGGCTCGAGCCCCCACACGGAAAAATCTGACGGGGCCCTGCCCCCACCTTGAAAAATCTAAAAGGGTTCTCCCCCCCCCACACACATAAATTATTTTCAATACAAATAAAAGTACACTCATTTTGAAATATTTTTAATACATCAATTACTTATGCAAACTCACAGTGTATACCTATTCTATTATTAATTTTATAAGATTTCCAAAGTAACGCAAGCGGACTAGCAAATAGTATAGCCACCAATGTTGCCATATTTAAAATGCAGTATTGTCAGAAATTAATAATAAAATTATCAGATATTAGGTGAAATAAATTATATATAACATACATACAGTTGAAATTTATGTTCTATCTGTCATGTTGAGTTTCGCGGTAAATTTAAAAAAAGTTAATATTTTTAAAATTAGGTATACCTTGTTCCATTTAAGCCATTCAGTATTGCGGAGCATAGGGAATAGTTTTGACCTCTCTGATTGGCTGAAATTAGAGACAAGTTTACCCAATGTAATTTCGGCTACTTTAGATTTGCGCTGTTGCCAGTGTCATCTACTAAATGGCTTAAATGGAACAGAGCATAGATATTTTGTCATACGATAAATTCGCATCTTTTGTACAATTTTATTTATTTATGCACCAATTTTAAGATATGAAGTTTTTATTTGGTAAATTTTCTGTTACCTCTTTTTAGCTCCCACGGGAAAATCCAAAAGTCGGCGCCTATGAATCAAATAATACATATTTTCCACAATAACGTACCTTTCATAAAATTGGTTTAAAATGTTTTGAACACATACATATATTTGCTAACCTTTTTTCCAATTTAAAGATAAAAATTATTTTCTTCATTTGGGAGCTTTTCCTTTTCGACACCAGATGTCAGGTACTTTGTTTTTTTTGCGAATAACTAATGGTGAAAATTCAATAGTTATGGCATGGCCCCCCAAAGTTATAATTTCTCATTATTATTGGTTTCAAGTAAAAGTGCCGTATTGTTAATAATTTCGTCCGTTCTTTCAAATGAATCTTTACTGATGTAGGACAAATATTATTGAAAATATGGTTATAGGCATCAAATGTAAGTGAATTTCTGAACTATACGGGGCACGGTATCGCTTGCCACTTTACAGTGTCTACGGAAGCATCGAAACATTCCCCTAATGATTGTGGAGAGGTTTACATCTATGGTTGGCTGTTCCTATTGGCTTATATTATCTACACGTTGTCCTCTATAAGGTTCCTAATCTTGAGTCAGTCGGCGGTATTTACTGTCGCTATGACTACTACTGCTTTGCCTCTGACTGGCATGTGGTGGTCTGTTTTTAATATGACTACAGCCAAAAATGGTAAGCATTCCATAATATAATAAACATAAGAAAAGAAAAAATCTAAAAAGGAAAGAAATTGAGTGTTTTCATTCAAATGTCTACTACGAGTGATTGGAAATAAGTATACTTATCAACTTGAATTTTGAGTACAGTGTGTTCAGGATAACTTATTGAATATCGGAATCTTGAGAACTATAAGAGACACGAAGTACGAAGTTGGTTAAATTAGACAAAAGTTGCTCCATTAGGAGGTCATTTTAATGATGTATTGTTTATACGAAAAAAAAAAAAAATATAATAGGTCAGTAGATATAAACAAATTATAAATATTGCAATTTTTACCTTCCGTCACCTTTAGGTAAGGAAGATATTGTCTTTGGTCAAAAAATTCGGTGGTGAGTTTTTGATGAATAAGCACGTTTTAGGGTCCCTAGAATACGATTTTACTATTTTTACGATGATGTCTGTATGTGTGTGTGTGTGTGTATGTATGTGTGTGTGTGTGTGTGTGTGTGTGTGTGTGTGTATGTGTGTGTCTGTGTGTGACAAAATTTTCTAATGCGATAACTCTAATACCACAATTCCAAAAATTATAATTCTTTCGTATTCCTCTTCGTTACATCCATGTGAAGAGCTGATTAGATTTTGGTTATAATTGGTCAACCGGAAGTACCCTCATTTGAAGATTTTAACAGTTTTTCTTGAAAAAACGATGTTAAATATCATTTTTTCACATTTAATGTTATTATAAATATTAAAGAATTATTTATTTTCTATACGATTTGAATGCATTTTATACTTCATATTAAATGAACATAGAGTTAAAAAATCTGATGTGGCCAGCACATTACCTTCCGTCAGTTCTATGTATTTTGTATAAATGTCATACAGAAAGTTCCTTGCAAAAGATTATATTTCTTGTACATTACCTTAAGGCAGTTGTATGTATTTTGTACTAATTCCATACAGAAAGTTTCTAACAAAAGATCCTATATTTCCAGTAAAATTATAACATAAACATACTGTCAACTGCACTTGACACTGACACCTTTCAATCAGAATTTTCTTAATGTATCGCAGCTGTTTCCAGAGTTATAGCAAAGCTGACTATTACACATGATAGTTAATTTCTTTATAATTTTTTAACTCTATATCCATTTAATATGAAGTATAAAATGCATTCAAATCGTATAGAGAATAAATAATTCTTTAATATTTATAATAACATGAAATGTGAAAAAATGATATTTAACATCGTTTTTTCAAGAAAAACTGTTAAAATCTTCAAATGAGGGTACTTCCTGTTGACCAATTATAACCAAAATCTAATCAGCTCTTCACATGGATGTAACGAAGAGGAATACGAAAGAATTATAATTTTTGGAATTGTAGTATTAGAGTTATCGCATTAGAAAATTTTGTCACACACAGACACACACACACACACACACACACACACACACACACACACACACACACACACACACACACACATACATACACACACACACACACACATACAGACATCATCGTAAAAATAGTAAAACCGTATTCTAGGGACCCTAAAACGTGCTTATTCGTCAACAACTCACCACCGAATTTTTTGACCAAAGACAATACCTTCCTTACCTAAAGGTGACGGAAGGTAAAAATTATAAAGAAATTAAATACCATATATATTAGTCAGCTTTGCTATAACTCTGGAAACAGCTGCTACATTAAGAAAATTCTGATTGAAAGGTGTCAGTGTCAAGTGCAGTTGACAGTATGTTTATGTTATAATTTTACTGGAAATATAGGACCTTTTGTAAGAAACTTTCTGTATGGAATTTGTATAAAATACATACAACCACCTTAAGGTAATGTACAAGAAATATAATCTTTTGCAAGGAACTTTCTGTATGACATTTATACAAAATACATAGAACTGACGGAAGGTAATGTGCTGGCCACATCAGATTTTTTATTTTTTCAATTAACATAAGTATGAAATAATACGGAATTTAGGTTTGCACTTATTATTTAAGATACTTTTTAAGCTCTTTAGAATGGCCATATTCTTTTTAATCACATTTGAATGGGGGTGTTTAGTCATGAAATGTAATGATTTTTCCACATTACTACAATAATATACATGCAATATTACTATTAATGCAATAAATGTAATAAAATATAGCGTATTTTTTGTACAAACGTTATTAAATTTATCGTTAGTTAAATCGCCCGCAATACGATGACGTATGCAGCATCTTTGGTTTGCCGTAGTTGTCCACTACGAGCGCTAGTTTACAATGAAAACATGAACATATGTCTTATATTTGATATTGAAACGTCAAATTTAATTTCAAATCGCAAAAAGCAAATTATTTTATTTTAAATATGTAAATGTAAAACCTAGAAAATATGATAAACATAGAAATTAAATTGTCAAGTGTCAAATGTAAACATAAAGAGATAGCCGTGTTTTGCTTCTCTCTCTTTCTATGAAGCACGTTTTGGGCATGTATGTCGAGACCTAATTCGCGCATAGTTGATGTTATGTACGCCGTAATGGCGGGAAGAAATTATTGCAAAAGTTTATAATTTTTTATTCTCTGATATTTTTTAAAATTTTACAAAATATAAAAGTAAAAAAGCTTTAGATTTAATAATATTTTAACATAATAACTCCCCCATTTAGAATTATGTTGACAAAGAAATTTTTTATATGGGAGGCATAGTAGGAATTTACAGCATTGAAATGTCTTTTTTTTGTTTTTGTTTTCCAACTAGGTATAATTTTTTTATTTCAAACAATAAAAATACAATAATGATTCAATTTATAACGTAAAAACAATGGTAGTAGCAATAATTCCATCTTTTTCACCCCCAAATGTAAATGTATTTGTTCATCTGCTAATGCCTGAAGAAGGGAATCAATACATAGTTATCTTTACTTGTAGCAGGCACGTCATTATCTATCGAACTAAGAAATAACAAGTACCAAATCTTCTGTTTTTCTCCTACATATATTTGCATCATTTACTAAAATGATGGCGTATGTTTAATCAATGCATCTCTTTCTAACTAAAGGGGTAAAAAGAAATAGAAAAAACACGTCATCAATATAGCGAATAGAAACAGCTGTTTTCAAATCACTACCAATCAGATTCCAGATCTATGTATGACGTCAAAAATTTCTCCCACTGCTATTGGTTTGTTTCATGCCATGATACTATGAACACAAGATATGCCATATAGATTCCATTTTTGTTCGCCACGCGCATGACGTCACCCAGTGAAATGCCAGTATCAAATAGCATTGAATACTTTCAGTTATATTAAATTCTGGGTGAAAATAAATACAATGAATGATAATTAATGTTTATTTAATAAATAACAAAAAGTAAATTATTTCGTGCATTAATTGTGAACAGTAATTATCATAATATAAATTTTTTGTTGTGTATTATTCATTAATAGTATATTAAAGAACGTGTTTTATAAGACATGTTTTTTTCGCATGCGTCAAAATTTAGAAAACGAGCGTCAGCGAGTTTTCTAATTGACAAGTGCGAAAAAAAGTCTTATAAAATGAGTTCTTTATACTATTTTTTATATTTTGCACCTTCTACAAACTAAAATTATTTTCATTACTGAATGTAAGACAAACTAAATTACAAACAAATAAGTTAACATTCTCAATTATATTTGACTAAATTTTCTTGATAGTAATATTTTATTATTTATACAGCTGCCTATGTCACTGGGTGACGTCACAGCTGTAGAAAGATATGGAGCAATACATGCGCAATGTCATATCTTGTGTTTATTCACAACTGACACCAAGTGTCATGACATCTGGCGGCATAATTTGTAACTGTGTCATTTAGTACTCTGGCTGATTTGACATTAAAACTTGTATAGTAAAAATGAATGTAAATAAAGGTAAAATCAAAACTTATTGGCTCGTACCACGAGCACGGTTTTAACTAAAACGCTGTTTTAAGAAATGTCAAATTCAAATTTCAATATTTAATTTCGCCCTTATGTTTAAAGAACGATTTTTTTAAAAATATTTGTTTGAATACAAACCATGTTCTGCTTTAAAATCATATTTTGATAAATTTGATATTATTTATTATTAACATTAAAGAATAAAATTTGACATTTCTTAAAACAGCGTTTTAGTTAGAACCGTGCTCGTGGTACGAGCCATTGTTTGTTGTATGGTCGTAAGTCATGAAGTGGACTGTCGGTTTTCAAAATTATCGGTGAAAATATTATAGTTATCGCTATTACAATGAGTACAAAATTAAACTTTGATGGGCGCAATAAAGGGTTTGTAATTCGAATTAAAATATCAATGAAGTATATAAAATAAAGTTTTTAATGCATTATCTTCTTGGATGAGAATTTCAATTTCATCAGAAGCCGATTTTAGTGCATCAATTTGTAAATAACACAAAATATATAAAAGAATAGGTCTTTCTTCTTCCGCAAATTATACAGTAATATGTTGTGCATTATTACGTTTTCGCCTAATTAAAAAATATACTAGACACATATTTAGTAATGTTCAATTTATTAACGTACCTTGGTACCTTTTACAAAACATCTCGAGGTCGGATTTGCATGTACAAATCTAACCTAGGCAGTAGTTATCCTTATTTTTGCTTAAATATAACGTTTTTATTAAAATAACTTCTATACAAGATTAATCGGTTGGTTTTTTATATAATAATTTTACAGATATGTGTTATATTTGCAAAATTGTATAAGACGCCTGCAGAAGTAATACGAATGGCGACAGTGCTGCCACCAACGGTCGTGTCAGTTGTCAATAGTATCATGGTTTCATACGAACATTCAGTGATGACGTACGTTCTACCAGAAGAACACTGAACTATAGGATACTCGAAATAGTTCGCAACCATAGGAACTAAATAAAATAAATATATTTAAATTGATAGAATACTTATTTCCATCCAATTGATAAGCTATTGGCAAAAACTACCTTAGTCCATTTTTTTTAAATTGCAATAATAATAAAAAACGTTCTAGCTTCCTTACAGTTAAGATTTTCTGTAACTTAAATTAACTCAGGCTCAGGGTCATGTTTAAATATTAGAAAATTATTTATAGGATTATTTTAAGTAATAGAGAAATAAACATTGATGAGTAATTATGAGTACATAATAATAACTCATTTTTATATGACGTTTTTGTAGAAACGCTCAAATTTTAAAATGTAATAACTTCTAAGATACTTTTTGCGAAGAAACACTTTTATCAAACTGTTTGAAATCCTGGAAAATAGATGTCTCTGTATGTAACACATTAATATTTGAACAATAGGACTATGGTTGTTTTTGCTAAAAGCTGAACAATTATTATAGTCACATTACTAAACTAGGTAATTTCATAAACGAATATAATGTATGTTTGCCGTTGTTGTATTATTAAAATTAAGTTCAATTTTCTAAATCCCTTGAATGAGCTAAGATAAAATTAGTAATTCATATATTCAAAATATGGCTAATGATATTGTTCAAATTAATCTGTTGATCTACCTTGAGTCATGTTTGATATTTTAATTCATTATTATTGTCTACAATTTAAATTAATTCAGCTCGTTTTTACTCAGAAAAAGAGTATCTATTTATAAATCTATAATTATACCTTTTCTTCTTGTAAATTGGTGTGCGATAAGATCTACATTTAGACCGAAAGTAAAAATTATTCCTATTATAACTAATTCCCATTTTTTGTGATATATAATTATACTGAAGTCTTTTAAAAAAGAATTAATTTTCAGGTTTACTAATCTGGAATCCGTCTATTACTGGAGAGCTGATCTGTTCACTATTAGGTTTACCGATAGTCCTTCTAGGTGTAGTTCTGCTCTTCAAATCTCACTTCAAGGAGGTGGAAGAAGCCAACACGCTGGACCATGAATATTCTTCTGCATCTACTCAGCTTGCCTAACAGCCGGGCAGCTCCAGTGGCTATCGCAGAGCACAAATCGTTTAGTAAGTTCCTTTCTTTCATTTCTCTTCGTTCCTCTTCAATCTTATGAATCGATTTTGTTGTACCGAATTAATGTGATGACAGATTTTATTTGTTTGTTCAAGAAGGAGATATTTTTTTGATGATTATTATTAGAGTTTGTATTTTAATATGATATATACATGTATGTCGTTTTCGGCAAAAATTTAGCCTGACATCTAGGTGTTGTGGATTAATTTATGAACAAAAATGTTAGCTTTTTGTATATCCATGACTGTTATTGCTGTGCTGTGCCAAACAAGAAAATTGCTAAAGAATTTTCTGATGAAGGATTTTATTTTCGAAAATGAACTTAGAATTGGAAGTGGCAAAAGTCCCGAACGCGGGATCGTTTAAAAAATCTGGATTTCCCGATGAAGCGTGGTTTACTACAAACAAAAACGATCGGGACGTATGCAAAATAGGAAATACCGAACGCGGGCCGTTGTTAAAAATTAAAATCCCTACATATTTTATTAAAACACCTGGACATTTTATAAAACGTAGTCAGATTGTCAAATTTTCGTTTTATAATACGACGAACAGCTTACTTAGCTTGCATATTTCTCTAAATATAACAATAACCTGACCTAATGCACAAAACCCGGCCGAGTTTTCCAAACGTGAGTTATGTGCCTTAGGTTAGGCCACAGACCATAAATATACTATATAGATAGGCGACTCCTGTGTTATTCATTGTAACCATTGTCTGACGCCATCTCGTGGTAGGTACGAACATTAAGCGAACATTTGGTACTTGGTTGGTGGCCATTTATTTAAATAAAATAGGAAAAGAGAGGAAGAAATGATATAGAAATACACTTTATACAAAAAAATATATTATTTTATTTTTTAAAATTTATATATATATATATATATATATATATATATATATATATATATATATATATATATATATATATATATAAAAGATATATCATGACATATTTTTTTGGAATTTGTCCAGATTTTGTGTATCGGGATTAATACGTTTTTCCCTTTTAATTTTGGTTTTTTTCTTTTACAAACATATACTCGATATATAATATAAAGATGATGCACATCCAACAACACAACACTTCATTATTTTTCTCGGCATCGCTAATATAAAGACAACAAACAAAGAACAAAACTAAAGGGCACGAAACTATAAAACTTACAGGTCGAACAAAAAAAAAAAAAATGGAACGATGGAACGTCAACGGCCAACGAAAACATGAACCAGCGATTTTAAATTAAAGCATGGAAGGGGAAAATGCATGACATTCAGAGTCATCCGTCGGACGGTACGAAACCTAAAACGTGGTTTCAAGGTCACCCATAAGACTCGCCTATCTATATAGTATATTTATGGTCTGTGGGTCAGGCCGTTAAGCATAGGGATATTATTACACTACGTAGAGATGGCGTTGTGCACCATACTTCAAACCATGGAGGTAGGAATAAATATGGGGAGAGCCTAAACTTGAACTATGGGCAAGGGGAGTGAAGACCTGTGGGGGCGGACGCAGGTACTGTAGCTCCTCCTTCTAATACACATTGATGTGGGGATTCGCGCGGCAAATATAAAATCAAATATTTGAAATTGAAATGTTTTATTTCTAGTAATATTGTTAAACATACATATTTTTCAGCAAATATGTGCTTAGAAGAAATGAAAATATAGAAAATTATTATAAATAATTAAAATTCTACTTACCTGTGATCGATTCGGTTATCTTTTACATTATTTATTTAAATCAATAGATCTAGGCTAGGAAGAGGCTAGATTTGTAAGAAATTAAAATTGTTTTAATACATTCAATGTATTAGATTTTTTAATTATTTATTATTACATAATACACAGGACATGGACAAGTTAAAATATAAATTGTTAAAAATTTAAATCATGATAAATGTTTATTATCATAAATAGTTTTCTTATGCCGATAAAATGAAATTTTTCTTCCAATTTTCATTTCTTTTTCTATCTCCAGTACTGTTTTTGCCCCTGACGTATTGGAGCACCCCACAACACAACAAAACACCATTGTTCAAACAATTTGCAAATAATTACCTATGTTAAATGAAGAATTTAACATTATTGCAAGAAAACTTACATGTAGCAGTTCAAGGGTTGACAGCAACAACCTAAACTTCAACTAAAGTTACGCCCATATCTACACCTTGTAGAGGGGGAAGATGCTTCACTAGCGATTGCAAATACTCCCTCCATATTTATTCCTACCTCCATGCTTCAAACCTTCGACAAAGGGGTTGAATATCTATAAGCGTATCATTACTGTCAGTACTTTTTCTTTGATTCTTCTTGTATTTTGACTTTTCTTTCGGTGTTTATTATTATTTTAGGTATAGAATATTTACTTGTTTCCTGTTTTATTAATTGTACCAATAGATAAATTATTATTTTTCATTTTAAATATTTTTGCTAGTAATTGTTTGGTTATCCTCACAGTTTAGTATTTTCTTAGAGCTAGTTTTACTATAAATATTAGATAATAGTAATTTAATTAATTGTAAATATTATCTATTATCCACTGTGGTTGTTGTTGATTTTTCAAATTTCGCCACCAGGTTCGCATTCTTATTTACATATCCCGATGGACCATTTCCATCAAAAGAGAGTGATAGACAAAAATGACACATATGTAGTGCGCAGTCAGTTTGCGCATTGGGGTGACGAGATACATTTTCAATAAAATTTTAATTATCTGAAAGTAAAAACTAACTATAATAAATAAATCCACAAAATCGTTTGTGATAATGAATATTTTAAAACAAGGGGACGGGTAGATGGAAATCAGAAACGTGGTTATATGTTCTAAAAACGCGAAATAACACCACATAAAGTGACAGATAATTACGTAGTTGCCAGTTGTTATTAAGAAAGTTACAAACAAGAATAAAACTTTTTTTAATAAATTGTTTTGTTTTTATTAATAATTTCTTTATAATCAGTCAAAATGATTTAAGTTTATGTGTTGTTAAATAGTTATTTGTATATCAAGGCCGCGAAATCACTCTTTAGCGTACCGAGAGAAAAATTGTCGCCGAGGCCGCTTGCGGCCGAGGCAAGACAATCTCGAGGGCGCTAAAGGATTTCGCGGACAAGGTGTACACAATATTTTTTGTGCAACCGTAAAAAATATGTAATTATAAATTTTATTAATTTTAAACAGTTTCATTGTAAATAGAAAATTAGCTTTCAAGGTGGCTATGGGATTAACATTTGATAAACAAAACCATGCAATTCTCAAGTGTCAAAGTAATTGTTTACCTAATTTCGCGGCCGCTACTATAACAACGGACGCGAAATTCATTTCGCGGCCGCTACCATAACATCGGTCGCGAAATTTAATTTCGCGGCCTGTATTGCGGCTGCGAAATGCTTATTTCGCGTCCGGTTGCACAAAAAATATTTTATATCGAAAATAAATGCTTGTCCTTCTAATCATTTTACTTGACAACGGGATAGCACCCCATCTCTAGTTCATAAGAATTTCACTACGTGGCGCATTGAAAAATGGCGTCAATAAAAATGGAAACGGTCCATAACAAGTATCTGCTGAATAATGTTTGAACATAAATTTAAGGGATCGTATCAGGTAATCCATTCAACCGATTCGACTTGTTAATTTTTTCAATAGCACAAACAGACTCTGTGGTGTTCTCTGTTGAGAATTTAAAGAAAATGCGTAAACCACTCCTCATCGGGATTTTATTTTATTAGAATGATCCCGCTTTCAGGACTGTAGCCACTGCCTTTAGAATTATACGAACTGTGAAATAATCACTGAAAACTGGCCATTATTGTTGTAGTTCGAAATGTTAGATTAGTAAGCAGTTCGTTTGTTTTCAGAGACTGTTTTTAAGTTTGTAATGACCGTGTTAAAGTTATTATAACTTTAGTGTAAGACGTAGGCGTCTCATAATTGTAATAGCAAAACTGGTCGAGGTATATTAGATTAATATTTCTTAGACTAGTAAAGTGATTGTGTGACTTGATAATTATAATTAAGACGAATTTAAAATCAGTTCTGATGTTACAATTATGGGAAGCAAGAAATATATGAATTTTATGAGAGCTTTACTTAGTATTATTTATTTTAAATAAGCATTTATCGTAAGTAAACATCACTCGCTAGTGATATGGAATCCGTTCTCAGTCTTAGAATTATGTGTTGGTAATGAACTGAAAATTTTTTAGCAGCTATTTCAATAGTGTTTTTATATAGTAAGTTATGTAATATGTGCCAATTATTAACATTATATAAAATATATATCACTGTTGTCCATAATATATAAAATATAACTAACATTTATATAGGGTTGTCAATTTGGCTATTGAAACAAAATTTAGAGGTTTGATAAAATAGATCAATATTTATGCAGGATTTAACTAGTTAAAATCAAAAAATACATCAAAATGTAACCATGCTCAGTAACTTACACATAACATAAAAACGTTTCTAAACTTAACAATATTGTTATGAATTTTTAAAACGTCCAAGAAATGTACAAACGAATATTTCAATATTATTCGGTGTAATTTTGCCAATGCGATGTTTGCATATGGTTATTCTAAAAATTAATTTAAACTGGTTATTAAATTGTTCATGTATTTTTTAATCAATTTGTATACAAAAATAGTTTGGATATTTAGATAATGTATGTTTATTAATATTTAATAGGTGTATTAAATTTTTAAAAAGTGTTTCTTGATCAACATTTCATTATTATTTAGATTAACACATTTCATTATTTATAACATTATAATAGACTAAAATATGTAAGTGTTCAATCTATCGCATACTTATGCTATAAGAAAGATTTTATTTTCATTTTTGAACTGGTAGTGATAAAACTATGTTTTATTTGAAGAAATGTTACTTTTTTGTATGTTGTTGATGAAATATTCTTGTATGAATTTACAAAAATGTGCATCTTTTAATTATTTATATTTACTGCATATATGTTTGCTATACAGTTGTTGCTCAAGTACTTTGTTAATGTAAAAATAAATGTTTTAACTTCGAAAGTGACTACTAATTTACCGAACTCCCGAGTTAGCGCGTGCTTACAGGTGGCGCAATCGAAGATTATAGGAAGTAATATGAAAAGTTTGCGTGTTTTTACCAAGTACCTAACCCTTAGTGACGATGCCCTTGTTATCGTATAATAATTTTCTTTTATTGTCATTATTTTCTTTTTTGCTGTGAAGTAGGACACATGCACAGATAAATTTCAGTGTCCGTCAAACAGTGGAGTGCGTGTTACATTAATTTTTTGTTTATATAACTACTTATACATTAATTAATGAAGTAAAATTATAATTGTTTATGGATTATAATACAATTACATATTATAATTGAAATAGTCTACATAGTATTTGGAAAATACAGTGTTTTATGTAATGTCCACGTTTTGACGCGCTCTGTACTACAAGATGGCAGCCAACTTCATGGAGTAGTGTAGTCAGCTGCGGTCGCATACGATGCCTACGTGAGTTCCGACGGATTGTGGCAAATACATAAACGTTAATAGTTTTTCTCCTAAAATATTTCAATTACACCCCACAATATAATTTAATCAATTTAACTGACAAAATGTACGAATTTCCGTGAAACTGATGTGTAAATTTGTGGTTCCAAGTGCTTGTGGTATCCAGGATATTCGCGTAGAATCAACACGACCCAAATACAAGGTAAGGGTGAGGCCTTTTAATGCAATGGTAGTTTTAAGACTATTTTTTTCTTGTTTATCATTCGTTATGTGTCACTGATTCTCATATGTTTTATATTATGATTGTTTTGCTCTTGATTATTTAATATTGTAAACAAACAAACAATTTGTAATAAACGTGTGATACGAGTTTACTCACAACGAGTACGCTAGGGGTTGAATGTTTGAAGGTATGTGTATTTATTTATTTTTAACAGCTGTAATACATTCTTTCTGGCACATTATTGTTAAGACTTCTGCCAAATTAAGATATTATGCACGTTTTATTTTAATTTAGATGATACGAAACAAGCAACAATACTTTATTGTTTATGCTTACATCAAATTAATTATTTTTTTCACGGTTACTAATTATACTGAGATTCTTCTGAATTTTATAAATATTTAAGGCTTTGTATTACAACTTGGTAATGTAGTTTACACTGAATTTATTAAAATTAATAAAATAGATATATAATTGTAATAAATCTTAGATACAAGTTAAATGATTTAAAGTAAAATATAAATAATATAAGATTTTGATTCAAAAGCAAAATTCAAGATAAAAAGATCGATACATATTCCTGTTGGTTTCGAGTGTCTGTCTTATGTGGTATAGTGTGAAACAGGTTTTAGTATCATTTTATTAAAATGCTACTGATACTAATCCTTAATGTTATATTACCCTATATCTTACAAACAATGAAAATATTCTGCCTATGGTTATTTGGGGTAACAGTATGAATACAATGATATTAAAGACCGAGATATCTTTCTATCCAAAATTTTCCTGAGTCGAGGCGTCCATCTTGCACATAGAGATACTGCATTCGACGGTTCAGAGCTCATTGCATGTGTTTTTACAGTTATGAAGTAACAAAAACTTTGTATTATTCGAAATGATATTTTTTGTTTCGGTGATGCTTAAATTAGATACGCGACAAGATGTTTGAAATAAATGAAAGTATTTCAGCATATATTCTTATGTTTATTACTGTTTTTGATTAGATTTAAACAAAGAAATCGTTGGTATTTTATCGACAAATTAATTTATAAAAATTTAAATATCAATCGTTAAAAATCTTGATACTTTATCTGGAATTTTACAATATCCCAAAATTACAAAATTCATTATGTTTTTTTGATTATTCATTATTTATAATTATTTTTATGTATGGAAATGGTAGTCAATATATGTAGCTTTATATCTGAATTCTGAAATTACTATACAGTATAATTTGTACCTGTCTGCAACTATTGGTAAACTGCCAACGTCAAAAGCAGTCTTTCATTCGAGTAATTTATAGAGAGACAATATGCAAAAATGAATAAAACTTGTTTAATTTATAATTAAAATTTCATCTCTGACTGTCGAAATAGCATTACGAAAACATTAGGGACTAATGATTATCATAAGGGAAACTTATTAGCATCATTATGGTAACACGACACACGAATATGGTATAATTTAACTAATTGTTTGCTTTCCTATCTCAATTCAACATTTTTGTTTAGAACAGTTATATTAGTAATATGTAATATAATTATTTATAAATGATGTGCATACAGTAGGTCATATATTAATATATACCTAAAACCGTATATGATATTGAAAGTATTTCTATATTAGGTATTTTTTAATTTTTAGAATAGGAATTGGAATTCACTATAAAAGTAAAATAGAATATCTACCTACTTAAAAAAAATCTGATGTGGCCAACACCAAACCTCCCGCTATTTAATTTTTATTAATTTAAATATATATACTTACATATTTAGTTATTGCGGAAACTGTACTAAGATCCATTCCATATAACTAGGATTCTATTTACTATTTTCTTTTTAAAACGTTACTGTTATTAATTTGAAATGATTAGTTCTTTGACAGTGACATTTATCTGTCAGTTACATACATTTAAGATATGAACTGTGTAACCAAGGAGATTTGCTTGTTTAAAGCGTAGGCTCCGGGATTAAATTTATTGATAATTTTATGAATTTATCCATAAAATATATAGAAAAAGTATTAATGCAAATCTGTAGAAAATTTAATAATCTTTAATTTTTATAATAACATTAATCTCGAAAAAATATCATTTGAAGTTATTTTTTGAAGAAAAACTATTTTGAGCTTATAGTAAAGTGCCATTTCCGGTCATCCGATTTACACCAAAATCTAATGGGCTCTTTCCAGTACAGAAAAAGTTCGAAATACAAGGTTTCAAAATTTTCTGAATGATAGTATTTGAGTTAGAGTAAAGGATCCACACACACATACACACAGACATCATCGTGAAAATGTTAAAATTGGATTCTATGAACCTTAAAACGTGGTCATTTACTAAAATCTCGATATGCGATTTTTAGCACGATCCCTATACCTCCCTTCCAAGGGTAGCGGGAGGTAAAAAATACGTAGCCATCACATTACCTCCCGTCAATTTCATATACAAAGATTCATGAAAAAAAAAAATTATGTATACAGTAAAATTATTTATTAAATGTAATTTGTCACTGGCAGTTAATAATATTTGACCAATTTAACATTTTCCGCGATACCTATATATAGTATAAGTTTGCAAGATTTGTGAAAGTAATGGGTCGATTCTGTTCACATCTGTATGCCTTCCAGATCTGTAAATTTGTAAATAATGAACAAAATCGCAACGAAAGCTGCCACTCTTATGTATAATTGTATATTAATAAAAAAAAAATAGATGGCTTTTGTCAAGTTTTTACAAATTTACAGATCTGTAAGACTTACAGATGTGATCAGAATCGACCCATAAATTTCTTTTTGAATTTTTATCTCCCGCTACCCGTGGTAATGCCCTTAGAATCCAATTTTAACATTTTTACGATGATATCTGTGCGTATGCTTGTGTATTTGTATATGTACATCCTGCACTCTAACTCAAATACTATCATTCAGAAAATTTTGAAACCTTGTATTTCTACCTTATTCTAATATAGAAAGAAGCCATTAGATTTTGGTGTAAATCAGATAACCGCAAATGGCACATTTCTTGAGGCTCAAAATAGTTTTTCTTCGAAAAATACCTTTAAATGTTATTTTTTAGAGAATTATGTTATTATATAAATTAAAGATTATTAAATTTTCTACAAATTGGCATTAATACTTTTTCTATATATATTTTATGAATAAATTTATAAAATTATCTATAATTTAAATCCCGGATCCTACACTTTAAACAAACACAACTCCTTGGTTACACAGTTCAGATCACAAATGTATGTAACTGAAAGATAAATGTCACTGTCAAAGAGCTAATCATTTTAAATTATTAATAGTAACGTTTTAAAAAGAAAATAGTAAATAGAACAATAGTTATATGGAAAAATTTAATACATTTTCCAGCATAAATGTAAGTATATATTAAAATTAATAAAAATTAAATTGCGGGAGGTATAGTGTTGGCCACTTCAGATTTTTTATGTCTAAATTTCTTGAGTATGAAGACAAATATGCTATTAAAGCATATAGGAAATAAAATATTCTTTAATATTTAACATGTGTCAGGAAAATGATATTTAATTACCTACTAATACCGTAGCCACTTCCAGTTGTACAATTATAACCAGAATCTTATCAGCTTATAAATGAGAAATATGAACTATTGTATACTTTTTGGAATTGTACTATCTATTGTACTATTGGAGTTATCAGAGACAGAGATATGTATACATATAAAGACATCTTCGTAAAAATACTAAAATCGTATCCTGGGGATTCTAAAACGTGTTTATTCATTATAGACTCTTCGTTTTTTCACCAAAGATAGTATGGAATGACTAGTGAATGAAAGTTGACGTTTAAATTATTTTATAAATGTGGTTTCTTTTGAAATCCTAAAGAATAGAATTGTACAAAGTATACAGGTATGAAATTTTTGCATGAACCCATTTAAATACTGGACTAGGAAAGCACAGAAATACATTACATTACAAGAATATGCGGTATTAAATTTTTTAAATACATCCCTGAATCCTATTGCTAAAGTCATTTTAAATGCCTCCTGGTATTGAGTACAATTCTAATCTTCTGTAACGGAATACATAAGAGTCAGTTTCCTTTCAAATCAAATATAGGGAGAAGTTTTCAAAAGAAACTACATCTATTAAATAATCTAAATGTCAACTTTCATTCGGTAGTCATACTAGACCTAACAAATATACCTATGAATTCTCGTACGAATTATTAAAAAATGTGTTATGCAAGCGTATATGCAAGTACTTATTGAACGATTGTCAGCATATTATAACAATATTCTTTTTTAATGCTTCATGTTACTTTACATAACAAGCATAATGGGACAGCACTGACAACAGTACGGAACGACTAGAGATTTTTGGTATATTGTAGTTTGGATATTTTACAGGTTACCGTTTTAACTGTAAAGTACTTTATATTCACTTGTATAAGTACCAGTTCTCCGCATTCTGTAAAGGGTCCTATTCATTCTTTCTTATAATTTACTTTACAATAGTTCAAATGCGGATTAGGTCATTCTGTTTTGTTAGTTACCTGGTCCTCAAATTTTTGTTAGTAGTGATACACGACGAGGCGAGAGTACTCTCGCATCTCGTCTCGTAGTATTATGCGAGACGAGAACGAGAGCGAGATTGCAGTTTAAAATTCGAGGCGAGATCGATATAACAACTGCGAGAAGCGAGAAATCTCGCGAGATTTTCTCGTAATAAAAAGTATGTGTAACTTTATAGCTTTGATTCATAAATTCAATGAAAAATGCACAGTACGAGGAGTGGAGTCAACGCTAATTCATGCATATAACACGTAAATGTGAAAATTATATGAATTTACTATATTTTTGAGTCTATCGATTAGTATCGTTCCCAGAGCGAGGAAATGCAAAAATAAAGACAAAATCGAAATATAGAACTAGTTTTCTCTAATATTTCATCCCCTAATTTACACCAGTTAAAACCACGGTTAGTAAAACTATTGTCGCACCTGAAAAGTGAAGGATGTTATATTAAGCGTCGATGAGAGCCAACAGGGAGAGAAGCGGAGTGATTGGTTGCCGGCGGGTTACTAGTGTAGCGGTTTTTTATGACTTAATCTTACTTAAATAGTGGCATATATTTAATGAAACAGTGTAGGTACTTTTAGTTACAAAAAATTATATTTTAATGTTTAATTCGTTTTACTGATGACAGACAGAATGTGTTAACAGATGTTCGTATTGAAATAATTTGGTGACCAGAATTTAGTGTTTCGTCTCATTTACTGAGTTTACATGCAGTTTTGAAACCGTTTTTAAAACGTTTTTAGTTTTGAAAACGTCATGTATACAGTGTCAAAACGGTTTTGAATTATCTCAAACCAAAACTAAAATTCATGGGTTGGACTTGAAAACTAGTTTCAAAACTACTCATGTAAACACTTAAAATTCAGTTTCGATACTGCGCATGCGTACAGAGCATAATGTTACTGTCGCTTTGTGCTGCTAACCTTCAAATAAACTGACAGTTGTGTAGTTTTAGTGCGTAGTGGTACGAAGTATAAAAAATAATTGGAATAATAGCAAAACGAAGTATTTGGAATGAAGAGGTTCTGTCACTTACATCAGCTAAATGCGCATGTGCCGAAACTGATTTCAAATGAATTTTTAAACTTGTTTTGAAAACTGCATGTAAACAGTTTTGCATAATTTTGACTGAAAACTGGAACCATTTTCAAAACTGCATGTAAACGTAGTAATTATTATAGTTATACGATTGCAAATACATGAAAGATGGTGCTATTGGTGCGAAATTGTCTTGTAGTTAAATAGTTACGTAAATACGTAGTGCGCATGCGCTTGTTTTTATAGCGAGACTCTCGTGCGAGAACGAGATGAGACCCAAAAAAATGTGCGAGAACGAGATCGAGATTACAGATCCGAAAACGAGACGAGATCGATATTTTATATTTCTCGTCTCACCTCGCGTGCATCACTATTTGTTAGGTATATAGAGATCCCTTCTTTTTATATGTTTGACCTTGAAGAATCATCTACTATCTATCGTATCTAGTAACAGATTTAAGGTCAAAGTATTACATCGTCTTTTAGATTACAGAAAATATAAATAATTCAACGGTTGGTTGACATATTTGTTTAAATTATTGATGATATGATACCTACATACCCCCCTTATCCTTTTATATTTGTATGACCTTAAGTAGTACCAGTTTCAAGTTTAAAATATATAATGTGCATCTAGATTTATTTGTCTATAAACATGATATCATTCCCAAAATACCTAATTAAAATGATTCTTAAAATATTTGTTCAACATAATGTATACCAGGAAATTCTTCGTTTGACCCATTAAGTACAAGACAAATTAATTTAAATTACTGATGAAAGATAGATTGCTATACATTCTCTTACATGTTTCATCCTATCAGACAGTAATTATTAGTGTTCATCAGTCGAACAATCTAGTTATTCAGCATATTAGTGCAGAGAGCACCACAAAGGGCATTTACAACTAAATGGATTATGATAGACCAGAGTCCAGAAACGTTGCGAAGCTGTGATCATTCCAGCATTCTACTGACGCGGCGCCATTTTAGTAACGGAATTAAATTGAACATCCGACGTATTTTTTTTACCTAATATGGCAAGAGCCAATAAAGTAGCACACATCTGGTGACAAAATAAAACATGTAGGTCGTAGGGAGTAATTGTTCTGTCATATAGGGTTATATAGTATACAACCCATGGGGTCTCGTGGCCGCGTGCCAGTGTCTGGTCGCGAATCTGGGGAACCGGGATCGATCCCGACCCACGCCAAATATTTCCAATTTTAAATGGCACAAAATTGACCCCTGTGATGCACTCTCTACGCCAGCATTGAGTGCCCGTGAGGTGACGCCTGGTAAGCGCCCGCACGGTGCAAATATTTCATTATTACCGATATCTGTGTACAAAGCAGATTGGTGCACCCAGCAATGGGTATTAAGCCGTGATGATATATTTATTTATTTTATTTACATGTAGTATACAAGAACCAAAAATGACCAGTAAAACGAAAAGATATTGTGTTGTACCGGAGTGCACTAATTCCCAAAAACTGAAATATTAACAAATCAATGGAAAATCGCTTTAAAAATCGGGAAGAACTTATCACCATTCAAGAACGTTTGTTCAGAATATTTTTTGCCTAGCATTTTTATTCTATATAAGTATTTATATAAACTTATGCTTCAAAACATTAAATTGTTTTAGTCATGAAAATTGAAAAAAAAATATGTAATTATGCGTCAATTACCAATAACAAATGTAAAAAACAACAAAATATATCAAGCACTAATTCCTCAAGAAAACAGAATGGAGTTGATCACATTGATGATGTCAAAAGAGTGTGGATTTATGACGGAGATTTATGGTCAAACATATCTAGAACACATTGTAAACTAAATGTAAAACAAATTTTTAAACATATAAAGGCCTGTGTCCACGATCCTAGAAATCGATCCAAGTTCTCGGATATAGTTCGCAATTCGATATCTCGGATCGTGGACACTACCAACTAGGACGCAAAAATCGAATAGAAAACTAGAATGGAAAATTGCGTTCTGTCCCGTTTTTTCGTACAAATTGCTAATTTCATTTAACTGTTACCAATTTGAAATCTTGACGTTTGATGTTTGATAAGATTGAAAATGATAAGGTTATAAAAATATTACATAATTCTATTCATTGATGATATTGATTATAAATAATTACTTATAAATAAATTAATATATTCGTTCAAAAAAATTAATTTACTTACTGCCAGGATAATTTTTATTTTTATTAGTTTTTAATATTTGTAGAAATGGCTGAAACTAACTTCATAAATTCGACAAACCTGACATCTGCAGTCATACAAGTTCAATGTTTATGATCAAAAAATGTGATCGAGAACTCGGAACGATTTCTAGCATCGTGGCCACAGGCCGTTAGATTGCTCAAGCGAACGACACGTCCAAAAATTGTAAAAAAGTAAAATTTAAAAATAAAATTCTTCCCAAAAAGGCCGAAAAAAGTTTATCTCGTTAAATCATTTTCCAAAGGGAAGCAAAAGTCTACACAACAAACTATAAATAATTGAAGAATTTAAATTCGACGGGATCTAAGTGCCATAGTATATAAGATTTTTAAATGAACACGTTTTATTAACCAATCCTATAATTTATAAATGACACGAACATAATAAAATTCGAGACAGTTGAATTGTAAGTCCAAAGATGTACTTAATTCAATGAATATAATGACTCATATGTCAAAGGGTCGTTGTGTTTAGCTTAGCATATGTAAATAAACGATATGAATATGAGTAAGAATATTAGTAAAATGAGTTGAAATGTTTTGAGAATGATTCAAGACTCTTGTACCATGATACTCTTGTAACAAGATTATTATATTTTAAGTTCTTACAGCCAAAGCTTGTGTTTATGAAATGGTGCAAATGTTGTAAAATTCTAAACGTAGCTAGTTAAAAATGTTGAAATGTGAAATCAAACGTACCTATAAGTTGAAATTGAGACCCTACGTCATGAGCTTCGTGCAGGTCACGTGACGTCGGTGTTACATTCTTAAAGTAATTCCACTCTTTTTATGGGTATTTTCTACAGAAGAATTAACAAAATGATTACAAGTTTTAATACTAGAAAAAATTCAAATATTAAATTAATAATTTGCATTTTATATAAGTATGACATTTCACTTCATATGTACATAAGCTAAATTATGTATAGTGACTAAAAATTTGTAAATGAAAAGTGCAGTGTCAAGTTTTAGGGAACCTGCCCCATGTTGCTTTATGTAGCTCACAAATAATTTGTACCGAGTTACCAGTGTTTGTATATTTTTTGACAAATATAAAGAAAACGAAAAGGAAAGTAGAAAAAGAAAATTTTAGGATATTGATTATAAAGAAAATGTATGTATTGTACATAATTTATATTAAAATATCCCATAGATTTTGCAAATATATGTGAGAATTATTTTGTAGTGACACATTGTAATTAAAAATGTTTTTCGTTTTATGCGTTCAACCAGGTAAAATATCTGGCGAGAGGTTATGTGTTGGCCACATCAGATTTTTTTTTCTATTGAAAGTATATTTTGCAACCAAACTTGGAACTGCATCTATTTGAATAACGGTGTTGGTATGGTTTTGCTCGTACAATATTTGTTCTTCATTTTACACATTTAATTGGTTCACTTCTCTTCGCTTGCCTAAATGATACGTTCTTCCTTGTATAGCTAACATACCACCAAATTTCATATTCATATCTTTATATGTACATGTACGAGTATTTCAGAAATTTCGTTAGAAATTTAAGCAAAACATTGAAATTCATGATCCACCTTTTGTTTGTGTGTAATTTGACCCAGTTTGTTTCGTGGTATAATGATCAGTGGCGTACGCAGGGGAGGGGATTAGGGGGATAAATCCCCCCCCCCCGAAATTTTGACGCTTTTCAAAATTGCGCGCCTTTTAAATTCTGATGTTGTGCATCTGCGCGTTATTGTTAACTGCATGCTACGCATTTTAGGTAGATTGTATTTATTCAGTTGATATACCCTATTCCACCTTACCAATCTAGTATTGTAGAGAATAGAGCCTAGTTTTGAATTCTCTGATTGGCTGAAATTGGAGTCAACTTTGCTGTTTGAGGCAAATGCAAAGAATAAAAGATAACGGCCGTGACCGTGAGCGTTTGTGAATACAATCAACGCCGCGTAATGACATTTTTTGTAATCAGGTTCACGACATCTATTGTACATTGTTGTAAGCCAGATTAAATGTTATACGATTTGCGACTTTGATACATATGGCAGTAAGTATATAATTCTTTAATGTTTTTTCGTAGTTTTTATAATTTACCTACGTGGTGTTTTTGTATTTTGAATTTTAGGTGAAAACAAAAACAAATGTAATGGCTTAGGCTGGGAACACTAATTTAAAAGATGTGACAATGTAAGGAATTCTGCAGATATTGCTGATTTTTTAATTAACAAAAATATTTGATGAAGGGGAAATCATGCAGCCTCACACCCCTTGCAAAAATGTAACTTTCAATTATAAGGCGTTTGACCTTGAATGAAAAAAAAATATTCCTTTTCTTTGTTTTTTCTTAACAAATCCTTTCCCGAATTTTTTTCCTGCGTACGCCACTGATAATGATATAGGCAAGTTGTATCATTTCACAGATTTTGAGATTTCATATGAGTTCCATTCCATTTCATATACCCTGAAGGTCCATTACGGATACTCGGATTAGGTGTAATTAAACCTTCGAGAGACTGCGCTTCTGCCTGTCACATGATTTATGTCCTCGTGATTTATTAAGATTACTCGAAAATTATTACCTTATATTCTTGGAATATGCGAAGGAACGTATACGTAGATTTTAGATTAGTATATGAGTATGAAATTGCGAAATAGCGATGTTTTAAGTGCTTTCTGAAATTACGCTAAAATAAAAGTAAAATAATTTTTAGATTGTATACAATGATGGTAAATAAATAAATATATACAGGATGAATAAAAGAATTTGTGGCATAAGCGTTTGAATTGAGAGAAACGGTTTTTTCTGTAATGACATGAGAGTGAGAATAAATTGAAAATAATTTGACAGATTTTTCGAAAACTTATTGCCCCTAGGGCTTGAGTGGCTATTGCCAAATGGAACCAATTTGAGAAAAATCTGGAAAATTATTTTCTAATTTATCAAACTCTCGAATTGTATTTAATTAGATTATTTTTTGATCCACAAGTTTCAAACAACGGAATCAGCCTGTCAAGCTATTGTAACGCTATCTACTCTACTGTCGTAATTAACTAGCTTCATTCATTTATATGGCTCAGTTTGTAAGTCCGTTTTGACAACTAGATCACTTTGACAATGCAAAATAAATAATCAAAAGATATAATTACTAATTATGGTATTTCTGGAAGTGGTTTCTATAATTTTTTGGTGTATTTCATGATCAGAAATAGCATAAAATTGGTCTTTTTCGCTCATTTTACTTATTTGTTGATTACTATCTGACATATGTCAACGAAAACAAAAGCTACAGAGGTTATTCCAGGGAATAACTCCAGAGCTTTATTTTCAGCATAATAATAACAGGATTGGTTGAAACGCAGACACGTGACACAAAATGGAACATTTCATTGGGTCTAAGAAATGTCAAAAAATAATCAAATTTAAATGTGTTTAAAGTAGGTCTAGTTTAAGTATTATTTAAAAAAGAGCGTCGAATTA